>CM060928.1:809065722-809668222 GCA_030765085.1 Allium cepa
AAGTTGATTGATTAAAGATTTTTAATGATAAGTTAGTGATTAATTAAAGGATAATTGGATAATTAAAGATTAATTATTCAATAATTTAAAGTTGATTTAATTTGATTAATAAATGATTAAAGGACCTTTAATCAAATGACTTGGAATCGATTAATGTTAATTAACCATGATTGATGACCAGTCTGATTTAAATAAATCAGACAATTAATTGAGCTTATTTATGGATGACTATATTCTATTGAATGTTGTGTATTGGATTGATAACTCTGTTATGTGATTGTGATGCTTTGTAATATGAATTGCTTTGTGCTGAGTTGTTATATCTGTGATGAATATACTATTGTATGAATATGAAAATCCCTTTTTGCCCGTAAACGACATTTAAATTTTGATGCGACGGGAGTCGGATTCCAGTTGGTTATCTAAAACCCACATCGAATCGTAATGGTAAATCTTTGTGATTGATAAATTTACTTTATCTATGAATTTGCGAATGAAGATAAGCGTTATGGGTTATACTGCTTATCGATATTAACATGATTAAATCTGTGATGATTTATGATGTTACAGTACTGTGTGAAACCCCTAGACTACACCATACACACGCAAAAATAGATTTCATGAGGAAATCGGTTAAGTCAAAGATTTTTGAAAATGGTTTTAGAATTTGAATTTTGAATTTAAATGGTTTGGAAATGGAATTGGGTTAAATATGAAAAGCTTTTGAAAAGGGGTTTTTGATGATTAAAGTTATTTTGAATAACTTGATAAAATTTTGGAATTTGAATTAAATTTGAATTCAAGATTTTAAATTGAAATCTGTGTTTGGAAATTATGGTTTAGAAATGTTATACAAAGTTATAAATGTGTTTATATGGATTTAACCATTTTAAAAGTATTATTTTAAGAATTTGAATTCAACCCAAGTTTCATCATTGAAGGGTTTAACTTGAGCAAATGTAATCAGATTTCCCCGAAAATGAAAACTACTTGTTTTCAAATAATAATAGCTTTCATTTAAAGAAAGGATTTCCGAATTGTGTTGCAAGGTTTCAAGTTTGAAATAGAATTGAAATATTTTGAAAGCTATGAAATGAGTCTTTGATTCAAAGACCAGACGAGTTAATCCAACTTCAATTGGAATTGTTTTGAAAGACTATGAATGAATCTTTGGAAACGAATTTTGAAAGCTATAAGTTAAACCTTTGATTTAAAGATTTAACGAGTTAATCCAATTGAAATGGAAATTGTTTTGAAATCCATGAATGGATCTTTGTGAACGGGGTGAACTTTGTGAATTGAATCTTTTTGTTTAAAAGATTAAAAGTGTGGAAATTGTTTAAACCATTGAAGGTTGTTGAAATGAATCTTTTTGTTTAAAAGATTGGAAATGGTAATTTGTTTTAACCGTTCGAATGAAAGGTTTTGGGCTTTAAGCTGTGATTTAACTAAGACCCCAGTATCCATATGATTTTATTATTGCGCTCGTTATTCGGTTTAGCCGGGAGAGGATCTTTGTGTCATATAACCTATTCCGAATGGTGATACGACGTATATGGATAGCATTAAAGACTGGTGGTGAAGACAGGGTATTTGCGAGAATTATAGGATGACCTGTCGATTTTCTCTGCATCATGGCTCTGGTATAGAGATTCCCTAAGTGATGGGAAGTCCGATCGGGATTGTGAATACCCGGATTGCAAGGGCTTCTTTGGAAGTGCCTTCGGTTTTATTCGAGCCCGGAACAGACTTGTATGGTTGTATGTCTGACGTTACATTTTGAGATGCCAAGCTGGTTTCTATCAAATACATTTCTGTTGGTGGCGGAGAATTTATTCTCTTAGCTTAACACCCTTCTCTGAGACGTACGAGCTCAGAGGTTATGTAGTTGATGGTTACTAGTGATACATTCCCAATTTGGTAATGTGGCATACGAAGTGCTGCTGATCATTTGTTGATCGAAGCATGACTTTGCGAAAAAGCATAGCTTTATGGACGAGACTATGTCGAGCCTCACATCCCGGAAATGGTCGAAATAGGAATGTTGCGACAAGGGTTTTTAAGGGTAGCTCCCCTAGCGATGTCCATTTTCTTCTGGATAAAGGGTGGTATCATGGTATAGAGCCTAGATACTTAACTCGTGTGGACACTGTAAATTTATTACTATGTGATGTTGCTTTGTGGTTGAGGATCCTCGGATAAAGGTTGGTAACGACCGGAGATGGCATACCTCGTGTGTTAGTTACCTAGTTACAGCTTGGTTAAAGCACGAGGTAACATCGGCCTTGTTTGGCAGAGATCCGGTTAGGTTTTCGGGGGCGTCCTTCCAGAGGCGTTCCATTTCAGTGTGGGAAGTTCCTTTTCCTGACCATTTGTTGAAAATCCAAAGAAACAATACGAGCCCTGTACGGTTTTAGTTGTATAACCTGCCATGGAATGTGGCGGTGACCTGCTATTGAACATGGTAACTATAGTTGGCATAAGTGTGAAGTGCCCATGCTAACTAAGATTAATATTATATTTTCAAAATGTTTTCTACACTATGCACTAATAATAACACCAAATGGTTTTCGCGTATTAAGCACTTTTGACTGTCATAAGGAGAAATCTCCTCCAAGTGTACGCTTTCATTGTGTGTGTGGCGGGAGGCCTTATGGCAGTTTCATTTTCCAAAAAGCATTGCGAATTTCAAAATTAAATCTTTTGGTTGTTTTAAAAGATAAACTGTTTTTGTTTGCTCATACCAGTCCCATGACTGACCCGGAGTTCATTGTTCCTTTCCTAAACTCTGGGTGCCCACAATTTTCCACACGGGAAGTCTAGAGTTGGGTTTTTCAGACAATCAGGTTTAGTAGCTTATCTGGAGCTAGTTCAGTCTTTGGATTTCGAGGACTGGCCTTGTTTTGTATATCGCGTTTGGGCGTTCGATCTATTTCTGGATTGGTGTTTTGGAGATAGAGAGTGCAAGCATTGGAGTTCTCTTCTGAGGACTATTCTTTCTATTGGAGATCATAGTTATTCTTTCCACTGCTATATTGTTTTCCACTGTTGTTTATTGTCTCTGATATTCTTGTATCATATTGATACCATTATTGTATATCATTGGATATTGTATTCATTGGAGTTGTATATGATTTTCATTTCTTCCGCTATGTTGTTATACTAAATTGTGTTATAAGCTCCGGCGAACCAGATTCAACGTTTGGATCTGCGGCAGTTGAATATGAGTGTCATATTCGGTACCGATTTTTGAAGGTCCGCTACATATATAGTGTGCACTCTTAGTCAGCCTATCCACTACAAACCATATACTTTCACTTACTTTATTCGACCTTGGAAACCTGTCTATGAAATCAATAGATATAGAATCCCATTTCTGTACTAGTATATTCAAAGGCTGAAGCGGTCCACTTAGCTTCTAATGTTCCGTTTTCACTTGCTGATAATTCGAACATTGCTTTACCATAAGCCTGCATCCCTTTTCATATCTTCCCAGAAGAAATTTATCTTTATATCCTAATACATCTTAATTCCTCTTGGATCAATAGTAAACTTTGACCAATGACACCTCCTAAGGACTTCTTTCCATTTGTATCCAATATCTGGAACACAAAATCATTCCTTCTTTCTCAACTATCCATTTTGATCAAGATAGAAACCCTTCAAATCATTAATCTCAGTTCCACTTTCTAATCTTCTAATTCGTTCAATTAGTAATGGATCATTTCTTTGCTTGGAAGCAATCCTTTCAATTAATATTGGTCGAACTTCTAAGCAAGATAACATTGCAGTACTCTGACTAGAACATGCCATTGATCTTAACTGCACATTATAGGTGGTCAATGCTTATAAATCTTTCATTCACTTATCATTGCTAATACTATATTATGATGTTCTCTACTAAGCGCATCTGCTAATTTTTTCCCTTTTCCTAGCGTGTACTCAATTCCAAAATTATAAGCAGTTATAAACTCTAACCACCTCCACAGTCTCATATTTGACTCTTTCTAAGAGAATAAATATCTTAAAGATTCGTGATCCATATACAACTCAAATTTTTCTCCTAAAAGATAATATCTCCATCCTTTCAGACAGAAATTACTACAGCCAACTCTAAGTCATGAGTCTACGACTTCATGTGGTCTGAGTTGTCGAGAAGCATAGGCAATTACTTTACCCCTTTGCATTAACATAGCTCCTAGTCCTATTTCGCATACATCGGTATACACAACCAAATCTTGATTTCCATCTGGGACAACCAACTGCATTTGTCAATAAATATTTCAGCATATGGAATGCTTCCTCACATTTATCGTCCAAACATACTTCATGTCCTTCCTTGTTAACATAGTCTTGATTCTACTATACAAGAGAAATCCATGATGAATCCTCGGTAATAGCCAGCCAATCCAAGAATAATCTTTATCTCAGTCACTACTTCAGGTTTCTTCCAATTATTAACCGCTTTTGTCTTAGCTGGATTTATGCACAACCCTTTTCCTAAGACTACATGACCGAGGAACTTTACTCCTTCTTCCAAAAGGACACTTTAAAAAATTTACTTTTAACTGATGCTGCCTCAATGTATCAAGCACTATTCTAAGATGAATCTCGTAGTCTCTTTCCTCCTTAGAATATATCAAAATATCGTCAATAAATACTAACACGAATCTATCTAAATGCTCATGGAAGATTCAGTTCATTAAATCCACATAGAAAGCGGGCGCATTACGTAATCCGAATGACATCATAACCACTCATGCGAACCATATCTTGTTCGAAATTCATTCAAAGGAATACTATCTTCTGCCACCCTCAATTGATGGAACCCAGTCGCCAAATCCAACAAAGAAAATCCTTTGGCTATATTCAACCGGCCAAACAAATCATCGAATCTTGGCAGGGGATATCGGTTTTTTATCGACTTTTCATTCAACTTACAATAATCGATTCACAATCTTAAGGACCCATTCGGTTTCTTTACGAATACCATGGCTGCTCTCCAAAGCGAACTAGTTGGTCTAACAAAACCTTTTTCTTCTAAGTCCACTAGCTGCACTTTTAACTCCTTTATCTTTGTAATTGTCGTTACGCTAGGCGGTCTGCTAACGGGTTGGCACAAATACATTAGCAAACTCTCTAACGACTAAAACTAGGTTCAACTCGTCTTCATCCTCCATTGCCCCTAACAAAGCACTAACATCAAAATTCAAGTTCTCTACTGAGTATATAATTCGGTCGCTATAGTTAGGTAGTCTTAGTGATATTTTCCTATCTAGGAAGAAAATACTAGCGTTATTTTTACTTAACTAGTCCATACCCAAAATAATCCCATGCCTATGAAATTAAACACATGCAAACTATAGACAAATATATGACCTAATAATTCGAACTCTAACTACTCACATCTCATTCCTAAAGTTGCATACCCTTCTATTGGATTCACAACTCTCAAGGGAGTAACAAGATACGAGGGTTCTAGATTAAGCTTACCGACAAAACAATGAGATATAGAAGAATGTGACGCACCAGTATCGAACAATACTCTAACAGGTATACGATGAATCAAAAGCATACCACCTATCACAACTTTTCCTTTCTCTTTTATTATGGGTCTCGAGGCAGATGGTTCCAAAGCAGACACATTCCCTCTCTTATCCTTGGCTGGCTCTTTGCACTGATTCTTATAATGTCCAATCTAGTCATAGGTAAAGCACTAGATGATATTTCACCAATCACCTTCTTTCATCATTAGAATGACATTCGTCTGTAAAATTTCCTTTCTTACCATAAATGTAACACATAATGTTAGCCTTTCTTTTCTTAGCACCTCCACCCTTCCAAGCTTCCTTTTTTTGAAAGAACTTTCTTTTTTGACTTTGCTTACTCCTCTACTCTTTATTATTGCTAAATAAAGCAAGCATCTCTTCATTCCTTAAAGCCATCTCCACTACCATGTCACATGGATCCCTGAGATGCAGCAAGGTTTCCCCAGCAAGCTTTGGTCTTAATCCACGGATAAACTTTTCATTTCATTTAATCACTTTATCCACCATGGCATACCCATATTCGGATAACTCCTCAAATCTTGTTGCGTACTCCGATAAACATGTTCCCTTACACTAACTTAGCAAACTTCCTTAACTTGATAGACTTGGCAATTTAAAACACAAACCTCTCCTTGAACCTCCTCCTGAACTCTGCCCAAGTCAAATTCTTCTTTGGCACCCTAACAGTAACACTATTCCACTAGTACAATGTAGCCCTTACAATTGCCTGGATTCCAATCTCCTTTGTTGCTCATCTTTCAAACCTAAATCAGCGAAAATATTTTCACAATGGAGCAGCCAATTCTCCACCTCAATGGCATCTTCATTTCCAATAAATGGCTTTCCTCCAAGTTGGCATAATCACTACTCAAAATAGCATAAATATTGACGACAGGAACTTCAAGATTTTCTCCTTTAGCATTTCCACCAACTAATTCAGCCGTAACTCCTACTTGCATCATATTGACAAAGAACTGATGCATAGCTCCCATATCCATTAGTGGTGCTCTAGCACCCACATTAGCAGCTGTTTGTCGATCCAGATTTCTCCTAGTCTTCAGCCTGACATTTCCATTAGTTGTGGTGCTCTCCATCGAGATTCGCTCTTCCATTTACTACCTCTATATCTTACTTCCTTAATCTGCATTAGAACCATAGTAAGATATGGAAGAACGGTCTTAGAGGTGGGAACAGAGATAAGGTATATATATACTTATATATATATATATATATATATATAAAATACAACTATGATACTATAACCCATTCCCAAATCTTGTCTTTTATTATATTGGATTATGTTTTTCAAGACTATTTTTAAGTTCAAAATTCTTTTAGTTTTATATAAACCTATGCTTTGACACTAAGTTGTAACATCCCCAATTTTAGGGCCCGAAACTAAGCACTACAAACATTGTAGTCATATATAGTATTAATTTCTAGTGATAAAAAGCAGTGATGTTAATTGTATCAATAACATCAGTAGCACAAAATATGAAATTTTTCTTAACACAATTTCAAAACAACCATAAACATTTCACTTCAATGATAATATTTAATATCCATTACATAGTTCCAAACGTTGCCCAAATTCAGATAAATATAATTATTACAATGTACTTCAAGAGCGACATATGAAGATGCCCCCTTGGTTAATCAGAGTTTACTACCAAAATTATAACATTTGTCATTACATACATTCCAACGAAATAACTTTAACATAGTGGATAAATAATATATAGCTAAATCTACCTCCTATACATCCCCAGAAGCTTTATTCGTCGAACATAATGATTAGTAAACCCTTATTCTCCACCTACTCAAATCAAATTTTGACCACCCAAGAGTTTAAGAGAAAATGATTAACTTCAAGTCAAACAAAAATCCTAGTGTGAATAATAATACGCCATCTCGATTTATGGAAATCTAGTAAGACCATGCCGCTGAGTAGAACAGGTTTCCCCCTCACTAATATGTTTAAAATTTTATCTCTTGTAAATAAACTCCTGCAACTACAATGGTTAAAATAGACAATAAAACAATAATATGCATGCATGCAACATGGGTAATCATGACTAATTTGTCTAAGTCAACGGACTATTTTGTCTAACATCATAGTTTTCTCAGGGTAACTACAAAACCTATGGCTGACTCGGGCCTACCAAATATATCAATTTCTCTAACATGTTGTTAGAAGACAACTAGACGTTCTGTGCACAACTTACTATTCCTAGGGTCACTCTGATCCTAACGGTTTTACGGGCTCACTAATAATATACCTCGCCCTTTTATATTCCTTCTATGCAAAAACCTAATTTTAGCCTTACCCATGACAAAGCCCAACACATTTGAATTATGGTCTAATATCAGCTAGGGGCTAACAGCTGAAGTATAAGGCACTACCCTATGCCAGTCCTATTTGGTTTTCTAATCATTGAATCAATTCATCCTATCATAATTTATCTAAACGTAATAAAAACAATAATCTCTTTAGTAAAATTCTTGGCTAGATAACCTTTTTATTTTCTTAAAAACTTACTCTTGTAAATGATTTACCCTTCTAAATCATATATAGAACAGCCCTTACTTTACCCAAAGTACTTATGCTAAGATATATGCTTATCAAAACAATATTGATGAAGTTCGAAATCACTTAGAGGCTATCGCCTCTTAAAACCATAGGCAAGAGAGCCAAAACTAAAACTTTGTATATTGATAAAACACATCTTGAATACAACTAATAGGGGTCATCGCACCCTCTTGAGGTCGAAAGTATGTTAAGTCCTTTAATCTATAAAACATAAGGCCACATGACAGATAGTGTATATGCATCGCATTTCATAGAGTGCCAACGTCATAGGGTATAATACTTGGTTTGTATAGTATAAAGTTTGGAAATTTATGAAGGTCGAAACCGATGCCCTTCGGCATCGATACCTTGAAGAGTTGATACTGAAAACATGGGAATGTGATCTTAATATAACTGTAGACATGACTGGCGAAAACACTATCTTAGAGAAATGCGGCATATATAGCGTCGAGCTTGATAAAACGCGGCACCTTATGGTTATAAGAAAATGAGTGGCCTCATTGCCATATGGGGTCGACATTATAGAGAATAAGCGACACCATGCCTTTTAAAGAAATGCGGCACTTAAGTCATGCGGTATCATTAAGGCTACTATAAAGCATGCAGTAATGTCATCGTTGATAACAAGGTAGCCGACCTCGAGCTTATTTCAACCATAACAAGTTCACCTCATACCAACTGTAGTTGTTATCGTATGCATACCTGCTGGTTGACGCTGAACATAACAGCAGTGAAGATGAATGGCAACGTCAACATTGTCAACATGGCATTTTCATAATTAATATTACAAATGTTAATTTAAAATTAAAAGTAACTTCTTTTCCACCAACCCCTATTTTTTGTCTAAATTTCATTAGTTAACTTTTTTTATCAAAATCCATTTTAGAAAACTACTACAGTACACATTTATCATTTCCAATATAATTTGCAAACTATACATTTTTTTATTAATATTTTAATATAATAATTAATCTTTTCTACTCAAATAATTCATATAAAATCATAAACACTTGGAAAATTTTCCAAAATTCACAATAAATCTTATTTCTCGTATTCTTTACTGTATAAAAATTTCGAGGGTTAAAACTTTATCTAGTTATTTTTAATAATTAAAACCAAAATAATCCCATTTTCTCCATAATAAACTCATATTTGTTTGAAAAATTATGAAATAAATAACCCACTTCTAAAATAATGTTTTAACATCATATTAAAATCTCGAATCGTTTGGGTATCAAAAAATAGGTTTTCACACTTAAAACCTGTTAGATAATTCCATAATAACTCCCATGCTTCACCATTCAAGCATATAATCATACAAACCATTAAAACATGGCATAATACAAGCAAAAGATTTGAGTTCATACTTAAACTAGAAATAGTAGATAAAACTTGAGATGCATAACTATTATTCACCTTGATTTAATGAAGAAGAATGAAATTTGATTATTGATTGATTCCCCTAAGCTTTGATCGCTATTTCTTAATCTTTCTTCTTTCTTTCTCTCTTGTAATAGCCAGCCTTAGTATAGTTTAAGATATTTGGTGGAGGTAAATGAAATGAAGGAGAAGGAAAATTTGGATATATGGTTAGGAAATGTAACTTTTCCTATTTTGCCTTTAGCCTACATTCCTCCTTTCTTATTTAAAGATGAACCATTCTTATTAGTTCATTCATTAGGCATGGTCTATATTAATTATCAAATCTCAATCTGCTTACCATTTTAGATTATTTTATCTAACTATCTAATTAAATATCTTAAATAATGTTAATAAAAATTAGGGTTGTTACATATATAAATAATAGGTTTATCACGTACAATTAAAATAAAAGTATATATATCTCAAAATATCGATGCCACGCCAATAAAATGCTCCAACTATGTACTCTACTAGCGTATCCCCAAAAGCACATGACTCCCGAACTACTCAATCGAGTATGCGAGAGTTGTCAAGACATAAGTAGACAAAGACAAAATTCGGGTCAGACATAAAATTTGGTGTAAGAGGAGATATCCCAAAATATTATATATTAAACCTATATACAAATAGATAGGAATAAAAAAAACACAGCTAGCCCTCTCTACAAACGTAACTCAGGGGTAATCCAGACTGTCTATAAACAAGTATATTAAACCCATCTCAAAAGTAGGAGATCAAACCACAACCTACACTTCCATGTAACAACAAGTTAGCATAATATCTTCCATTGCAGCCAAAAACTTCTAATAATATAGCACAAATATACCATGATCAAACCGTGATCCCCAAACAATGATCACTAATACTAAGATCAATAAGGTACACCCAATGCATATGGTCACTATTATTAAGACCGAATATGTACGCCACAATGCATGTGGTCACTTCTGCTAAGACCAAACAGGTATGTCGCAACGCATATGTCCACTCCTGCTAAAAGAGAATAGTTATGCCACCATGAATATGGTCACTATAGCTAAAAGTTTGTAAGGTTACAAACGTAGGACCCAAAAACATCCAAGCGATCACAATAGGATAAAGCTATTTACGGTCCCTCTAAGATCGTGTTGAGTGTGTCATGACCATCAACAACATTCTAGGTACACCACAACAAGGTCAATATTTGGATAAGTCACCTAAGTCCATACTCTATGTAGGTCACATAAGTCCATACCCTTGGTGTGTCACAACAAGTCAATACCAAACAAATCATATATTACTCTAAGGTCAAAATCTTTAAGTACGAACTCACTCTGTATATAATGTATGGAATCACCATGCACGGCCCCAGTCGCCATGACCTAAAACCTACTGGAAAACTCCAACATAACCCCATACTAACCCAAATCATGTAAGAATTCATGACCTCAATGTCATAATACTCCTCGGTTATACCCTCCCAGTTAACCTTAAAATATATGGTTTTGGATTACATGCCTAGGTGGATCCCATGAGGCCTTGAAATCAAAGTACTCCAAAACCTACCAAAATTTCATAGGTTGTATCCCTTGAAATGGTGAACAATGGTCCAAACCACACCTTAATCCAACTTCGTATGCAGAATTTAGCGCGTTTTGAAGTTGCACAACACATAGTAGGTCGGTGACTGAAGTGTCATTCCATCAGCTGATCCAAAGCCAAGATGGAATTATTTTCCTCTCAACCAGTCGACTTAATGGACCAGGTCAGTCGACTGAACTAACAGGTTCCAGGCCATGAGCCCAAGCAGGGAGTAGATTTCGTAAATGATCGGAAATACATGCACCATTTCCTCCAACGCTTCATCCGTTGAGTCGCCTTGCTACTAGAGTTTGACTACATCCCATAAGACATATGCCGAGGTTCATTATTTGATGTTTTGGGGGTCGTTTTTAAGTATACGAAAACCGGTTTCGATACCAGAATCCACTCTTCGCACGAGTACAGTTCTACGACAGTTATAGCGACCTCTTCGCCTCTTTGCCTTATGCGTAGCTTATAAGTGTGTCGATACACTCGATCATTCATGCTTATGCACACAAGCTCACACAACGCATAACAAAACACTAAATCCCATTTTAGACATCACCTAGATGATTGGTTGAATTTGTATACTCTCGTGTTAACTTAGATCACACGATAGTCGCTATGGCTACGTAAAATCCCCGCAACGAACTTGTAATCAATTATATATATCTATGTATTTAAACAATTACACAACAATTCTAACTATAATACCATCTTTGTTTTTAATTATTGCCTCGAATGCATGTATACATATATCCGCTCCTGCATGTATACACATGTACATTCAATTCGACCCTTACTAGATTAAATATTATTTTTACTTACTAATCTTTTCAGTAAGAGTAAATTACCTCTTTATAGTACTTTATAAAATCTCAAACCATTTTATAAAATACAATACTAGTTCCAATGAAAATCAAGTATTCATCATTTTACTATTATATAGAATGTAATATCTATTTACCAAATACAATCTTCATTTATAAAATCTTCAAACCATTTTATAAATATTAATTAAGGCGCCTTAGTTTTATAATCCTTTTAATGTGGTGTGTAGATCTCTTGAACCCCTTTAATTAGTTTATTAACCTTTTGTTAACCAATTCAAATTGGATTAATTATTTATTACTAATGATGTGCACATTATTACTCTACATAATTAATCTCAAATCAAACAATAACATCATAAACAATCACCTAGTTAGCCCAAATCAAATCTAGGGCTTACTAACTATTTTCAAAACATAGTAGTAGGATCTTAAATAATTAATTAGCTAAGAGAAACATGTTTATAACATGAATATAAGTATAAACCCTAGCATAGAAATCCCTAAATCATTCCATAATACTTCACAATTATAAGTTAACGAACTAATGAAGTAAAATAACAAATTTGGTGGGAGAACCGTCCCAGTCACCTCTTCTTCTCTAAATCAAGCTCCAAATCACTCAAAACCCGAATTTTCTCTCTTTAACTTTTGAAATATACGTCAATACTCCAATTTATGTAAATTCCCTAGCGTGTTTCGGGGAGAATTGGTAGAGAGGATTAATGGTGATTTTTATTTGATTTTAGAAATTTTATTTAGTGGGTTAGGGCTTGGTTACTATAAGGAGATTAAGGGGTGATTGGAGAAGACATTACTGAGGGGGAAGAAGAACTGACATGAATGAAGAGTGAATGAGAGGAAATGAGAGGAATTAACTACTTATAGGCTAGGAAATGGGCTTAGCCCAAATCCCCTTCATCCGGCACTATTCATCCCTAAAAATTATAGACTTCAGACGTAGACAAGTTTATACTCATGTTACTCACGTCAAAAAAGCAAACTCAACTACGGGTGTATCGCGTCCTAATTCGCTTGTTTGTAAAAATTGAGTATGAGAGGCATTCCATCACTTAACGACTAAATATTTAAATTAATCATAGGCTTATGGGACTGCCCTCGCATCCTTTGTCTTTTTTTGGGGTTACATAGGCTTATGGGACTTGAGCTAGGGCATGGGTGGTGGTTGCTATGCATCAGCAGTTTCGATATAAAGAACCTATTATGCACTCTTTCGCTTTGCACGTCACATCATCGCTCTAAATTCAGCAACGTAGTGTTCTCGACTAGTGCTCTATTTGCATTGAATAGCTACAACTCCGTTTTTAGTGAGGAATTTCATCATTAACACCATGGAGCCAACACTATCTTGAAGCTAGCAAGGGTTGGTCAGCGAGGAAAGCATTGTAGGTTAAGAATTAATGGCACTATGAAAGTTTGCACCTACACTATCTTGCGGTCTCCCTTGCTCAATTCCAAGAATAATTAAATTCATACGATAGGCTCTTTAGCCACTCTAATAAATCCTTGGATGCAGGACTAACATGGCTTTAGATCCTTCAAAATGATTTTCATCTGGTCAAACATTTAGCTAAATAAGATGTTTGCTGAGCATCCATAGTGAGTCAAAACTCGACGCATAGTTGTCGGCCCCAAAATAGTGGTAAACACCATGGGATCAAATGTTGACGATTGCACCCCATTAGCATCTCCATTTCGAAAGACGATGTCATTATTATTGTCTTCAACTATTTCATTAGAGCTCCGTCTTCGACAGCAAAACGACTCTCTTATGGCACATATCTCAACAATTTTCATTCCTCTCCATTTCATTCTTGCTCTTCTTCGTCGGATGAGATCCTACATATATGGTATTTATTATGAATCTACCTTCTGGTTACCTAGATCCCTCTTTGGTGCACCAAGGTTGATCCCTCTAAATGTTCTACCCTTGGGGTCTACCATTATGTCCTCCATTTCATTAATCTCTCACATATTGATTTAACTTCTTTATTCGGATCAAGTCCTTGATCACATCTCTTAAATGACGACACTCATTGGTATTGTGCCGATGAGTTTCATGGAAGTGACGGCACATCCTCGGGAACTATTCAGCTTCAGTTGCTTCCTTTTGAGGTAGTTTCTTATAGTTATTTATACCTTGCATGGAAAGGTAGATGTTCTAAACAGTGTCATTCAAGGGAGTGTATTCCCCCAGTCTCCTATACCTCGGACACTTCTTAATGTCTGCTTTTTCCTACCAATGCCTTGGTTTCTTCTTTTCTAATTGTTATTCAACATTCACTGCTATTTTTTGGGTGCACTCACCAGTTTTCTTATGATCAATGTTGTTGTGCATAAGATCATTCAATGATCACCACCAATTGGTCCAGCGGTCAAGTTCGCTTCTTCCAAGTGCAGAAACTGGGATTATTTATGACTGAATTATTCCATAGTAGGTGGTTGTAATGATCCGTATTTCAAGTATCGAAGGAACATAAAACTTTTACTTTATTTTATTCATTTAAGGTCGTACGATTCTATAATTTTGGAATAGGACTCTTAGGGACATTTTACAAACCTGCTATTTTTTATGAATTTCTATGCGACCATTTTAAGCATGGAAATCTTGTTTGGGCTATAAATTTTAATAGGGTTGAATTATGATACCAAACAAGTTCCATTACTCTAGATAATGGTGTATCGTTACGTAGAGTGGTCATAAAAGAAAAACGAACTTACGATTAGGAAGTTATGTCTATTTTTAGTTTTGAAAATTACTAGCTAGAGTTAGTGTGTATTTAGTAAGCCTTTAAGTAATTTCATTACACAAATATGAGATTAACATAAATAGGTGGCTGCAGGAGTCAAATTAAAACTTTTCCCTCTTTTCCAAATCTAAACCACCATTAACCCTAATTTCATCCAAAATCACACAAATTACTCTCAAATCTTGACTTATCAGTAATTAGAGAGGAGATCGTCAAATAGAAGTTAGAGATCATCGTTTTGGTTAATTTACATTGCTTTCTATTGCTATCTACATTGGATCTAGGCTCGATAGGTCATGCTGGAGGTGTTAGCTCATTTGCTATGGTATTGAACGGCGATGTAATAGCATGATGAAAGCTTTGGATCTTTGGTTTATGACTCGTGAAGGGGGTAGGTACCAAAGATACTGGTTCGATAGAGGAATAAGCTGTGGAATAGGAATGTAAATTTTTTTGAACAATGGAAAATGTATTGAGCAATGGAGGGCTCGGATGTATATGCTAAGGAATCACATATACTCGAAGTGTTTTCTGTTGTACTCGAAGAAGAGGTATTATAGTGGGGATGCCAATGGATTAATGGAATGGATCTGAATACCCTAGACCAGTGGCATTGGGTCTAATGTCTAGCTTTTGGATGTGAGGCACGTATCGAGCTTTGCACTACTCGATATAAGAGTACACTGAAACTGGGATTTCCATTAGTTCCTAGTATTAATGAGGCCATACAAGTTATCATATATTAAGTGGAGATTGCTTGATGGATGTTCTAGGCTACCACTTAGAGACGTCATTGGGAGTAGGTATTAGGGATATGATTACCTAGAGAGCTGATATCCTTAATTTGAGTATAGTACTTTTTTGTTATAGTAGAGTACCATTCATGATGTTATGTGCTAATTCTTTGGTTGAAGGGACATGTCAGGTGTGATTTGTGTACCTCTATTCCTTGCTATATTTATCTACATAGTATTTTGAGATTCATTTACCACTCACACTAGACTATTGTTTGACCTAAGGTTTTATGCTTTTGTTCTTATTATCTTGGATACTCTTAAATGAGTAGACTAGATAACAGGTCTAGGTGACATAGTAGTTGTGTAGAGGACAAGGTGGAGGAAGCTATCTCATATTATATACCTATGTGGATTTCTACGCTTATTCCATTATGCAGCACTTGAGAGTCTTAGCAGTGACTGCTTATTTTCTTATTATGAGATAGTTGTTTGGCTTATTTCCATTGTATAATCCATTTGTATAACTCTATGGATTTGTGTTTTGATGATTTATTCGCATAGTTATTACTGTCTCTCCTATTATATCTATGATATTATATTTTATCCATGTGTTGTGGGATATTCGACATGTTATATGTTATATTTGTTTCATTTTCAAACTTGATAATCATCGTATGTCAATTGGGCACAAATACAAAGCCCAGTTTTGATATTAGTATTACCGGTGGTATAGGGTGGTCTTCACATTTGGTATCAGAGCTTTAGTTATACAATTAACCTTAGTTGATACCATGATCTAGTAGAGATAAGGAAGGAGTTATCACTTTAGATTGGATCGAGAGAGTGTGTATATACAAGAGAGTTTATACGTGTTATATATTTTGGTTTTCAAAGCTTATAATAATATATTATATTGTATAAGTCGAATGAGCATTAGCATCATGGACATAGTTTTCTTTATGAGAGACGGATCATTCTTGTTATAGATTAAGAATGAGCCGACATAGAAGAAATACAGTGAGGAATTTTGCTTCAAGATTTGATGAAGGAGCAGAGTCAGGAGCTGCTACACATGAAATTAAAGCAATGTTGAATGTTATGACGGCAACTGTGATGAGGAATGTTCAGGCTGATACTTCTGGTTTGTTTGTGAAGGTGCTTTTGTGCAAGCGCCTTGGGTTGATTTCGCCAAGTTGAGCAAGGACCATTATACTCTAGGGGGAAAACCATTCCATGGAACAGAATTCGCCATAGAAGTGTAGGATTGGTTGGATACCTACAAGCACATCTTTAGTGACATGAAAATGGATGATGGTGTAAAGAGGAAACTAGTCTCTAGACAACTTCAAGGACAAGCTATGAAATGGTGGAATGCCATTACCATTGCTACTCTAGAATATAAGTTTACTAGAGACCAGTTCAGAGTTAGGTTTGGAGAGAAGTTCATTTCGGCTGCTCATAATTCGATGTTATTTAGGAAGCTTGTTGATTTTAAGCAAGGAGAGATGTCAGTATCCGAGTATGTTGCCGAATTTAATGCTTTATCAAAGTATGAGATGTCGTTTATTGATATAACATTAATAAAGAATGAGAAATTCATATTTGTCTAGATGAATATCTTGGGGAGGATTTGGTAGACGACATTGACGAGCCATTTGAGAAGCTTATTGAGAAAGCTCTTCGCCATGAGAATCCATATCCAAAGAGCAGAACAGTTGTTGTCGTTTTTGCTGTGAAGGAGGAGCCAAAGCCATGGTATGGCAGTAGAGGAAAGAAAAAGTGGACAGAAAGAAGAAACAGTGTCAAGGGAAAAATGGCCAGAAGAAAGCTAAGTGGGAACATATTTCCTATGAGAGCAAGGAGAAAGGTCACGTGATTAGGGATTGCAAAGTGAGCAAGAAGAAGAAGTGCTACAATTGTGATAAGCCTGGGCATACGAAGAAAGATTTTTCGAATTCGGTAAAGGATAAGAAGGTCGAGAAAGCATACGCTTTAGATGCTATCCTGACTTCGTCGAGTGCTTCCTCGACGAAGGAGAAGGGAAAGAAAGTCATTATTCAAGGTATACTTTCCATTAAAGATGTTTCCATACATGTTTTGTTTGATACCGGGGCTTCACATTCATTTATATGTAGTGACCTAGTAGAAAGTTTGGATTGAGACATAAGACAGTAGATCGACCCTTGATTCTGACGTACCCTATTGGAGGATCTACTAGCCTTTGTATGGTTTGTCGTGGCCTAGTGTTATCGAGTCATGAATGCTCTTTTTTTTGTGATTGCTTTGTCTTGAATTTTTTTGGGTTCAGGAATATCTTAGGGATGGATTGGCCAAAATAGTATGCGGTGATAGTGGATTGCGAGAAGCAATTGGTAACAATCGGGGATGTGGAATGGCGAACGGTAGTGGTTGGCTGCTTACTAAAAGATGTAGTGATGGTTAGCTTTCTATATTCACCTGAAATTCCATAGAAGGGGTTGTCATCTGTGCCTATCACTAAAAAGTATTTGAATGTATTCGAGAAAGTGACTAGGTTGCTACCGTAGAGGGAGATTGAGTTCCTGATAGACTTTGTGAAAGAAGCCAAACCTACAGTAATTCCTTTAAGCATATGGCACCCAAAGAGCAAAAGGAATTAGAGGTGCAAGTAAATGTCCTATTATGGAGAGGGTTCATTCGAAGGAGAATATTAAAAGTAGCTATGTGGATCGAGTAATATGATTATATCTACTAAATAAAAACATATATCAAATTATAGTATAAAAATTGCAATAAGTAAAGTGCACCATAGATTATTATATAGGTTTGAACTTCCCATTCTACATCCAGTCCCTGACTCCTAGATTTTCAACTATAAACTCACTTAACCTGGAGGAATACGTTTTACAAACAGCCTGAGCTGCCGAGTAGGACTTCTATATTACAAATCGCCTAAGCTATCGAATAGGACTTTGAGCCTAAAGATCTCCAATAGGACTTCGATTACAGATAGTAATAATTTTTTTGACTAATTCTGTTCTAGATAACACAGATAAGTCTAGTAAGTATACCCTTCCTATAATCTCTTTAAAATGATGATTTGAATATGTCATTGTTGGAAGTAAATAGTTGTGAATATTTGTAAATCACAAGTATGTACAGATCAGAAAGATAGAAAGAATTAATCCCTGGGTAGAATAAAAGTGAATTCTCAACTCTATTTGTAGATTTGAAAAGTTCTAATTGAATAGTAGTAACCGTTAGAGAGAACTATTCAAAGTAGGGGATGTAACTTCTGAAGAAGAGGGGAAATGTCTATTCAAAAATTCAAATGAAAAACCCGACTATAGGCATCCAGACGTCTGGATATTTTGTCCCAAACGTCTGGATATTTTATCCCAAACGTCTAGATTGCAATATAGACATCTATTATGAAAAATCCAGATGTCTAGATTTGAACTAAAAAATTCTTTTTTATTTAAATGTACAAAAACGTCCGGGACAAAAAAGCTAGATGTCTAAAGTTGAACTATTTTGTTCATTTACTTTAAAATGTTATATTTTGACTATTTTCTTTGAATAAACATATTATAAAATAGTTATATTTCACAGATAATTTTTCAAAATATATTTGTGTGTGTGCAATCATCAAATTGGAGATTGTACATAGAATCTAGGCCGATAAAATTTAAGATATAAAACCTATTTATTTTCTTCAATTTCAGCCTGCTTTTAATGTCAATCTTCATGTCTCCTTGTATATACTTTTATCCTCTTTTGTGCTATGCATCTTCATGTTGAACTTATTTGTCTGTCTCTTTTTAATATTTATGTAGCTGCAAGTAGGCTTAGTGGTTCTTTGGCATAATCATATATTTGTCATCTTTAAAATCCAAAAAGAGAGGCTATAACATATATTTAAGTGGGGTAGACCTATAGTGTTCATGACAAAGGTGGATGAATCTTTGAGGTTTTGTGTGGATTACCGTGGGCTGAATAATGACAAAGAGGAACAAGTATCCAATCCCATGCATTGAAGACTTGTTTGATCAGCTTCATGGTGCGAAGGTGTTCTCATAAATGGATTTGTCAAAGGAATTCACCAGTTGACAGTAGCAAAGAAGAGTGTGCATATTACTACAATTCCTATGCCATTGAATTTTTATGAGCAGTTAGTAAGCCATTCGGGTTGACCAATGCTTTGGCATACTTTATGGATCTCGTGAATCGGGTTTTCAAAGACTAGCAGAACAAGTTCGTACTTGTGTTCATGGATAATATTCTGGTCTATTCTAGAATTGAAGAGGAGCATAAGGCATACTTGAGGATATTGTTAGAGGTGTTGAGGAAGCACAAGTTAATAGTGAAATTCCTTATGGTTACTTCTTGAGAAAGAAAGTGAGGTTCTTGGGGCACATCATTTTTGGATAGGATATAGCAGCTGATCCTACAAAGGTTACAACAATCTAAGATTGGAACCAACCAAACAATGCTATGGATGTGAGAAGTTTCGTAGGATTGGCAGGATACAATAGGCGTTTTATCAAGGACTTCTCGATGATAGCAGCACCATTGAGCAATTTTAGGAAGAAGAAACATACTTTTGTTTGGGACACAAAGTGTGAGCATGCATTTGTGAGTCTGAAAGAGAAGTTGATGAGTCCATCAGTATTGACTATTCCAAGTGGGAATGAGGAGATGACGGTATATACAGATGCATTTGGTACTTGATTTGGTGTGGTTTTGATGTAGAAAAGGAAAGTTGATGCCTATGCTAGGCGACAACTAAAGCCACATGAAAGAAATTATCTGACTCATGATTTGGAATTGGCAGCGATAGTTTTTTTTCTTTCAAGATGTGGAGGCATTATTTGCTACGAGAAAGGTTTGAGCTATTTGTGGACCACAAATCCTTAAAGTACCTTTTCTCTCAGAAGGATCACAACTTTCGTCGGCAGCGGTGGTTAGAGTTATTAGCCTCCTATGATTTTAGCATTTCCTATATAGCATAAAAAGGAATGCAATTTCGATACATTTAGTAATGGACATGCTAGTTTGGGAGCAATGTTTTTTGAATGGAAGCAGATTGACTATATTGCTAGATATGATTTCAAACCTCATTGCGAGCTAGAACCAGAGATGTTTGCAACTTTATCGGTCAAATGTACTCTAATAGAAAGGATCCGTGCTAGTTAGAAGTGAGATGTTTGACTAGCGGAGATCGTAAAAAAGATAATAGATGGAGTAGAGTCCGAAAATATGAATCGATGAGACTCGACCAAGAAGGTTGGCTCCTGAAGGATAGAAGACTATTTGTTTTTGATATTGATGGATTGCGAGATGAAGTGCTATAAGGGTGCCACCATTCTAGGCCAATAATACATCCTAGAGGTAATAAGATGTATCAGGATATAAAGAAAACTTATTATTCGAAAGGTATGAAGAGGGATATTGGGACATTTATCCTGAAATGTATGAATTTCCAATTAGTAAACGCAGAGCAAAAGAAACCCAGTGGATTGCTGCAACCGCTAGAAATTTGTAAGTGAAAATATGAGCAAGTAACGAGGAATTTTATTGATGGACTGCCAAAGATTCGAGTAGGATACAATAGTAGTTGGGTCATGGTTGATCGGTTGACTAAGTGCGTTAGATTTGTACCCATCAAGTCAAGTAGAACGACATCCAAGTTGACAAAATTGTATGTGTAACGACCCAGAATTTCTATCAATTAAAATTCGTATATTTAATTAATTTAAATATTAATAAGTGAAATCTATAAGTCGAATAAATTTTATTTCGAATAATTAAATTTAATTGGATAATTAAATCGATAATTTAATAGTTGAAATTCCAGAAATTATTGGAAATTGGGTGTAATATGATTAAAAATGACTTGTAAAATTTTATTTTATCATATTGGAGTTAGAATAACATTATAGAACTTTTAAAATTGAATTAAAAGTTTATTTGTGAAAATTGAATATTTTAATATTTAATTATCGAATGAAAAATAGCCAATTTTCGAACAGTCTCACAATTGGAGGAAACTAGTTTTATTGGATCCGTAATAATTTTTTATTATCGGATTTCAATTTTCATAGCAATCGGAGTTTTCTTTTGACCGTGGCAGCTCGAAACGCATCGAAATTGTTTTAATATTAATTTGGCGAGTTAAAATAGTCATTTTTCAAACAGTCTTCGATTTCGACGAAACCAGTTTTGTCGGATCCATAATGTGATGTTATTGTAAGATTTCAAATTTCGTGTCAATCGGATTTACCGTTTGTCCGGGGCAAGCCAAAACGCATAGAAATTAATTTAAATCGATTTAATTTAAAATTGATCGTTTACTGTCGTAACTCGCATAGATGATCGAATTAGCCTCCAAAACACGTTCCATTGTGTTCAGAACGCGGGGTAGACCTTATAAACGCCAACCGGCACGCTTCGTTTGGAGTTCGAAAATTTTTTGGTGAATGGTGTTTTGGCTATTTTTCTATAAAAGGCCTTCACAACTTCAATTTTGCAAACAACTCAAAAACCCTAGCCATATTATTACAGCCGCCACCTCCATCCACCAATGGCCGAAAATCACCAATTTTCTTCCCTTCAAATCTCTCAATCCATCATCTTTTAGCCAATTCTTCCAACTACAAACCTGTAGAGCGTTGAGAGTTCTTCCACTTCAACAGTTATGATCGGGAAATTCGCAGCCGATCGACGACAAATTGCATTCAAAGGTCGCGCGTTGTAGGGTGTTTTGCACGGCAAGGATGAGGCCGAGCTCGACACTATCTCGGCCGAAGGTGGAGTTCATCGAGGGCTACAAGATGGCGCTAGCTGATCGAGTTGGAGATGCTCGTATAGGTTGCGTGTACTGGGGTTTCTAGGCGGCGAGATAGTTTTCGTGTGTGATTTACTACCTGGGAACGAACAAGAGGAAGAAAGAGAAGGGGGGACGTGAATGGCCTGGATCTGATGGACAAGGATTTGTACGGCCCTGATTTAGTTGAAGGTTAAAATAAATAAAGGAAAATGAAATTTATTTATATTTAAAACATGTAATGTTTAAAATATGATATCTTTTTGATACGAGGTCGGATTGTGACGAAATAAGTTGCGTTGGGTTCATTTTGTCGAGCACTGCGCTATGGAACTGGTTTGGAGTCGATTGGAGTTAGTGAGAATTTCGGGTAGAATTAAACGCTCGTTTAATTTTATTCAAAATAAAAGCTGAAAACGAAATTGAAACCAAGGTGAGAACTTCTCACTCAATCGAAATTGTTCGATGTTAATTTTTAATAGTTAGATTTAAAATTGTTGATTGTTTATTTGAATGATGATTGTTATCTATTTATTGTTAAGATAGACATTATACGCCGTTAGCAAGCGGAGGTTATTTATTAAAAACATATACAGCGGATATTTCACCGTATAGTTAAATTGGTATTATTTATGTACTTGGAGTTGATTTCCCGCATTATATAGCGGATGAGACCTTATTGCGCCGTCTATTAAGCGGATAATATTTTATAAATCCCATATATCGCAATAATTCCGTACTCGAACGAAATTGGTATTGTGCTAATGTTTGTGGATGTAGGGAAACAGGCTGGAGGGATCCAACTGGATTCCTCAACTATATTGATTTATTTACAGATATTTTGATGTTTGTTGATTATCATATGATGATATATGATGTTTGTTGTCGTGATTGACTATTGGGTGTTGTTGCATCATCGGATCCATTTTTGAAATTTTAAAAATATGATTTTGATTTTTAAAAGAATTTTAAAGTGATTTTTGAAAGTATACGTTTTATTAAATTTTCGAATTGATTCAGTTTAAATAATTAAAAAGTTATAAATTTTTATTTTATTAAATATTATGATTTTTTGAAAAATATAACCAAATTGAGATTTTTGAAACAAATAGTGATTAAATTATAAAATGGTTTAATTTGGATTTTTTGAATCATTATAAAGGATGTATATAAAAGATTTTTAAATTGATATTTATAAATTAATAAAATTGGAACTATAAAACGAGTTTGTTAACTGTTAAAATGAAGTATAAAAATGGATTTTTAAGTGAATGAAATTATAGACTTATAAATTGAGAAGTCATAAAATGAGTAGGTGTTGTAAAATAAAAGATTTTAAGTAATTAACTTATAAATCGGATTTTTGCATTTAAATTGAAATCTTTGATGAAGCATAAATGGTTTATAGATGAGATTTATAAGATATATATTTTATAAATCGAAAATAATGGAATTTTAAAAGGAGTTCTGTTAATGTTGAAAATAAGGCTATAAATGAAATCTTATAAGTAATAAGATTTATAATTTGTGAAGTTTTAAAAAGAACGATTTTGTAAATAAATGAATTATAAGTATTTAACTTATAATATGGACTTTTGGTATATATTTGAGATATATAAATTGAATCGGATTAATAAAGGAGGTTTATAAATCGAAGTTTATAAATAGAAATGGAATTTATAGACATTGTTTATAAATTCGAAATCAATGGAATTGGATAAATTGAATATAGAAATTTATTAAAAGAAGTATATTCGTGATTTTGGATAGCGAACTATTCTTTATATAAAATGTGTAGAAATATTGAAATTTGGTTAGTGAAGTATATTCACGATTTTTGAAAGTGAATATATTATTAAAAAAAATAGATATGTTTTGTGAAAGTGATATTATGAAATGAAGTTAATCGTTTTAAAGTTGTTTAAAAATGTATTGACTATCGAAACCATAGATTTCAACATTCATTGTTGAAATAGATGTTTCGAGAAATATAAGGAAATGGTAGACTATAACACTGTTGTTATAGTAAATGATTTCCGAAAGGAAATTTTTTGTATAGTGTTGGGATTTATATATCTATTTTAATTTTGAATCCTTGTACTAGTGATTTTTTATCGTTTTAACGATGTTTTACGTAACATTCGTTTTAGCCCAAACAAATGTGTTTAAGCACACGTTTTCCTTAAAGAATGAAATATATACTTAATTTCGATTTAAGTATATTGAATATTTTCCAAGTGTTGAAAATAAATGGATTTGTGAATTACTTATTATTAAATAAATATGGAAATGTTTTCCAATATGAAGTGAATGTTTTGAGATTTTATCTTTTAAAGATAAATTGAAAATGAATATTAGAAATCGATTTGGAAATCGTATATTCATAGATATTTTGGAATTGTAAATTCACTATGGAATTTATAAAAGAAAGGGAAATTTGTTTAAAAACAAACGTTATTTTTGAAGTGTGGGAATGAATTTACGGATTTGGAACGTAAATATAAAGTAAATCGGTAAGGATTTATTTAATTGGTTTAAATGAACCATTTTGAAATGAAAGTATTTCCGCGTAAGGAAAATGATTGAAATTTGTTTTCAAAAGTGGTAAAGGTGAATCTATTTTAAAATTATCCTGTTCTTTGTTTTAAAGATAAACTGTTTTAAGTTCCCACACCAGTCCCATGACTGACTCGGAGTTTATTGTTTTCCTTCGTAAACGCTGGTGCCCACCAATTTCCACACGGGCAGTTAAGAGTTAGGTTTATCAGGATATTCTGGAATTCAGGAGTTGCTGGAGGCAAGCTGGATGGCATGGTGTATTCACTAGTATATAGTATTTCTTTTCCGCTGTTTGTTGTTGTTTGTTGTTGTACACTCTGATGATGTAATGTAATAATAGATATAGTTCTTTTGTTTAAAGATTATTCATTTATCTATTATATGTTGTTCCGCTGCGATATGTGAGATTCTGTCATTGTTTCTGTTGTTTTCTTTTTCTTTCTCTCTTCTTCTATCTTCTACCTCTTCTTTGACCCTAACGGTATGGTTTTCCGGCCTTCGATTACTTGGCAGTTGATACAGTGTACGTATTGATGTCGGTTTTCGAGCGTCGAAAAATTGCAGACGTCACATTTGGTATCAGAGCATATGGTTAAGCGACAACCATGGCTCTATTGGGTATTGCTCATTAGAGATAGAGTCAGTAGTACTCTAGAATGAGTTTGAGTGTAATAATAGATACGAGCGCGTGTTTGTTTGTGAATATAAAATGTTTTATATTGTGTTTGCTTAACCGTTGAGCTGTTTGTGAATTCTGGTCGGTAGATGGGACGCCATATTATCGATAGGGATTTCTAAACACTTAAACGAGGCATGTCGACATAGTATTATTTAAATTGGGCAAATAAAATAATTTTACCTCGATTATATTTTATATATAAAGGAATAATTTTTCAGAATTATTAAAGTATATATGAATTGATTGTTTGGCTGTTGAAAATGTAAGATATATGCAAGTTAATAAAAGTTGTTTGAATAAGTTAAATGAAACATATTGTAAAAGAATGAATTGTATAAGCAATTGAATTATAAGTATGAAGTTATATCTAAAATGATTTGCAATTGTGGAATAATCTTATATATAAGAAATGAAATTATACAAGTAAAAGACTTGTAAATATGATTTATAATCTGAAAATAAAATTCCAGAGAAGTGTTTTGAAAGGATTTGATATTTTTGAAAATTGTTTTGGAGAAATTAAAGCTCTAAACTCTTTTCGGTCGTTGGAAAATAATTCCGATGATGATCATGACATCATCGGTGTTCATATTCGTGTTTCCAAAAGAGGGATTGCTGCCAAATTGTTTTAAATGAAGTTGTTTGGAAAATTTGAGTTTAGGTTTTGAAATTTAAAGGATAATTTGAATTGGTTTAAAAAAATGGTTTTGAAAGGTTGAAAAGACTCTGGAATCCTATTAAATTTTTTTATGGGAATGATAAATGAGTTGATAACTTATACAATTTGAATTTTTGATAGGAAAAAATTTAACTTAAAGGATGGAGTTAAATTAATGTAAGTATAAGTAAATCAATAAAATCCAAGTGGTAATTGTTGAATATAAGTTGTGTAACTTATGAAATGAGAAGATGAAAGTGAAACCAATTATTAAAATGGTTAAACAATTTGTTAAGCAAAACAAAATCTGAATTTGATGGTGATATGAGATAATAATTTGACTTGCTAAAGGTTAAATAAAATTTTCTTTAAAATTGAAAAGTGAATATTTGAAATTTGTTTCAAATGGTTAAGTGTGGAAAATTATATATATCTTGTAAAGATATTTATGGGAAATTTGAAAAATTAGTTCAACTTGAAATTTTTCAAAAAGATTGAAAATTGAGTTTAACTTCGACACCAAAAACAATATAAGTTGAGCTTTGAATTTCGGATAGTCGATTGGGATTATATGTCTAACATGGTGAATTGATGACATAGCAATTGATCTCTATTAAATATATATCTGTGGTGGCGGAGAATTTATTCTTTTAGCTATATACACCCTTCTCAGAGACGTACGAGCTCAGAGGTTATATATCGGTAGGCATCAATTATGTGTTGAGAATTGACGATGTAACGTTAAATCCAAATCGAATGTGAAGTCGATAATAAATTGGATTATGAATGTGAATTGGGTTTGAGATAACTTTAAATTTTCAAATCGATTTAGAGGAAAATTTTAAATTGGTAACGAGATGGAAAATTTAGAAATCCTCTATTTGTTATGGTATGGGATATTGTGGTTTTCAGAACTTATATATGAGATATGCAGTAAATTCGAAAACCATCAGTTTGGAAGGTCATTATTATGGAAATCCTACGTTAGTTTACATAGGTATGATATGTACGAAATGTGAAATGAAGTACTATATGTATATGACATTATGTTTTCTAAACTAAGGATATGGAAAAGTACCTTCCATTTAAAATTTGTGAAGGTGTTGGAACTCGGTATGAGTGTCCATTTGAAATTCGTAGCTATGTAGAATTTCCATAAGTTGGAGTGTCCATTTGGATTAGAATCCCTCATGATGTATCGTCGTGATGGGATCATGCGAATTGATGATGATGTATGCTAGCGTAATTTGAGGGGCGTGATGCCTACAGTTACAAGCGATTCCACTGGGATAGTGGCGCAACCGCCGCGTAAACTGCGATCTAGATGCCAAAGCGTAATTTGAGGGGCGAGATGCCAACGGTCACAAGCGATTCTACTGGGATAGTAGCGTAACCGCCATGTGAACTGCGATCTTTGGCAACAACCATGAGGAAATTCAAGAGATGTGAAATCTACAGATTACAAGCGATTCTACTGGGATAGTAGTGTAACCGCCGGGTAACTGTGATCCATGGGGGAACGTGCTTTCCATATCCATTTTTAAAATATTTTTAAGTATTTTCACTGGGAGTTGAAGCAAGTATATTTAGTATTTGGAGATTTTTAGTCCTGCACCTGGTCAGCGTATGCCTAATGTCTGTAGGAACGACAATAGACTTGTTAAACTTCGAGTTAGTAAGTATTTTCAAAACTTTAGATAACAAATCAATGGTCTAAAATTAAAATTACATAATTCCAACCTAATGAACTAAGGAAGAAGATCTTTAAAATATCTTGAAAGTCCACAGCTTTGGAAAAGATATAATATGCAAATCTCTAACATGAAGAATTTCAAGTTTAAATCTGAGTTTTGTAAGTCGAAAATTTTGGTAAAAGACTTTTGCGTCTTGATTGTAGAAATCAATAAACAAAGGGAGATAATGAACAAAGCTAGTGAGGTAAAACAAATGGAACGTTAATTAATTGGATGTAAATAAATTGAAATGAAACAATGAATATAAGTGTTAATTCATTAAAAGCCAATGTAATTGGAAGTTGAAAAATTGAGTGAAAATCAATTTAATATAAATCAATTGAAAGTAAAAAAGTGTTGAATCGAATTGAAAGTAAATTAAATAAATTTAGTTATGTTGAATGTACATTGGTTGTTATTTGATTGTTAATTGATTGTATACAAATTCATTAAGTGTTAATGAAGTTGAATTGATAAATTTGAAGTTAAGTAATTGAATTCAAATTGAAAGTGAAGTAAATGAATTTAAATAGAATTTAATTTGATTCAAATTGGAAGTGAACTAATGTGAATATAAATTAGTGAATATAAACTAATTGGAAATGAATAAAGGAATGTTGATAAAACATCCAATGTTAATGAATCAAATGTGATTAAATTAAAAACCCATTTCATTGAATATTAATGAGAATATGAATGAATATTTATTGGTTATGGATATTAGTTGAATGCTAGTTGGATGATAGTTGGTTGATGGTTGAACATATTGCTTTTACTGCATTTGCTATGTTGGCATATGTAGTTGTTATGTTGATATATGTTGTATATCGATACTATTGTCTACATACATGTTTCTCATCCGTTTGTTGAGTGTTTAGTAGGTGCGGATCGCGTTTGCTTCGCATTTGGAGCTCGCTTTCGCGCTATATTAGCCGTATACGCTCGCTAATAAAATATAAGGTACATATTTCGGATTAAATATCGTACTTTTACACTTTTTTCCCTGCGGGATGCTCATCACTTGATGAGATGTATATTTGTGATATATATACTGCCATTTTTTTCGGATTGAGCCGCGCAAAGGAGACTCTGGCGAATTTTTCTGAAAATTTAAGGCGTTGGAAATTTTTTGAGAAAATTGGAAAATTTTTGAAAATTAAGAATTTGATTTGGAATTGAAAGTTAAACAATAGTAGTTGTTTTTGAAAAGATAACTAAGTATGATTTGAAAACTTAGTAAATTTATTGTAAGAAGTTTAACTATGGATTTTGGGAAAGTTAATGGATTCTGTAACTTTTTCTTACCTGGTAATTTCGAGGACGAAATTCTTTTAAGTGGGGAAGTATGTAACGACCCAGAATTTCTGTCAATTAAAATTCGTATATTTAATTAATTTTAAATATTAATAAGTGAAATTTATAAGTCGAATAAATTTTATTTCGAATAATTAGATTTAATTGGATAATTAAATCGATAATTTAATAGTTGAAATTCCAGAAATTATTGGAAACTGGGTGTAATATGATTAAAAATGATTTGTAAAATTTTATTTTATCATATTGGAGTTAGAATAACTTTATAGAACTTTTAAAATTGAATTAAAAGTTTATTTGTGAAAATTGAATATTTTAATATTTAATTATCGACTGAAAAATAGCCAATTTTCGAACAGTCTCAGAATTGGACGAAACTAGTTTTATTGGATCCGCAATAGTTTGTTATTATCGGATTTCAATTTTCGTAGCAATCGGAGTTCTCGTTTGACGTGGCAGCTCGAAACGCATCGAAATTGTTTTAATATTAATTTGGCGAGTTAAAATAGTCATTTTCAAACAGTCTCGGATTTCGACGAAACTAGATTCATCGGATCCGTAATGTGATATTATTGTAAGATTTCAAATTTCGTGTCAATCGGATTTATAGTTTGTCCGGGGCAAGCCAAAACGCGTAGAAATTAATTTAAATCGATTTAATTTAAAATTGATCGTTTATTGTTGTAACTCGCATAGACGATCGAATTAGCCTTCGAAACACGTTCCATTGTGTTCGGAACGCGGGGTAAACCTTAGAAATGCCAACCGGCACGCTTCGTTTGGAGTTTGGAAAATTTTTGGTGAATGGTGTTTTGGCTATTTTTCTATAAAAGGCCTTCACAACTTCAATTTTGCAAACAACTCAAAAACCCTAGCCATATTATTACAGCCGCCACCTCCATCCACCAATGGCCGAAAATCACCAATTTTCTTCCCTTCAAATCTCTCAATCCATCATCTTTTAGCTAATTCTTCCAACTACAAACCTGTAGAGCGTTGAGAGTTCTTCCACTTCAACGGTTATGATCGGGAAATTCGTAGCCGATCGACGGCAAATTGCATTCAAAGGTCGCGCGTTGTAGGGTGTTTTGCACGGCAAGGATGAGGCCGAGCTCGACACTATCTCGGCCGAAGGTGGAGTTCATCGAGATCTACAAGATGGCGCTAGCTGATCGAGTTGGAGATGCTCATATAAGTTGCATGTACTGGGGTTTCTTGGCGGCGAAATGGTTTTCGTGCGTGATTTACTACTTGGGAACGAACATGAGAAAGAAAGAGAAGTGGGGACGTGAACGGCCTGGATCTGATGGACAAGGATTTGCACGGCCCTGATTTAGTTGAAGGTTAAAATAAATAAAGGAAAATGAAATTTATTTATATTTAAAACTTGTAATGTTTAAAATATGATATCTTTTTGATACGAGGTCGGATTGTGACGAAACAAGTTGCGTTGGGTTCATTTTGTCGAGCACTACGCTATGGAATTTGTTTGGAGTCGATTGGAGTTAGTGATAATTTTAGGTAGAATTAAACGCTCGTTTAATTTTATTCAAAATAAAAGCTGAAAATGGAATTGAAACCAAGGTGAGAACATCTCACTCAATCGAAATTGTTCGATGTTAATTTTAAATAGTTAGATTTAAAATTGTTGATTGTATTTTTGAATGATGATTGTTATCTATTGATTGTTAAGATAGACATTATACGCCGTTAGTAAGCGGAGGTTATTTTTTAAAAACATATACCGGGAATATTTCACCGTATAGTGAAATTGGTATTATTTATGTACTTGGAGTTGATTTCCCGCATTATATAGCGGATGAGACCCTATTGCATCGTCTAGTAAGCGGATAATATTTTATAAATCCCATATACCGCGATAATTCCGTACTGGAACGGAATTGATATTGTGCTAATGTTTGTGGATGCAGGGAAACAGGTTGGAGGGATCCAACTGGATTCCTCAACTATATTGATTTATTTACAGATATTTTGATGTTCGTTGATTATCATATGATGATATATGATGTTTGTTGTCGTGATTGACTATTGGGTGCTGTTGCATCATTGGATCCATTTTTGAAATTTTAAAAATATGATTTTGATTTTAAAAAGAATTTTAAAGTGATTTTTGAAAGTATACGATTTATTAAATTTTCGAATTGATTCAGTTTAAATAATTAAAATGTTATAAATTTTTATGTTATTAAAAATTATGATTTTTGAAAATACAACCAAATTGAGATTTTTGAAATAAACAGTGATTAAATTATAAAATGGTTTAATTTGGATTTTTTGAATCATTATAAAGGATGTATATAAAAGATTTTTAAATTAATATTTATAAATTAATAATATTGGAACTATAAAACGAGTTTGTTAAGTGTTAAAATGAAGTATAAAAATGGATTTTTAAGTGAATGAAATTATAGACTTATAAATTGAGAACTCATAAAATGAATAGATGTTGTAAAATAAAAGATTTTAAGTAATTAACTTATAAATCGGATTTTTGCATTTAAATTGAAATCTTTGATGAAGCATAAATGGTTTACAGATGAGATTTATAAGATATATATTTTATAAATCGAAAATAATGGAATTTTAAAAGGAGTTCTATTAATGTTGAAAATAAGGCTATAAATGAAATCTTATAAGTAATAAGATTTATAATTTGTGAAGTTTTAAAAAGCACGATTTTGTAAATAAATGAATTATAAGTATTTAACTTATAATATGGACTTTTGGTATATATTTGAGATATATAAATTGCATCGGATTAATAAAGGAGATTTATAAATCGAAGTTTATAAATAGAAATGGAATTTATAAACATTGTTTATAAATTCGAAATCAATGGAATTGGATAAATTGAATATAGAAATTTATTAAAAGAAGTATATTCGTGATTTTGGATAGCAAACTATTTTTTATATAAAATGTGTAGGAATACTTAAATTTGGTTAGTGAAGTATATTCACGATTTTTGACAGTGAATATATTATTAAAGAAAATAGATATGTTTTTGGGAAAGTGATATTATGAAATGAATTTAATCGTTTTAAAGTTGTTTAAAAATGTATTGACTATCGAAACCATAGATTTCAACATTCATTGTTGAAATAGACGTTTCGAGAAATATAAGGAAATGGTAGACTATAACACATGTGTTATAGTAAATGATTTTCGAAAGGAATTGTTTGTATAGTATTGGGATTTATATATCTATTTTAATTTTGATTCCTTATACTAGTGATTTTTTGGTCGTTGTAACCATGTTTTACGTAACATTCGTTTTGGCCCAAACAATGTGTTTAAGCGCACATTTTCCTTAAAGAATGAAATATATACTTGATTTCGATTTAAGTATATTGAATATTTTCCAAATGTTGAAAATAAATGGATTTGTGAATTACTTATTATTAAATAAGTATGGAAATGTTTTACAATATGAAGTGAATGTTTTGAGATTTTTTCTTTTAAAGATAAATTGAAAATGAATATTAGAAATCGATTTGGAAATCGTATATTCATAGATATTTTGGAATTGTAAATTCACTATGGAATTTATAAAAAAGGGAAATTTGTTTAAAGATGAACGTTGATTTATTTTTGAAGTGTGGGAATGAATTTACGGATTTGGAACGTAAATATAAAGTAAATTGGTAAGGATTTATTTAATTGGTTTAAATGAACCATTTTGAAATGAAAGTATTTCCGTGTAAGGAAAATGATTGAAATTTGTTTTCAAAAGTGGTAAAGGTGAATCTATTTTAAAATTATCCTGTTCTTTGTTTTAAAGATAAACTGTTTTAAGTTCTCACACCAGTCCCATGACTGACTCGGAGTTTATTGTTTTCCTTCCTAAACTCTGGGTGCCCACCAATTTCCACACGCGCAGTTAAGAATTAGGTTTATCAGGATATTCAGGAATTGAGGAGTTGCTGGAGGCAAGCTGGATGGCATGGCGTATTCACTAGTATATAGTATTTCTTTTCTGCTGTTTGTTGTTGTTTGTTATTGTACACTCTGATGATGTAATGTAATAACAGATATAGTTCTTTTGTTTAAAGATTATTCATTTATCTTTTATATGTTGTTCCACTGCGATATGTGAGATTCTGTCATTGTTTCTATTGTTTTCTATTTCTTTCTCTCTTCTTCTATCTTCTACCTCTTCTTTAACCCTAACGGTACGGTTTTCCGGCCTTTGATTACTTGGCAGTTGATACATTATACGTATTGATGTCGGTTTTCGAGCGTCGAAAAATCACAGACGTCGCAGTATGTGAAATGGATAGTATTATTTCATGGTATTTTCATAGAGTATTGTGAGTGACCGATACCCGTTATTCACTAGTGGGTTTTTGAATATCTTACAAGAGGCATTAGGGACCGAGATGCACCTTAGTACAACTTATCGCCCGTAAATGGATGGGGTAGACCGAAAGAGTAAATAATATATTGAAAGATCTCTTGTGAGCATGCATTATAGATATTGCACGATCATGGGATGAATATCTACATCTTCTAGAGTGTGCATACAATAATGGTTGTCAATTGAGTATGGCATTATAGATACTGCAGTATCATTGGATGATTATCTACATCTGGTAGAGTTTGCATACAATAATGGTTATCAGTCAAGTATTGGTATGGCTCCTTATGAAATATTATATGGTCGACCGTGTAATGCTCCTTCATGTTAGTGGGAAGCGGGCGAGAAATTGATACTTGGGACAGACATGGTGAGAGAAACTTTAGAAAAGACTAGGATCATTCAACAATGAATGAAAGCCGCTTAGGATCGATAGAAGAGCTACATCGATAAAAAAAAGTAGACAGTTTGAAATTTTTGTTGGGATATGGTTATTATGAAGGTATCTCCTTTGAGGAATGTAGATCGATTCAGTAATAAGGGGAAGCTGGCACCAATGTTCATAGGTCCTTTTTCGGTAGTATAGAGGATTGAAAAAATAGCATATAGGATCGCCATAACTCAGAAGATGGTAGGCGTGCACAATGTCTTTCAAGTCTTTATGGAAATTTGTGCATGACTCGGGTATGACAATTACACCGGATCAACTTGAAGAAGTTAAGGTAAAACTAGAATTTCCAAAATCTCATGGTCGGTCTGTATCGTCGGACACAATACGAAACAACTTAGGAGAAAGTTGATGAAGCTAGTGAATGTACAATACAGTAGAAGCAATGAATACTGTACATGGGAAACTAAGGAGAGAATGAGAACTATGCGTCCAGAACTCTTTGAATGATGAGATCCATCGTTTATCATATCTACTTTCACTACTATGTATCATATTTGATATGTTAGTATTCTGCAAGCTATGGTAGGCTTACTATTGATTGCATTATTGCTTGTTTGATATGGTTAATGGTTGCATATTGTTGGTAGGCATGCGAAGTAACTATGGTTGCTCATTCCCTGACTTGTTTAGGGATTTCGGGGCAAAATTCCTAACACGAGGAGGGGGGTGGGTGGTGAGGGGGATGATGTAATGACTCATATTTTATGTATCAGAGGATCGTAATTTTTTATTCATATGAGGTCATATGATTCTATATTTTTGAGATATAATTCTTAGGGACATTTTACATTCCAATGATTTTTCTCAAATTTCTATATGGCCATTTTGACCCTGAAAATCTTGTTTGGGCTATAACTTTTGATAGGAACCGAATTATAATTTCAAGCCAATTTCATTGCTTTAGGATGATGGTTTCCTATTCCGTAGAGTGATCATAGTAGAGAAACGAAATTATGGTTAGGGAGATGCTTGTTTTAAGTTTTGACAACTACTGGTCAGAATTTGTATGTAATTAATTAAGGCTATAAGTAAAACCATTTTTCTAATCCGAGATTAGTACAAATAGAGCATTGTAAGAGTCAAATTAAACCTTTTCCCCCTTTCCCAAATCAAATCTAAACCCCAATCAACCCTAATTTCATCCAAATCACAAATTACTCTTTAATGTTTGCCAAATTACTAATTAGAGTGGAGATCATCAAATATAAATTAGAGATCATTGTTTTGGTTGATTGCATTACTTTCTATTACTATCTACATTGGATCTAGGTGAGAACTGGTTGATTTTGGTAGTCACTGTCCTATCATGTTTATATGATAGAACTGCATGTTTTAATATAAATATTGGCCTTAAAACCTTTTCTAACTTCCAATTGCATGTTTTCATATGCTTATTACCAATTGTGGATCTGGGAAATGGTTTTCAAATATATTCTATTAATTCTCCTTTTTAATATTCGTATGTGTATGTAATGTGTAGATTTGGAGTAGAGTTAGTTTATTTATCACATTCTTGTGTGTTTCTTGTATGAATGAATGTATATGCATTTTATTTTATGCTTGTTGTGCTTTGATGTTGTCTGCTAGTGTTTTGGATGCTTAGGAAGATTACTAAGCCAAAATTTGGCAAGTAAATTGGTCGGTACATAGTTGAACCACTGGTACCGAGTTGTTTATGTTGACTAGGTTGAAGTGGGACTTCTGGGGAATGAAGTAGAGGTTCTGTAGATCATGATGGTGGTATCGGCTTGTTCAATTAGTATTAGATGGAGATGTAATGACACGATGAAAACTTTGGATCTTCGGTTTGTGACTTGTGAATGGAGTAATACCGAAGATAATGGTTCGATAAAGGAGTGAGCATAGGAACGCGAATGTGAAGGGTTTTGAATAATGGAAATTGGATTGATCAAAGGAAGGGTTCAGATCCAAATGGAGCAAAGGACGACTTAGATATATATGCTAAGGAATCGTCGATACTTGGACTATTTCCTATTATACGCGAAGCAGGGGTATTATAAGTGGGTATGCCCATATATCAATGGAGTGGATATAAATACCTTGGACCGGTGGCTTTGGGTCTAGTATCTAACTTTGTGCTACGAGGCACATATCGAGCTTTGGGCTGCGTGATATGAGAGTGCACTGAAAGCTCGAATTTCTATTGGTCCCTACTAGTAAGGAGGTCATATAAGTTATCATATATTCAAAGCACATAGGGAAATAATGATAGTGGGGATTGCATAATTGATGATATAGTTGCTATGGTTGCTTTAATTTCTTTCTAGGATATCACTTAGACACATCATTAGGAGTAGGTATTGAGAATAGGAATACATGTAGAGGTAATATCCTTGTTTTGAGTATAATACTTTTATGGTATTGTAGAGTAGCATATTATGATGTTATGTGCTAACTCTTTGGTTGTAGGGACAGGTCGGGTATGATTCGTGTACCTCTTTTACTACTATATTTACCTGCATAGTATTTTGGATTCATTTACCGCTCACACAAGACTGATGTCTGACCTAAGGTTTAGTGCTTTTGTTCTTATTATCTTGGGTACTTTTAAATGAGTAAGCTAGATAACAGGTCTAGGTGGTGCAGTAGTTGTGCGGAGGACGAGTAGGATGGAGCTATACTATATTATATACCTGCAACCAAAATCTTATATTCCTCCCCTCCTGTAGAGTCCCTCCTCCAATTTTTTTCCAATTATGATCACATTTGCCTTCATTTTTTCCAATTCAACGAACTTTTTCCTAACTTCACTAAAACACTAGCAAACCGTATTAAAACAAGTCATCCAAGCATACATATCATTCATAAGCTTTCATCATACATATACAATCCATCTAAACAAGATTAACATACATTATTTAACCTATATTTAGCTTTGTACCGAAATGGAAATATGATCCAAAATCGGTTGTAAAACTATGTAAAGTAAAATCCAATCTTTTAATTTCACTCATAAACATATAGGTTTAATAAAAGTTTAAAATCATTTTAATATGAAAAGCATATCAAAAACATCATTTTTAACTATATAGATAAGCATAGAATAGTGAGAAATCAGGAATTACTCACATAATACTCAAAATACCAACTTTATCCCTAGATCCAAGATGAACAACACGAAACATGAATTTCAAAGCACCAAAATGATATATCTATAATTTCCTTCACTAATCAGCCTTCTAATGATGGATTAAGCTAATATTAGTAAAAGAATAGGGTTTTTAATGAAACTAGGGTTAAAGGAGGTTTGGAATTATTTTGGGAAAGTGAAAATGACCAAATGATAAACAGAATGAACCACATACTTAGATTACATAGATCTTTACAGTTATACAAAACCATCATAGAGCTTATGCAACTGATAAATAAAGTCAAATGATAAATTGTCTCTAATAATAATAAGTCAGACACTATCAAGGTTTCATAGTGTCACATAGTGGAATAGGCAAATATAAGCCTAAAATATAAATATGAGAAAGCGTTTCCTCCTTCGAGTCCATCTACACAACTCCATGTGATTTTTACAGTAGCTATCTAGTCTACTCATTTAAGAGTATCCGAGATAATAAGAAGCAAAACATAAAACCTCGTGTTAGACAACAGTCTGGTGTAAGCGATAAACAATTTCAAGATACAACGAAAGTCGATATAGTATATAAGACAAAGGGTATGAAGAATCATACTTGACCTGTCCTTGCTTCCAAAGATTTAGCACATAACATAGGATATATGCTACTCTATCATAGTCGTCATGCGTGTGCTATACATCAAAGTACCAATGGTTGTCCAGGTGTCCACATTAATAATAACTACATCATGTGACGTCTGTAGAGTGACAAACAACCAAAGCAAACATATCATCCATCATCCATCCTCACATAACCCACTAAGTGCGTTGGTCAATGTCTCGGTTCCTCGGTACTCGAATCTGATCCACTCAGTAGGTCAGGAAACTAGATCGCCCATCATGAATGATTCTGGGTAACGATCGCTCGTCATGGAGATCAGAGCCCGTCATGGTTAAATAGGTACCATATCGACCCCTGCTTTACGAGTACTCTCTAATCCTTCATGTATTATCAAACCCTTTGCACACATCATCAATTACAAAGCTCATCCTGGACTATCTTTATGACTCTCGTCATAAAGTCGCTATGGTAAGGAACTACTCTAGACAAGCATCATTAGTCATAGAATCTTGTCATACTTCACATGACCTTCCTACAATGGTCCCCTTAATATGACCCATAGTCATCTACTCTACATCTCGAAATATAGCTATCCCATCATTAAAGCCATCATTTCTTATCATGAGTCATTATCACCAAGTCCTGAAGTCATCGCACCGAAGCGTTACATCCTAATTTCACTGCCAAAACCACTCATCGAAGGGCCATAACATTGAAATCGAATGTTGAACAAATGAACAAACCATCACATTAGGCTCCTCGAAGCCTCTCCATCATCCACGCCAAAATTGGCTAAATCGGTCATCATCAACAGTGGTATATACCGACCACGCCAGAGTAGTCGATAATGACCACTTTGGTCATGTACTTAATCGACAATGGCCATGTACACACCAAATGAAAATGTCTGACATCCATTCTGAAGTCCAAGGTGCATACCCAAGTCCATCATCTCTCATCTACAGATTAGTCAGTATCCACGAAACAACATGCATGGAATTTTATCCTACGGGGTATTTCCTAACACTATATCACCTACGATCGGTGTTTCATCCAAGACAAGTAAATAAGAATACATTCAACCAATAAGCATATAAACATCTATAATAGCCTACATGCATCTACAATTACATGCATACAATATAGCTAGAGCAATCGTGCAGGGTTAATATCAAAAATATCCTAAGCTTAGGAATTTCGTAAAATTAGTATGTCAATAAGAAAAAGTATGATATTCGATTTAAAACCATTTAAAACACTTTTAAATTCTTTTATAAAATAAGATGTAGGTTTAAATATATTAAAATCACATTTTAAAGTTAGAAATCGTTTCAAAACGCCATTTTTATACTATACAACAATTATAGTACAGTAAGAGAAAATATCACTCGCCTCAATAAAAACTTCCTAGTCCGATGCCAAGTCATAAAGCTCTCCATCACGAGAGCAACGCAAGATATCATGTGCAAATTAAACCTTGTATACAAAAGATACAGATAATATAAGATTTGGATATATATATATATATATTATAAAACTTTTTAACCCAGAAGGAACTAACAAGAGACAGAACACTCTGGTGTTATTAGAATGGTTTGGAACTTAACCAGAAAGGCTAAGGCAAGGAGTTAACGAGAGCCAAGCTATATTACTATGGAAAAGACTGAAATCAATTCAACCAAAAGATTGGCATTCGTTTAGCCCAATTTGTAGCTGAGCGTAAACAGCTAGTAGATGGTCATCAAAATGGAGCAACGATGATAAAAGACTATGGAAACGTCTCTAATTCTAACCTCTAGAAAAATCCTAAGTTTTAGGATCATCAGCAACCCATGGTTTTGCCTCGGTTTGCGAGCCAAATCCCTCTAGGTTGTTTCCTACCTACATACGAGCCGTTGATGAAGTGGCCTGGCCCAGAAGCTCTTTGATCCTTATAAATACCAACCTAGCTGCAACATAAAGAGGATCTTCTCCGAACTGGGTGCTGAAGCTCTGCTGGAAACATTCTTCACTTTTTGCCTCCCTCGCAACATTCTCCAAAGGAATTCACTGTGATTCTTTAGTGGATTCCAGCTTTGAGGATTCAATATACTTATAGATAATCAAAGTCCTGTAATCAGACACATCTTGTAATAGCAATTAGTCTATAATAAAACTATAAAGTGGATGCAGGCTTCATTAATAGACGGCCATAAAAATTCTTTGTCTTCTTTCTTTTATCGTTCTTATCTTATATGTGTGATCTATGATATTGTCGTGTAAGAACAGGGCTGGTGCTTCTAAATTTAAACTAGGGTGCTGATCCATTTTTTGGGTTAATAATACACATGTACATATATATAGCAATAATAATTCATTTAATTAGTCTAATCTAAATAGTTAATTAGTTAACTTTACTTGATCCATTTCATAATAGTGCCACGTCATCTTTCATTCTTCCACTTTTCCTGCACATGTTCCATCATGTAAAAAATGATGCCCGTAGCCTTTTTTCCTCCTTCCTCACACACATATCCATGAGGCCGCCACCATCTGCCAAAGCTACACCTCTGTTTGAACCTTGCTTGCATTTCTACCGAAGCTCCGCCTACCATTATAGCCATCATCGCCCGACCTCCCTCTCTAGCCGTGACATGTTGCTACCTTTTTTCTTTTCCTCTCTGCGTATACATGCTGCCAACATTGTATGACCGCCACCTTAGACCACCAGCACCGCCCGACCATTGCTTTACATTGCCGTAGCTGCTCTACCTTCCTTAACCACCCTGATGGCCTACCATCACCATAAATGTTAACAACTCATTTATTCTCCAAACGTTTCAAACTTCCCGCCACCACCACATCCATCTCTGGCCATATCTTCAAAGCCAAATTTCAATCTCCTTTGAAAAACACCAACTTACCGAATCTACTATTTTTGGCAACCTAGGTCTGGGTCGATCTAAAGGCATGATTGCAAAGCTCTCAAAAAATAAAGAGATTTGAATTTTATTTTGTTGGAAATGATTTGACGGACAAGAAGAGGAAGATAGGTGTGGGAGATGGGTTTGAATTTCATGAAGGAGGAAGAAATACGTAAAAGCGAAGGAGAAAGTATGTTGCTTAACAAAAGAAAGGGGATATTTATAGGTCAGGGTTAGGGAATGTGTGTACCATTTTTTCTCCAGTTTCAAAATTCTGATGTACGTTTTATGCTCGTACGGTTTTTAGGAATATCTGATTACGACGATTCTTTGACCGTGTGAATTGTCAAAATTTTCCTATTCCAACGGCATTAGTTTTGTTCAAATTCAAGATTGTATCCCGAGATGCTAGGCCGTAGGAATGTCCGATCTCAAAATTTTTTAACTACGCAGCTCATATGCTTTCTTCTTAGCCCAAGGACATTTTTTTGTTCATCCAAATTCTCTAGTGTGTCTGTGCACATATTTCAACGTAACACGTACAACCACCAAAAATGTAGGAAAATAAATCAAGGTCAAATTCGTCCGATTAAATTATTGTGGGTCAAAAATGTCAATAGTCGATAGGGTCCAAAGTTATAAAGTCAGACCATCCAATATTAATTTAAAAGTAATATTTTATGATCCTCCAATATATAAAATATGGATCGTTACACTTTCCCCCACTTTAGGAATTTCATCCCGAAATCCCCAAATCAAAAAAGTTAAAATCCACCATAGCTATCCCGAATGTCTAACAACCATATAAGCATAAGTAATCATATCTGATGCCAACGATCAGACATCCAACATGCATATATAAAATGAAACATCAAAAAGTAACATTCATGCTTATTTAGCATATAAGATAAATAACTATCTAATATACAACATAAAATCTGATATCCAATGTGAATGCTAATAAAAAGTGGAAAGCTCACAAAATAAAGAGCTCTGGATAAGCATTCCTCATGCTCTCATCGGTCTCTCATATGCAATCGCCTTCGCCTTCATTCTACTGAAACTTTACTACTTCGTCGCCTTCCACCTAACTGTTTCATTTCACGTCTCATAATACAAATGGGCCTATGAAGTCTTGAAGTTACAGGCTTAACCTTGATACCATCTAGTCGATTTAGTGCTAATTTTCCCAATGCATCTTATATGTTGTCCCAAAACCCACTGGTGAACAATGGATTTTGACCACTTACAATGCTCTTTGACACACCATGGAATCGAGCAGTTCACTTCACATATAACTTGACTAATTCAGATCTCGTTCTACTAGACTTTAAGAAAATAAATCTAGCATTCCTTGTCAATCTATCTACTATGACCCAAATGTTATTGTATTCTCTTCTAGTGCTTGGCATTCCATAGATGAAGTCCATTAATATCCATTCATATTTCCACCTAGGAGTCTCAAACGCTTGTAGTAACCATTTGCTCCTTTTGTTCACCATTAACTAGTTGATAATTTATTCATCTTGAAGTGAATGCACTCATGTTCTTATTCATCTCTTCCTAAAAAAATGTCTACCTCATATTGCAGCACATTTTTTCTATAGAGATGTATAGTCAATCTTGAATGAGAGCACTCTAACAGTACCTCATCTCTTAATCCAATGACATTGAGAAGAGACAGTATATCATCCTTGTAGAACCAACCATCTCGGTGGAGTCTGCACTGCATCACCTCTACAAACACTATTCGTTCCTCTAACTTTGCCATGATCTCCGCTAGTCTGACTTCATGCCTTTGACTAGTGTCGATCTGCTAAATCCAAGTAGTTCTAATAGTCAAACTAGTCATTATCTTTGGTTGTAGCTTACATCTAGTTCTAAAGTCATAACCAGTGATAAAAACGAACTATGTCCACTCTTGGAACATCCCTCCCAAACTAGCATGTCTTCCACTCAAAGCATTAATGATTGCAATTCTCTACTAGGCATATAGGAAATGTCAAAGTGAGGCCAAGAACTCTAACCATCGCTACTGGCAAAGATTAAGATTATTCTTGGAGAAGAGATACTTCAATGACGTGGGATTAGTGAACAATTCGAACAACCCTCCTAATAGATAGAGCTTCCAAATCTCTAAAGAAAATACTACAGCAGCCAACTCCAAATCATGAGTCGGATACTTCCTCTCATGCAGTTTCAGTTGTTGACTAGTATATACGACAACCTTCCCCCCTACATCAGTACCTCACATAATCTAATATCACAAGCATCTATGTAAACTATCAACTCCTCACTCCCACTTGGAATGAGTAACATCAATGCACTCATCAACCTCTCTGCCTGACTCACCAACGTGTGTTTGCACCTCGCGTTCCAAATAGAAACCTAATTCTTCTTGTCAAATTGGTTAACGGTACTATATTTGAGAAATCGTTGGTAAAACATATATAATACCCTATTAATCTAAGGAAACTCCTCTATCCATGGAACCTTTGGGTCTATTTCCATCCTAGACTATCGAAACTCGTAGGATCCGCAGTAGTGTCCTGTTATGAAACAATATGACCCAATCATCTCACTTCCTTCCTCCAGAAGTGATACTTCGACAATCTTTCCATCAATCAGTGTTCTCTCAACACATCCAGCACGATGATCAATCTTGTGTTATGCTCCTCTTTCATCCATGAGTACACGCTCAATGTAACGACCCGTAATTTTAACATTTTGAAAATTAGATATTTAATTATTTTAATTATTCAAATGAAGAATTTTCAAACTTAAACCATCAAGTTATATATGATCAATAAGGAAGGTAAACTTATTTTTCATATTGAATAAAGGTTTTGAATTTCCATTGTAAAATTGACAAAAGTCGGATTCGAATAAAGTAGGATAAATATTCTTGAAATTTGTTTAAAAGTTAAATAAATCCTTTTAAATATATATATATATATATAATCGATATCAAACTCATTTATTAACAATAGTAATTTAATTTATAATGTTCGATAAATATATAAAACTTTTTTTATAAAAGTTGACAAATTTCGTCGCATATCGATAAATCGATGTCGTATGTTTATAAGAAGATTTGGATAATGTTTTATATAATTTTATAAGTCAAATATGCTTGTTTTAATTATTTAAATATAATGACAAATCAATTTTGAAGTTTGATTTACACAGATAAATAGTTTAACAAAAACGTCAAAATTTGACCGTAAAACGTTTTGTCAAAAATCAACATTTTGTTCAAAATAAGTTGCTACAATGCACCTTTGTTAACATGTTTTAACATATATATTTACATTTTAATAACTAAACATTTTTACTTTTACTAAATAAGATTAGAAAACTTCTAGAAGTCATTAGTAAAAGTAGGCAAGAATTAACAAAAGTAAGAAAAAGTAAACATCGAATCACATCAAATCAAAACCAACATAATTATGATATGCTTTGCTTAATCTTTAAGTGACAAAGACATAAAGTAAGGATGTGAAAGATGATGTTAAGTATTGAAAAAGTGGAAATTGCTTTAGGTTGAAGTAAGGTTAGTTTGGTAATTTGGTAAGAGATTATTTTGGTAAATTTATCACTTCTTTCTTTTTCTACAAATACCCACCTCCTTCTTACTTTCATTCACATTTCTTCTCCTTCTTTTCTCAATTTTCTTCATCTTCTTCCTCTTTTCTTTAATTGCTTTCAAGCCATAGGAAAAAATTAGAAAGAAATAATGTCAAAATATTTACAAAATATTCAAAAGAATCAATGTTCATTCTCTCTAAATCAAACTCATTTTTTCTTCACATTTTACCACTTCTTCTCTCGGCCATAACTTCTTCAAATCAGAACTAAAATACAAAATTATGTTTTTCCAAGTCATGTAATTTCTCAGTGTATACAACTTTCATGTTGACCACTTTGTCTCACTCTGAAGTTAACCATGTCAAAAATCCAGTTCTTTCCGGTTCATTTTCTGGCCCAGTTTTTAAGCCAGAGAATAGAAAATTTGTTTTTGATCATAACTTGATCGTAATAGATCCAAATTGAGAAATTCTTTATTTCAAACAATATAAAATCCCTATGGCTACAACATTTATGTTGATCGCTTTTTCAAGTTTTGTGGTTTGCTGTACCTGAAACTCAATTCTTTAACGTGCATTTTCGGGCTACATTTTTGTTAATCCGACAATACCTCTTCTGAATTCTATCATATCTTCCTCAAAACTAATCAAAATAGTGATTCTTTTTCTTAAATTCAAGATAAAATAATTTACAACAACTTTTTAGTTAACGAAATTTTCAAATTTTGAGAGTAAGAGTGGCAAAAACGAGAGAGAAGTTGACCTATTTTTCAGGTCTAATTTTGAGAATTCGAGATCAAAGCTCTACCGTTCTTCTCTATATTTTTGGCCAACATCCATCTCAAGCCTTGGCCAAGTTATTGGATAAGAGGGTGTTTTTTGCTAGTATCTAATGGAGTAGGAATTAATTTGTGAAGCATTGGTTGATTAGAATGTTGGTAAAAAGTTAACCGCTTTGGTTTATGGTGAGAAACTCTATTTAACGTCTCTTTTTACATTTATACATATTTGATATTGTGTTATGATTGTTATGGATGCTTATATATGCTTTGATCATCAAGTATTGATTGTTTGATATGATTGTTAAATTGTTTTACCAAGTCACGTTAATACACGTCGGTAAGCACAAAGGAAATCACTTTCCTTTTGAAAATGAAATGGTGTATATGGAATGCTTAAACCTTTTGGAAATAGTTTTACAATGAGTTATAAATGTTTTATAAACATTTGAATATGATTATAGAAATAAAGGAAGAAAAACAAGATTTCATCTTGTATATTTTAAATATGTCCAATACGAATTTTTTAGAAAAATCGTGCTTTTGCAATAAAGTGACCAATGTTTAAAATTGATATTTTACATATTTCAAAAATATGAAATAAATCCTAAAAATATTTTAAAAAAGAGATTTAACTTAAAAAGATGGATTTCTAAATGATATAAAAGACATTTTGAAGAATATAGCTTTTAAAATGCTATTTGCAACACTTTCCGTAACGCTTTTCGCAATAAGTTGAAATAACTTTAGAAATGTAGTTTTAAACTTAACAATTATTTCCTAAGTCCTTTGTGAAATATTTTAAACGAATAATTAAGTAATTTAAAGTTGATTGTAAATTTTAATAAAAGTTTTAATAAATGGTTAAGATGAATTGTTTATACCACTTAAATATAAAGCGACGAATATTGAATGTAATAATAACTGAGTATGCGGAGACGACTAGTACACTTGTCCCGCCTGTGAGATCTAGAAAGATAAAACAAGGTGTTTAACTAACGTTAGGGATGGAGCAACCAGTTCCACAAAATTACCTGGCCTATGTTTTCTTTTTCTTAGGCGAGAGGTGGAAAAGGTCGAAAGGAAAGCCCGAATGCTCTAAAAGATCATATTTAAGTTTTTTTCAGAATAAGAGAAAAGAAACGGATTCTTTGAATGTTATTTACCAATTAACATCTTTTATTCGATGATTGGTACGGAATATCCGAGATCGAATTTGGACGATTCCTATCTGAAAACCCCTTCGAACTAATTTTCGAGACAAAACATATTGAAGACAATGATCATTGAACACAAAGGTCTTCATAATGTACGATTACTTGCCATTAGTCCCTGGAGGTGAAATTTACCATATCTAAAGTGGCAGTAGTGCTCCGTTATGAAAATCTTCGATTTGCAAGAATATGATTTGAAGTTAAGAAAGAAATCTTTGATTTGGATTTAATGAATGATTTGGAAATATATTCCCTAAGTAAAAGTTTATAACTTGAATATAAGAAATCTTTGTTTGAGATTTAGTGAATGAGTTGGAAAGGTTTTCCTAAGTAAAAGAGAAAATGATTTGGAATTATTTCAGGATTTAAGAAAGGTTTAAATAAACCAAATGATTTAATAAATGAGGCGTAATGATCGAAATACTCTTGAAATGAAAATGGAATAAATAGAAAATAGTATATTTAAGAAAGATATTTGTTTTAAATAAAAGATGAAGCAATTGATTGATGATTGATATCCACATATGGACTTAAACTCTTTTAAATCGAAAATTGGCTTCGATGGAACCAGGGTCGGATTTGGGTGATTCCTATCCGCAAACTACTTCGAACCAGTTTACGTGTTCGAAAAATGAAGATGTTTGAAGACAGATATATTGAGATGAATAATAATGAAGGACTACTTATTGATTAATTGGGGATAAACTCCATGTTCATAATATTGTAGCAGTGGTCTCTTTGTTATAAAAAATCTTAAAGCCACAAGGGCTTCTCGCCGAGTAACGGCCGAGGAAAGTGCCTTCGGTTTGTCTTGTTCCTAGACAACTTGTATGGATATTTGTATGGCATTGCATTTCTAAAAGATTAAGTACATTGGTTATTGCAATCGTACGTCAGTGATGGCGGAGAAGGCAACTTCTCTTAGCTTAACACTCTCCTTGTGATGTACGAGCTCAAGGGTTTTATTTTTATGGAAGAAAATTAGTAGTTAACAGAAATGGCAATGTGGCATTTAAAGACGTGATATGTGCTATGTGAAATGGTAATCGTAACCTCTAGCCTCATCAAACCGGAAATGACTGAAACAGGATTAGATGCGGCAAGGCTAAGTAGGTCATTCCCAAATAGGGTATGGTCATCCCTTTCTCGATATATTTCTTCCCACTATGACGTTCGGGATGTAAATTAATGTGGTGTATGGAAACGAGCGCTCGGTTAAAGTTCGGTAACGACCGGGGGATGATATATTCGGTACTATCTAGTTATAGAGGTAGGTCGGTCTTGTGTTGGCAGATGATCCTTTGTGATGTACCTCGGGACATCCATCTAGAGGTGTACCTGTTTGGAAGGTAGATCCTTCACCTGGTCAATTTTATGGAAATCCATTCTCTAGTAAGTACCTGAGGTTTTATTTGTATTAGGGTAATGAATAGCCTCGAAATGCTATATGCGTAACCATTTTGGATAACATTAATAAGTTTATTTGCAAATGTTTTCAAAGAGATGTCATTAGAAATAATATCAAACATTTTGATATATAAAAGTGTTTTAGTTATCATAAGGTAAGAACCCGTCCGTGTTTATGTGTGGGCGTAGTCTTATGAGATACTCTTTCTTTTCAAAGGATTTTATTTAAAGGCTGATAGATGACACTGTAATTTATTATTGAGTTTTATTACGCTGGTTCATCAAGTCCGATCCGGTTATTTTCAATACTCAGGTCGGATCCAAATAGTTTCAGGTTTAGTTGAAGACGACTGGAGTTTCCAAAAGAAAGCTGGAGATCATTATCATCGTATGGAGTATTCTAGTATCCGCTGCATCTATTGTATTTGTTTTATTGTTTGGCTGCCTTTGTAAGGGCAGGTGTTATAACTATCCAGGTTGAATCTAGGTTAGACTCTGATATTGTATTTTAAAATTTTCCATTGTAAAGATTATTATTGAAATAATATATGTTATTTCATACGTGTGAGATTCTATTCTGTCTTTATTTTCTTTCTACCCTTAATGATCCGTCTTTTCGTGCAATTTGAGTTATACATGTATGCTTTATTGTCGATTCAAATCATATGGAAAAACGGGCCATTACATTTGGTATCAAAGCTGAAGGTTAAGTGAGAACCTTGGCTTTGTTGGGGTAAAGACTCATCAGGGATAGGGTTAGTATTACCCTAGGATGAGTAACTCATTAAAGATAAGGTTAGTAACATCCTAGAATGAGTTTGAGTGTATTATATATGAGCGCGTATTTGTTAGTGACTAATAAATTGTTCTGTGTTGATTTATCTGTTGAGTGATTTATGGATTCTAATCGATGCGCCTGATCACCGTTATCGATGAGGGTTCCTAAACATTTAAACAAGACGAATCGACATACTGATTTTGAAAATTTGGTAAATGAAATAATTTTACCTAGGATTATATTTTGAATATAAAGTATATATTCTGAAAAGTTGTATAGTTATAAATCAGGATTAGTGAAATTTAAATATGAACATCATGTGATTAGAATTTTAAAGTTTGACTATAAGATGTTTTATAAAGATGGTCGATAAGTAAGAAATCTGATATTGTAATTAAGATCTTTAATACTTATTCTAAAATAATAAATTAATAGATGATAATGTTAAGTTACTATCGTAAACTGCTCATTTATTTGATTTAAAATTTTAAGTACAAATACCTTATGAATTAAGTTTCACGATTTGACTATAAGGTGTTTCATAATAAGATTTCTTTAAGGAATAAACATATAAGATAAAAATTATTAGAAAATAATTATGTAAAAATAAAAAATATATAAAAGAAAAAAGAATTTGAAATTCGAGTAATTTAAAGAATTGTAGTAATTTAAATGAAGTTAATTAATATAAGATAAAATGGATTTACAAAATAAGTTTTATAAAAGTAATCTCTAAAGGATTTTGAAAATGGTATTATTTCAAATAAAAAGAGATATTTTATGATAAGTAGTTCGATTGGCTCGAAAATAAACTGAAAATGGGTAAGTGATGTGTTCGGATCATAAGCATTTCTTTTAAGTATTACTCTTCTTGTTAAGAGAATATATGATACTATTGGTAGTACCCAGTTCCTTAGATTGTTTTGTAGTTACTCGATCTATATAATTTTCTTAATTTAAAAAGATAATGTGAATCTTTGATTAGTAATCTTAATAAAAGTGTTTAAACTAAAGATAAATTGGGATCGCCAATTGATAAGATAAAACAAAATTCTCAATGATTTTGGACAGTCAAAAATTTCCGAATCATACCTAACTCAAAGCTAAGAAATTTGTGAAAACTTTTGGTAAAAGATCGAAATACTTTGAGTAAATAAAATAAGATAAGGATAATTTATAAATCTGGTTTATAAATAAAAAAGGAGATTCAAGAGTTAAGATTTTGAGGATTAAATACGGGTGGTTTTAAAATTTGTTTTTCAAAGCTAGAAAATTAAAAATAATATTAAATAATAAATAAGTTTTATAACTTATGAATTTGAGATAATAGTAAATTACAACAAAGTCTAAATTTGTTAGACAAATGGATTTAAGTAAAACAAATTTAAAATTTAGGATTTGTATATACTCTTAGGATGTAAAGGTACATCATACGAATGTTGATTTAGGTCGTGAATTATTAAGTAAAATAATGACTCTTCAAAAAGGTAATTATAACCTGCAAATGTTTTATTAATGAATTCCATCATTAATCAAGGATTTGACTTATGTCTTTAGAAAGTGATTGACTTGCATAAGTTATAAGATGAAATAAACTTAAGTAATAGTTTTACGAAATGATTCATAAATAATATTAGTGTTAAAGGAAATATACTGAATTAAAAGATTTTAGGAAGACATTTTTTATAAAGATAAATTATCTTTTGAGTGAAACATTGGTTCTTTAGAATATTTCCCTTTATTAAAAAAAATTGGAACTAAATAAATAAAGGGATTATACAAAGAAGCACCTTTATAAAGTATTTGAGCTTAAGATAAAAGTTTATGAAAAGTTTTTGAAAGTTAATAAATACATATATTATATGATGATCATTTTGTTACATACATTTTGATGTAAGATTCAAGTACAGAACTTTGAGGTGTTTACACTGGTTCGAAAAAGAATTTATCACTCGATTCTTGATGACGAACATCGATGAGGATTTTTGGTTAGATACTTGTGTTTTCTATCATAGTTGAGAGATATGCAAGGAAAGAAGACGTTTCTGAGCAAAGAGCATGATTAGAGTCCGCACTAGAGGATCGGGGGATCGATACTAGTTTGGAAATAAAGTTGTGTTGTGATGTCCCGCCTTTATACTCACGCTAGCCAAGGACACTACGAGATAATGCTGTCAACTAGCACGAAGAATAAGGCTGTTGAGGAGCGACCATCTGTGTAATTGCTTTATGCGAGCACCGATATGTCAAATAGTATAACATGCATTTCTTTTCAAGAGGAAATCCAACATACTGATACAAACTCAAAGCTACTACATAGTGGCTATATGGTCTTTAGTAACAAATATAGAAATAAGCATAACACAAATCAGTCATAGATATCCATATCACAAAGGCGGAAACAGATATGAATGTAACACATAGAAGTGTACATCAGAGTAGTGGTCAAATAAGATCCACAATATCACAAAAGAATAGGTACAAGTGCTAGACAAAAGAATAAGTATACATCAAGGAGTCTCTATCTTGAATGTATAACAACAAAAACTACTTAACTAGAGTAGTTAGTCAAAAGTCAGATAATGTTCCTAGAAGAGGAGTCAAGCAGAAGCACCTAAAACATCTCGGTCTGACCCGAGTATTATTTGATAAGAACATAATAAACGGATCAGTCTAGCTATAAATATTAGATAAAATGAGATAGAAGAAGAGATGTGACAAAAATATATGATATCAATAATGACATACTATGAAAAGTATACATTAGACAACACAAAAATCATACAATATCTCAAAAAATCTCAAAACACTAAAAAGAATGTCATATTCTTAATTTTATTCACCAAACCCCAAATATCGGCAAACATATCATTGCCAATCATAGAAAGAGGTGAAACACAAACTCTAGAAATCATTAACTAGAAATCCAAAAATCATAAAAGGGGGAGACCTATCACAAAACTAGAGCATGAAAACTCACCAACATGTGTATCACAAACGGGTTGCGAACCCATGGTCGCTAACCATAGAACCGGTGCAATGACGTAGTACAATATTGGTACGTTAGAGGAACCTGAAACTCGAAAAATTCGGAACAACGACGTAGTACAACGGTATGCCTGATGAACCTGATAAGCCGGACAACGACGTAGTACAACGGTACGCCCGATGAACCGAACTCCATAAAAGAGCATGGATTGCTAGCCTACAAAAATGAGTCGAAACTCCAAAGAACCAATAGATTGTTAGCCTATAAAAGAAATGAGACGACAGTCAATAAAATGAGGTACAGTCCCTTACGTGGACAAAGAGACATAGCAAATTAGGCGAAACTTCAACTTCTTCAATAATACTGGGTTCAAGAATAGAATCGGAATCTCGAAGGCATTTCCGTAGTTGAGAAACGTGAAATACGTCATGTATAGCAGAAAACTGAGCCAGTAATAAAAGGCGATAATCCACGGAACCAATGCGTTTGGTGATGGGAAACAGACCAATATATCGCTAATTTTCCCGATCGACTGAAACGCACAACACCCTTCATAGGTGAAACATAAATAAACACCAAATCTCCTACGGAAAATTCTAATTTCCTTCTTTAGTTATCGGTATAGGAATTTTGTCTACTTTGGGCTTCTTTCATCCTATGGCGAATAAGGTGTATATTTTCTGTGGAATCACGGATAAAATCGGGACCTAAAACCAGCTTCCCACCGGCTTCAAGCCAGCAAGAAGGAGATCAGCATGGCCTTCCATAGAGTGCCTCAAAAGGTGCCATACCAATGCTAGATTGGAAGCTATTATTATAGGAAAACTCAACAAGAGAAATATGATCTTTCCAACTTCCACCAGAATCAAGAACACATGCACGAAGAAGATCTTCAAGAGTTTGATTCACACGCTCGGTTTGTCCATCGGACTGAGGATGATAAGCGGTGCTAAAATTAAGCTTCGTTCCCTAAGCTTTTTGAAGATTCTTCGAAAATCCACCAGTAAAACAATGGATCACGATCGCTAACGGTAGAATTATGAACTCCATGCAATGTAACAATTTCTTTAACAAAGAGTTTGGCCACGAGAGGTATGGTCCGATTGGACCGAACGGGTATAAAATGGGTGGATTTAATAAGTCTATCAACTATCACCCATAGGCTATCATGACCCGAACGAGAACGGGGAAGATCGTCAATAGAATCCATGGAAATTTGGTCCCACTTCCAAATTGGAATGTCCAAAGGTTGCAATAACCCACCGGGCCTTTGATGCTCGGCCTTAACTAGTTGACAAGTCATGCAACGCTTAATGAAGTTAGAAATATCAGATTTCATTCCATCCCAATAATAAAGTCGCTTCATATCCGTGCACATTTTACTACCACCGAGATGAATGGTAAATTTAGAATGATGAGAATCTTCTAAAATGTCTTTGTGAAGATTACCAATATTTGGCACGATAAGTCTACCAAATTTTTCAATGCTGCACGAGCATCGATATTAAAGTCTTTCAAACCTTCAATATTAATTTTATCCCTACAATTTTGGCTAAGAAGAGCTAATTCGGGATCTAGCTTTTATGCTTCAAGAATGCGGTCCAAAAGAGAAGGATGAGCCTCAAGGCTACATAGAACAAGAGATGAACATAAATCAGATTCACGATCTCGAGTCTCGCAAGTGGATAAAATCCCAAGATCATTCCATTCGGATATCATCATAGAAACAACCCTTGTTGCTTACGACTAAGGGCATCGGCAACACGATTTCCCTTTCTAGGAGTATAAAGAATATCAAGACCATAAGATGCAAGAAACTCAAGCCAACGTTGTTGACCCAAATTAGGTTCCTTTTGAGAAAATAAATATTTCAAAGATTTATGATCGGTATAGAGAACAAATTTCTCTCCCAAAAGATAGTGGCGCCAAAGTCTAAGGGCGAAAACGATAGCCATAAGCTCTAAATCATGAGTGGCATATCTAGTCTCGGTAGGCTTTAATTGCCTAGAAGGATAAGCAATAACACGTTCTCTTTGCATGAGAACGACTCCCAAACCAACATAACTAGCATCGGTATAAACTATAAAGTCTTAGTTCCCTTCGAGAATCACAAGAATAGGAGCATCGAAAAGGAGTTCTTTTAATTTCTGAAAAGAAGCTTCACATTTGTCCGACCAAATTTATTAAACTTCTTTCTTTGTCAAACTAGTAAGAGGCACGAAAATTTTAGAAAAGTCTTTTATAAAACGACGGTAATAACCCTCCAATCCAAGAAAGCTACGGATTTCTATCACACTCTCCGGTCACTTCCAATATTGAATCGCTTCAATTTTTGAAGGATCCATAGAAATTTCGGATTCGGAAATAATATGACCGAGATATTTCACACGAGATTGCCAAAAGTGGCATTTATAAAAAAAATCTTTCAATTGGTTGCTCCTAAGAGTTTCCAACACAATCTGAAGATGCTTTTCATGCTCTTCCTCAGTTTTAGAATAAACAAGAATATCATCTATAAAGATGAGAAAAAATTAATCGAGGAAGTCTTTGAAAACTCGATTCATAAGGTCAACGAAATAAGATGGAGCATTTGTTGAACCAAATGGCATAACAAGCCATTCATAAGATCCATAATGTGTATGGAATGATGTCAAAGGAATGCTATCATCTACAATACAAAGTTGATGAAAACCGGTTGCTAAGTCTAACTGTGAAAAGACTCTAGCACCACTAAGTTAATCGAACAGGTCATCAATCCGAGGTAAAGGATATTTATTCTTAATGGTAAGAACATTAAGCTTGCGATAGTCAACGCAAAGCCTAAGTGTACCATCGAATTTCTTCATAGCCGAAGCTCCCCAAGGAGAGGAACTAGAATGAATAAACTACTTCACTTTCAATTCAGATAAGTGTTTGCACATCTCCTCATTTTCCTTATTAAACATACGATAATGAGGATGAGTGATAGGTAGAGCTCCAGGGATTAGATTGATTCGAAACTCACTTACTCGCTTAGGTGGTAATCCTAAAATAGGCTCAAATATATCGAAAAATTCACGAACAACATGAATGAGAGAAATGACATCTTCCTCATCATCATTATCGTCATCATGAGGGTTTAGAGAATACAAGGATGCTGCCAACTTAGAATCCGAATCTTTGAGAACAATAGAAATATGCCTAACAGATTAAGGATATCGAAGATGAATTGTCCACTCAGGACATAGGATATGGGCTTCATAACCGTTAAGCCAATCCGTTCCCAAAATCATTCTGAAGCCTAAGTAACGCATGACATGCAAATTGGCTTGGAAAGAATAATCACATAAAATAATCTCGACATCTTTACAAAGTAAACTGAGTGTTGCGGATCCACTAACCGGATTAGCAATTCTCAAAGAAGTCATCAAAGCCATAACACTCAAAGAAAAAGTATTAGCAAGTTCTTTTGATATAAAAGAATGGGATGCACCCGTATCAAAAATAACTCGGATAGGTTGGTCACGGAACATAATAATGCCATCAAGGATAGAATGAGAAATACCTTGACCACGAGTAGTGTTACTGGGGGCTTGCACAACATTTAGCTTTCCCTCGCTCTTGCTTTGAAGTTTGGGGCAAGAAGATAAAAGATGACCCGAAATTTTGCAATAACAACAAAAGAGAGGTTTCAGACATCTATTAGCAAAATGGTCCTTAGAATCACAATTGTAGCATGGACCATGACTAGGCGAAGAAGTCTTTGCTACCGGAGTTGCTCGCTTCCCTTTCTTATTGGGATAAGGACATTTGAACTTAATAGGCTTCTTCTTGTCGTTGTTGAAGTTCGGTTTGACACCCATAACTTCAACATCATCTTCTTTATCAGCCTCTTCGAGTCGAAGAGCGATATGAACAAGCTGATCGAAAGAAACTTCTAATCTATAGAAGTAATGGCTTTTTGAGATTCTTATTCAAGCCATACACAAACCTTTTATTTTTATTCAATTGGGTATTAATGTACTCGACCCCATATTTAGAGAGGGATTCAAAAGATGCGAGGTAATCCGTCACAGAGGATTCACCTTGAACAAGGTCAATAAAGCGCCAAGCTAAAGTTACTTTCTCAGCTTCCGGCACAAACTTTAATTCGAATCATTCCCAGAATTACTCCCAAGTAAGATTTTCTTCAATAATTTCAAAAATCAGAAGCACATACCAATCTAATGCTTTTTCTTGGAGCATGCTAGAAGCCACTTGGACTCGATACAGATTAATGAGATTCATGCGAGAAAAGATGTGATCGCATGTTCTAAGCCAAGCTTGAACTTCTATAACGCTCTCGGAACCCTTGAAAGGTTTTCCACCCAAATTAGTATAATCACTGCACAAGCATGAAAATTCGAATTTTGGGTGAGTAGGCTCTGGTATGGGTCTGATAGCTTGAGCATTCTTTACAAGATCTAGAAGCCGTTGGACTAGCATAAATACTACATCCTAAGGAGTAGCACTGGATTGACCGGCGCTAGGACGGCCTGGTCTATCCATTTTTCTTCTTTAAGAAAGAAAGAAAGAAAGAAGAAAAAAAGGTTATTCACAAAATGAATGTCAAATAATCATGATTGATAAAGCAAGGTATCATAAAAGAAAATAGGTTAGAACGGGTCCTATGACTTGGATAAATCCTAAAGCACAATTCCTAAGAAGGACATAGGACAATGATACTTGCTAGATTATTCTACATTATTCCAAAGTTTGGCTCTGATACCAAGTTGTCATGTCCCACCTCTATACTCACGCTAGCCAAGGACACTACGAGGTAATGTCGTCAACTAGCACGAACAATAAGGCTGTTGAGGAGTGACCATCTGTGTAATTGCTTTGTGCGAGTACCGATATATCCGATAGTATAACATGCATTTCATTTCAAGAGGAAATCCGACATACCGATACAAACTCAAAGCTACTACACAGTGGCTATATGATCTTTGGAAACAAATATAGAAATAAGCGTAACATAAATTAATCACAGATATCCATATCACAAAGGCGGAAGCAGATATGAATATAACACATAGAAGTGTACATCAGATTAGTGGTCAAATAAGATCCACAATATCACAAAAGAATATGTACAAGTGTTAGACAAAAGAATAAGTATACATCAAGGAGTCTCTGTCTCGAATGTATAATAACAAAAACTACTAAACTAGAGTAGTTAGTCAACAGTCAGATAATGTCCCCAGAAAAGGAGTCAAACAGAAGCACCTATAACATCTCGGTCTGAATCGAGTACTATTTAATAAGAAAATAATAAACGGATCAGTCTAGCTATAAATATCTGATAAAATGAGATAGAAGAAGAGATATGACAAAAATGTATGATAATAATAATGCCATACTATGAAAAGTATATATTAGACAACACAAAAATCATACAATATCTCAAAAAATCTCAAAGCACTAAAAAGAATATCATATTCTTTATTTTGTTCACCAAACCCCAAATATTGACAAACATATCATTGCCAATCACAAAAAGAGTTGAAATACAAACTCTAGAAATCATCAACTAGAAATCTAGAAATCACAAAAGAGGGAGGCCTATCATAAAACGGGCGCATGAAAACTCACCAACACGTGTATCACAAAAGGGTCGCTAACCCATGGTCGCTAACCATATAGCGGGTGCAACGATGTAGTACAATATCGGTACGCCTAAGGAACCTAAAACTCAAATAATTTGGAATAACGACGTAGTACAATGGTACGCCCGATGAACTTGATAAGCTGGACAACGACGTAGTACAATGGTACGCCCGATGAACCGAACTCCATAAAAGAGCATGGGTCGCTAGCCCACAAATAAGATTCGAAACTCCAAAGAACCTATAGGTCGTTATCCTATAAAAGAAATGAGACGAAACTCGATAAAACGAGGTACAATCCCCCACGTGGACAAAGAGACATAGCATATCGCTAGTTTAAATCACAAAATGATCATATTGATCAATAAAAAGTGTGAATTACACTAAGCTAGTAAATAAATGAGTTTAGCTTCATGTCCCATTACCACTGGCTTAGCTTAAATATTTACGAACAAATTGTAGATCTCCACTCGAAAATTGTCACAAGAGTTTCAATCGAACAAGTCCAAAAATTAACCGATGAAGTAAACGCAAACGTTTCATACCACTTGTTTTGCTAAGCCGTTTAATTAGATTTTCTCATACGAATGAGGTAAAGGTTAGTATATGCTAATTGGTTGGAAAACGGGTTTTATAAAGAGTTTTGTATTAAAAATAGAGTCGAAATCATCTTTGCAAAAGAGTTTGAATATTTATTACTATTATAGAAACCTTTGTATCTCAAAGTGACATGTCAAAAAAATGATTGTAGAAACAATCAATCACCAAAAATTCACATATGAAGACGTGAATTAAATCCATAGAAATCGATACCGAATCCAACAAGATGGATATTTCCAAAAATCCCGAAGTAGAAGTCATCGAAGTCGATAATAAATGATAACAAAAAATGGGATAATCATGAATCGATTAAAATTGGTATCTCAAGCAAAATAGGCAAATTGGGCTGAAGCAAGCAGGTCATTCGACTGGACCAGGTGGTCAGTCGGCTGACCTAGAGCTTGGAAACTTTTGGGTTTACAGGTCAGTCGATTGGACCTTCAAGTCGGTCGTTTGATATGGGGACAAAGAGTTTTCTGCCCCCTGGTTCAGTCGATTGACCTCCTGGTTCAGTCGATTGAACCTGCTTCATCAGCAGTTTCAGTCTAGCCCCCTTGTGGGGCAAAACTCATAACACGGAACGGAAGCGAACGAGCGAACAACGATGACTAGGGTTTTACGCCTAGCGACAACCCAGCCTTGTATGGCTCTCTGAAACACCCCACTAACGTGTTCGAACATCAAAGATTGGATTTTTTTTAAGATTTGACCTCAAAACACCAAAAATTTGAATATTCACCAATTCAATCCAAATCAAATGCAAATGAACATAAATAAGTGTTAAGAATTCATACCAACAACAATGATAGCTATAGAAGTAAAAGAGTCCAAAAACTCACCTTTAAACACAAAAACAATGGAGGGAGAAGCTTGAAAACAAAGGAAGATCAACCACTCTTCAATCCCAACTCTAAATGATCCAATCTAAGATCATAAGCAAATATTTCCTAAGTTAGGTTTTAGAAAATTTCTAAAATTGGAGAGAGATTGAGATGGAGAAGAAGAAGAGGATGCTTACCTAAGCTTCTTTTTGATTTTGAACTTAGAACTTGAATTTGCAATAGAAACTAGGGCTTAGGATTTTAATTTACAATCTCTTTCCCTATTTTTACTAAAGCTTGAAGTGTTAGGAAATGAGAATGAAGGAAGAGGAGAGGGGGTGGAGCTAGGGTCTTATGTTAGGTTATTGGGCAGAAACCCAACCCCAAAGCCCTAAGTGAAAATATAAAAATTCAAGCTAATTCTAAACATATGGATGTTTATACTTAAAAAAGTCGCAAAGGGCATTTTGAACTCAATGGAAGTGGTCTTGAGTTCGAATTCGACTATTTGCAAAAAGTGGCGTTTCAGACTTAAATCCGAATAACGATGCTGTATTTAAATAAAATATTTAAATATACAATCGTAAAATATGTGGGTTGTTACATGTGTATTCGAATAGAAGATCAAATCAGATATTATAAATGGATGGTTTGGGTACATCTTATGGATTTAAGTTTTTGAAATAATGATTTATGTAAAATATTGTTGGTTTATGTTCAGGATAATTTCTGGGACGAAATTCTTTTAAGTAGGGGAGAATGTAACGTCCATAATAATAACACTTTGAAAGTGGGATATTTAATTATTGTAAATATTCAAATGTAGAATTTTCAAACTTAAAAAATCAAGTTTTATATGATAAATAAGGATGGTAAACTTATTTTTCATATTGAATAAAGGTTTTGGATTTCCATTGTAAAATTGATAAAAGTCGGATTCCAATAAAGCAGGATAAATATTCATGAAATTTGTTTAAAATATAAATAATTCCTTTTATATATATATATATATAATTGATATCAAAATCATTCAATAATAATAGTAATTTAATTTATAATGGTTCGATAAATATATAAAACTTGTTTTATAAAAGTCGACAAATTTTGTCGCATATCAATAAATGATGTCGTATTTTTGTAAGAAGATTTGGATATTGTTTTATATTATTTTATAAGTAAAACGTACTTTTTTTAATTATTTAATTATAATAACAAATCAATTTTGAAGTTTGGCTTACATAGATAAATAGTTTAACAAAAAACATCAAATGTGACCGTGAAACGTTTTGTCGAAAATCAACGTTCTGTTCAAAATAAGTTACCGCAACGCACGTTTGTTAACATGTTTTAACATATATATTATACATTTTAATAACTAAATATGTTTACTTTTACTAAATTAGATTATAAAACTTCTAGAAGTCATTAGTCAAAGTAAGTAAGAATTACCAAAAGTAAGAAAAAGTAAACATCAAATTACATTAAATCAAAACCAATATAATTAAGATATTCTTCACTTAATCTTTAATTGATAAAGACATAAAGTAAGGATGTGAAAGATGATATTAGGTATTGAAAAAGTGGAGATTGCTTTAGGTTGAAGTAAGGTTAGTTTAGTAATCTGGTAATAGGTTATTTTGGTAAATTTACCACTTCTGTCTTTTTCTATAAATATCCACCTCCTTCTCACTTTCATTCACATTTCTTCTTCTTCTTTTCTCAACTTCTTCCTCTTCTCTTTAATGAATTCCTAGCCATAGGAAAAAATCAGAGGGAAATAATTTCAAAATATTTACAAAATATTCAAAAGAAATAAATGTTCATTCTCTTCAAATCAAACTCCTCTTTTCTCCATATTTTACCTTCTCTTCTCTCGGTCATAACTTCTTCAATTCATAACAAAAATACAAATTTTTTTAAAACCATGTATTTCCAATGGCTACAACTTTCATGTTGACCACTTTATCTCATTCTAAAGATAACCATGTCAAAAATTCACTTCTTTCCAGTGCATTTTCTGGCCTAGTTTTTAAGCCAGAGAATAGGCCATTTTGTTTGGATTATAAATTGATTATAACAGATCCAAATTAAGAAATTCTTTTTTCAAAAGAATATAAAATTCCTGTGGCTACAACTTTTATGTTGATCCCTTTTTCCGGTTTTGTGGTTTGCTATACCTGAATCTCAATTCTTTGACGTGCATTTTTGGGCTTCATTTTTGTCAATCCGACAATACCTCATCTTCATTCAGTCATATCTTCCTCAAAAATAATCAGAATCAATTGATTCTTTTTACTAAAACAAGAGAAAAGATGACCTATTTTTTGGTCTATTTTTGAGAATTCAAGATCAAAGCTCTACCGTTTCTTCTCTATATTGTCGGTCAACCTCCATCTCAAACCTCATCCAAGCTATTGGAAGGAAGAGGATGTTGTTTGCTAGTACTTAATGGAGTAGGAATTAATTTGTGAAGTGTTGGTTGATTAGAATGTTGATAGGAAGTTAATCGCTTTGGTTTATGGTGAGAAACTTTATTTAACACCTCTATTTACATATATACATATTTAATGTTGTGTTATGATTGCTATGGATGCTTATATGTGCTTTGATCATCAAGTAGTGATTATGTGATATGATTGTTAAATTGTTTTACCAAGTCACGTTAATACACGTCGATAAGCACAAAGGAAATCACTTTCCTTTTGAAAATGAAATGGTGTATATGGAATGCTAAAACCTTTTGGAAATAGTTTTAAAATGAGTTGGAAATGTTTTATAAACATTTTAATACGTTTAAAGAAATAAAGGAAGAAAATCAAGATTCCATCTTGTATATTTTAAATATGTCCAAAATGAATTTTTAGAAAAATCGCGCTTTTGCAATAAAGTGGCCAAAATTTAAAATTGATATTTTAATTGTTTTAAAAATATGAAATAATTCCTAAAAATCTTGTAAAATTTATTAAAAGAGATTTAAGTTGAAAAGATAGATTTCTAAATGATATAAAAGTCATTTTGAAGAATATAGCTTTTAAAATGCTATTTGCAACACTGTTCGCAACGCTTTTCGCAGCTGTTTGAAATGATTTTTGAAATATAGTTTTAAACTTTACAATTCTTTCCTACATCTTTTGTAAAAGATTATTAAAATAATAATTCAGTAATTTAAAGGTGATTTTGAAGTTTTAATAAAAGTTTGAATAAATGGTTAAGATGAATTGTTTATACCACTTAAACAAAAAGTGAAGAATATTAAACGTAATAATAATTGAGTATGCGGAAACGATTAGTACATTTCTCCTGCCTGTGAGATCAAGGAAGATAAAACAAGGTGTTTAACTAAGGATAGAGATGGAGCAACCAGTGCCCTGAACTTACCTAACCTATGTTTTTCTTTTCTTAGGTGAGGGGTGGAATAGATCGAAAAGAAAGCCCGAATGCTCTAAAAGATCATATTTAAGTTTTTCCAAAATAAAAGAAAAGAAACGGATTCTTTGAATATTATTTAACCACTTAACATCTTTGTTCAATGATTGGTACGAAGTGTGAAAAATGCGGATTACAGATCTTAAGGCTAGAAATAACACTAGAGGGGGGTGAATAGTGTTTTAAGAAATTACTAAATTTTTTTGAGTTTACGTTAATTTGAACACAAATGTATGCAATATTCATACAGAGATATGATCACAAAATCAAACACAGATGTAGAAATAAAGTAAAAAGCAACAAAGGAAAGAACACACTGAATTTTATACTGCTTCGGAGTTACCCTACATCCAGTCCCGCGCACAAGTACAGATTTTCTTTCAAAAGCAATTGTTACAATTACACCCTCGATTTCAAGGCCATGAGGTACACCACTCCAGATTCACAATCCTCTGGGTAGAGATACTTGATTTTATGGGCAACAAGTTCATCCAATTGAATTCATAGGCTACAATCACACCTTTTCTCGCTTGATTGATTTGACAGGCTACAATCACACCCTTTCTCACTCAATTTATTACAAAGAAGCTTATAACTCTGGATAGCACTGAGATCTTGTTGAGATAGTGATAGAGAATCAAACCAGAGATGATCTAGTTAGATTCAATGGTGATTTCGGCAGAGTAATGGTAAAAATATATACAAAGAAATGTGGAAGAAGAAGAGGAGTGAAATCAAAGAAAAATTGTATATAAATTCGTTTAAAACTGCCCCTAATTATAGTAGAACAACAGCCATGTCCATTCGTGAAAGGACACGACGAATAGACAGTTCTTTTGAAATTTAAATTTTTGGAATCAACTGCCACTTTATCGACAAGGGGTCCTAGGAGTTGTCGACAAGCCTATGGTATTTTTAATGATTTGTTTTTATTTGAAAATAACTTCTATCTTTTATTAAAAACTATTTTTAAACTTTATAGATATACTTAACTATTGTTAAAATACATAAATAAGTATAGAGAATAATACTTTCATATATATAAAATTTTACTATAATTTTATATTTAAATCTAAGTTTAAATATTAAAAGTTAAGTATATTATTTTTAAAAGATAATTAAAAACCAAGGATAATTTGAATTTGAAGATAAAGATTATTTTGAGGCTAAAAGTATTTTAAAATCGGGACATATATTTTTGATTCTTTTAAAAGGAAGGTTTTGAAATCATTTTGAAAACAAGATATAAATTTGTAAAAGCATTTGAATAAAAGTTAGCGGATACAAAACAATGTTCCACTAAATTTTTCATAGGTACCATCCTACTTAGAGTTCCATCCCTTTAGCAGGCTCAAAGTGGATTCCATTCCACGAATAATTTGGATTTTAAGATGCCAGTGCTTTTCTAGAAGTTTTAACAAAACTTCCAATTAAATTACTTATTATTGAAATCTTGAACTCTTGATCATCTTGATACTCATTAGTCTTCAATCTTGATATCTTGAATCTCTAGATTGTACAGTCTTCATTCTTGGTACCTGCATGGTTAAATCCTGCATATACATATATATCTAAACTATAATGTTAGTACCTATATTTTATAATCTTATTCTAAGGTTGTTGTCATCAAAACCATCTTCTCAGTGACTAACAATCTCCCGCTTTTTGACGATGACAACCTTTATTTATAAAATATTACTTCTATCCTAATAACTCCCTCTTAATTTATGCCTAACTATCCTATTTTATACTTCTCCCCCTTTGTCATCAACAAAAACTATCTCCAAACTATATAACTCCCCCTAAAACTAATATTATATGACATGTGATTATAATGATAGTGTTATCATAAATAATCTTCACTTAATTCTAAAACTAAAACCTAGTCCTTAATCACTAACTATCCTAACTAAGAATCCATATATGATAATACTTATAATAGTGATAATGTGAGAGATCAAATATAAGAACACAAATTATTTATTAACTACTTATTGTTTTATTTACATTTGTGTAGAGGACAAAAGTAAGATCATATAACAAAAGTAAGGAGAGAAAAGAAACTAATGTGTGTCTTTGAAAATGGGAGTTCTATGAACCGAACAATTTGGGTAGTGGAAATAGAAATTTCCACGTTGTTCGACTAGATTTCCATCCTTGTCAAAGCACACTTTGCCAACGCAAACGACTTTGTCGTCATCTTCAGCGTGCTCTTCTTCCATGAAGGCTTCTACTTCTTCTTCCTCGCTGTCCTCTTACACTTGATCTCCTGAAGATTCTTCATCAATCAAGATCAGATTAGCATGATTGTCCATTAGAAACTTTTGCAACTTTCTAAGGATTTTGCCCTACCGTTCTTGTTCTTTGGCCATTCTAAGTTGCACTACTTGAATTTCAGTCATTAGTTGTAGTGCACCCTTCAAGGAATCCTCTATTTTCATCACTTGTGCAAGCGTAATTCGTTGAAATGGTCCAGTAGAAGGAGAAGGGAACGAAAAGGTTGAATTTTTGTTTGATTTGGAAGATGAGGCCATTGTTTTGTTGTTTTTAGAAGTTAGAACAGAGAAAGGAAAGAAAGAATGAACAAAATTTTGAAATAAGAAGAATATATAACCACCTATTTGAATTTTGGTGGGAAAATTTCAAAAAAAAAATCGTTACATGTCGACATGGGTAAGAGGGGGTTGTCGACATGGTACTTAATATTTTTTCTATTTGTTTTATTTTAATTTAATTTTTAGTTATACTTTGTTATTATATTCTATATTTCAATTATTGAAAAAATACCTAATTATCTTCTTAATTTAGTAAATATAGATCCATTTAAGGGTTTTGTTAATATATCAGCAATTTGGTTCTCGGAATTGATATAATCGAGAGTAATTACTTCCTAACTTATATTATCTCTGAGAAAGTGATGTCTAATATCAATATGTTTAGTTCGAGCATGATGAGCAGTATTTTTGGATAAATTTATTGCACTAGTATTATCACAATAAATTGGTGGTTTTGAGATACTTAAACCAAAATCTTTTAAAATTTGTTGCATACATATTACTTAAGAACAAGCCAAAGTTGTAGAAATATACTCTGCTTCGGTTGTTGATAAAGAAACTATGTTTTTCTTTTTACTAAACCAGCAAATCAGAGAATGCCCCAAAAAGTGATAAGTTCCACTTGTACTTTTTCGCTTTGATTTACAACCCGCATAATCAGCATCACAGTAAGATAGTAATTCAAAATAACCATTTTTAGGATAAAATAAGCCATAATCAAAGGTGTGTTTAACATATCTTATGATACGGTTTATAGCTTTTAAGTAGGCCTCTTTAGGTTGGGATTGATATCTTGCACGGAGGCAAACACTATGCATGATATTAGGTCTACTAGCAGTGATATAGAGTAATGATCCAATCATTCCTCTATATAATTTTTGATCTACATCTTTTGAGAGATCTTATTTACTTAGGTACTCATTGGTTGCCATGGTAGTGGGTTTTCCACTTGCAGTAGTCAAACCAAATTTACTAACTAGGTCTTTAGCATATTTTTCTTGACTAATAAAGATACCATTATGTAATTGTTTTATTTGTAATCCTAGAAAGAAGTTTAATTCACCCATATGATTCATCTCAAACTCTTTTCTCATTATTTCAAAAAATTCTTTATTCATTTCAAAATTAGTTGATCCAAAAATGATATCATCTATGTAAACTTGTACTAGTTGAATATCATTTTTATTTCTTTTAATAAAAAGAGTATTATCTGCTTTTCCAATTTCAAAGTTTGATTGAAATAAGTAAGATCTTAGTCTATCATACCAGGCTCTAGGAGCTTGCTTTAGATCATATAGAGCTTTCTTAAGTTTGTAAACATGATTTGGTAATTTTTCATTTTCAAAAGGTGGTGGTTGTTCAACATATATTTCCTCTTTTACAAAACCATTTAAAAGGGCACTTTTAATATCCATTTGATATAATTTGAAATTATTATGATTTTTGAAAGCAAGTAGAATCCTAATGGCTTCTAATCTTGCTATGGGAATAAAGGTTTCATCAAAATCTATTCCTTCTTCTTGATAATAACCTTGAGCGATTAATCGGGCTTTATTTCTAACAACCTCTCCTTGTTCATTCATTTTATTTTTATAAACCCATTTAGTTCCAATTATAGTTTTATTTTCAGCTCTAGGAACAAGTTCCCAAACATCATTTCTAGTAACTTGATTTAGTTCTTCTTGCATAGCCAAAATCCATGAATCATCAGTTGATGCTTCTTTTGGATTTTTGGGTTCAATAGTTGATATAAAGACTACATTGCTCATTTTACTTAGTTGATTTCTAGTTTTAACAACATATTTCATATCTCCAAGTACATTTTCTATAGGATGATCTTTAAAAGTTTAATCTTTTTATTAGAATGATTAATTTCATTATTAGTTTTAGTTGACTCTTGATTTTAAGTGATTAAATCCTCTTCATCATTTGTATCTTCAAAAATTTTGAAATTTTCATCGAATGAAACATTCATTGTTTCTTCGATGGTGTTAGTTCTTAAATTAAACACTATGTATGCTTTACTTCTATTAGAATATCCAATAAAGATACCTTTGTTGGATTTAGAATCAAATTTGTCTAAGTTATCTTCTGTATTTAAAATAAAACATTTACTTCCAAAATTCTAAAATAAGATACCTTTGGTTTCTTTGAGTGAAGAAGTTCATAAGATGTCTTATCAACTAAAGGTGTAATTAAAATTCTATTTAAAATATAATAGGTGGTAGTAACCGCTTCTTCCCAAAAATACTTTGGTAATTTACTACTTGAAAGCATAGTTCTCGCACACTCTTGAATCGTCCTATTTTTACGTTCTACTACTCCGTTTCGTTGTGGAGTTCTTGGAAATGAAAAATTGTGAGTTATTCCCTTTTTATTGCAGAATTCCTCAAACTTTTCATTTTCAAATTCACCATCGTGATCACTACGGATGGTTATAATTTTTAGAGAAAGTTGATTTTGAATCCTTTTTGTAAAGTTCTTAAAATTCAAAAGTATCATTTTTATGTTTCAAAATATTGTCCATGTAAATCTAGAATAATCATCTACAATTACAAAAATATATTTACTATGATTTATTGACAGAATTTGAGATGGACCAAATAAATCAAGATGAATTAATTCAAGAGGTTTTGAGGTTGAAATCATATCTTTTTATTTAAAGGAACTTTTTCTAAGTTTTCCTAATTGACGTGCATTACATAAACTATCTACCTTAAAATTCATTTTAGAGGGACCTCTTACTAGATCATGTTTTGAAAGTTTAGATAAGAGTTTGAAATTCAAATGCCCAAATCCCTTATGCCAAATCCAAGGGTCGCTTGTATTTGTCAAAGACACAGGTTATCATTTGAAACTTTCGTACTAAGAATATAAATATTCTTTTTCCTAATTCCCTCAGATATTATGGTTGAATTATTATCTTCAATGTAACACTTATATTTTTCAAATTTAATTTTATATCCTTTATCGCAAAGTTGACTAATACTTAGCAGGTTATTAACTAGCAAAACATTAGTAATAATAGGAGTTTCAGAGTTACCGACTTTGCCGATGCCAATCACATATGCTTTTGAGTTGTCTCCAAAGTTAATCAGTCCTCCGTCTTTGTATATTATATCATTCAGCATATCCGGATTACCAGTCATGTGTCTATAGCATCCACTATCGAGTATCCATTTATTCTTTTTGATCTACACAATTTGTCCATTGTGAATTGATTCCTCAACACCCATAAAGCATGTTTCCTACACATCATACAATTGACAACTTGAATTTGAATATTGATTATATGCAGACTCAAGAGACAATGATGATCTGAATATTCCTAAACTAGTATTAACAAGTTTTTTGAACATAGCCATTTTAAAAGCTTTTTCAAAAATCATATTATGAGACTTTGAAAACCTTGATCTGATACCAAATGTGAGAAATGTGGATTACAGATCTTAAGGCTAGAAATAACACTAGAGGGGGGTGAATAGTGTTTTAAGGAATTACTAAATCCTTTTGAGTTCATGTTAATTTGAACACAAATGTATGCAATATTCAAACACATATATGATCACAGAATCAAACACAGATGCAGAAATAAAGTAAAAGGCAATAAAGGAAATAACACACTGGATTTTATACTGGTTCGGAGTTACCCTACATCCAGTCCTGCACATAAGTACGGATTTCCTTTCAAAAGCAATTGTTACAATTACACCCTTGATTTCAAGGCCACGAGGTACACCACTCCAGATTCACAATTCTCTGGGTAGAGATATTTGATTTTATGGGCAACAGGTGTACCCAATTTATTTCATAGGCTACAATCACACCTTTTCTCGCTTGATTCATTTCACAGGCTACTATCACACATTTACTCACTCAATTTATTACAAAGAAGCCTATAACTCTGAATAGCACTGAGATCTTGTTGAGATTGTGATAGAGAATCAAACCAGAGATGATCTAGTTAGATTTAATCTTGATTTCAGCAGAGTAATGGTAAAAATGTATATAAAGAAATGTGGAAGAAGAAGAGGAGTGAAATCATAGAAAAAGTGTATATAAATTCGTTTAAAACTGCCCCTATTTATAGTAGAACAACAGCCATGTCCATTCATGAAAGGATATGACGAATAGACAGTTCTTTTGAAATTCAAATTTTTGAAATCAATTGCCACCTTGTCGACAAGGGGTCCTAGGGGTTGTCGACAAGCCTATGGTATTTTTGGTGATTTGTTTTTCTTTGAAAATAACTTCTATCTTGTATTAAAAACTATTTTTAAACTACATAAATATACTTAACTATAGTTAAAATACATAAATAAGTATAGAGAATAATATTTTGATATATATAAAATTTTACTATAATTTTATATTTACATCTAATTATAAATATTAAAAGTTAAATATATTATTTTTAAAAGATAGTTTAAAACCAAGGAGTGTTTTAAAACTAGGATAGATGTTTTTAATTCTTTTAAAAGGAAGGTTTTGAAATCATTTTGAAAAAAGATATAAATTTGTAAAAACATTTGAATAAAAGTTAGCGGATAAAAAACAATGCTACACTAGATTTTTCGTAGGTTCCATCCTACTTAGGGTTTCATCCCTTTAACACGCTCGAAGTGGATTCCATTCCACGAATAAATTGGATTTTAAGATGCCAATGCTTTTCTAGGAGTCTTAAAAAAATTCCTAATTAAATTACTTATTATTGAAATCTTGAACTCTTGATAATCTTGATACTCATGAGTCTTCAATCTTGATATCTTGAATCTCTATACTGTACAGTCTTCATTCTTGGTACCTGCATGGTTAAATCCTACATATACATACATATATATATAAAAACTATAATGTTAGTATTTATATTTTATAATCTTATTTTATGGTTGTTGTCATCAAATCCATCTTCTCAAGGACTAACACGAAGGAACCAGGATTGGATTTAGGTGATTCCTCTCTGAAAAACTGGGATCGAATTTGCGTGATTCCTATCCGAAAATCCCTTCAAATTAATTTTCGAATAAAACATATTTTAGACAATGATCATTGAATACAAAGATCTTCATAATATAGGATTACTTGCCATTAGTCCCTAGGGAAGAAATTTACCATATCTAAAGTGGCAGTAGTGCTCTGTTATGAAAATCTTCGATTTGAAAGAATAAGATTTAAAGTTAAGAAAGAAATCTTTTATTAAGATTTAATGAATGATTTGGGAATATTTTCCCTAAATTAAAATTTATAACTTGAATATAAGTAATCTGTGATTAAGATTTAATGAATGATTTGGAAAGGTTCTCCTAAGTTAAATAGAAAATGATTTGGAATTATTCCAAGATTTAAGAAAGGTTTAAATAAGCCAAATGATTTAATAAATGAGGCTTAATGATTCCATATACTCTTGAAAAGAAAATGGAATAAACTGAAAAGAGTATATCTATGAAAGATATTTAATTTAAATAAAACATGAAATAATTGATTGATGATTGATATCCACATATGAACTTAAACTCTTTTAAATCGATAATTGGCTTCGAAGGAACCAGGGTCGGATTTGGGTGATTCCCATCCGAAAATCACATCGAACCAGTTTACGTGTTCGAAAAATGAAGATGTTTGAAGAATGAGATATTGAGATGAATAATAATGGACTACTTGTTGATTGATTGGGGATAAACTCCCGATTCACTATATTGTAGCAGTGGCCTCTTTGTTATGAAATACCTTAAAATCACAAGGGCTTCTCGCCTAGTAATGGCCGAGGAACGCACCGTCAGTTTATCATGTTCCTAGACAACTTGTATGGGCGTTTGTTTGACATTGCATTTCTAAAAGATTACGTTCATTGGTTTTTACAAACGTACATCAGTGGTGGTGGAGAAGGCAACTTCTCTTAGCTTAACACCCTCCTTGAGACGTACAAGCTCAAGGATTGTATTTTTGTGGAAGGCAATTAGTAGTCAATGAAAATGGAAATGTGGCATGCAAAGATGTGATATGTGCTATGTGAAAAGATAATCGTAACCTCAAGCCTCATCAAACCGGAAATGAGCAAAACAGGATTAGATGCAGCAAAGCTAAGTGGGTCATTCCCAAGTAGGGTATGGTAATCCCCTTCTAGATAAAATTTTTCTGCTATGACATTTGGGATGTAAATTAATGTAGTGTATGGAACAAGCGCTCGGTTAAAGGTCGGTAACGACCGGGGGATGACATATTCGGTACTATCTAGTTATAGAGATAAGCCGGTCTTGTGTTGGCAGAGGATCCTTTGTAATGGTACTCGAGACATCCATCTAGAGGTGTACTCATTCGGAAGGTAGATCCTTTACCTGGTCATTTGTATGGAAATCCATTCTCTAATAAGAACCTACGGTTTTAATTGTACTAGCGTAATGAATTGCCTCAAAATGCTATATGCGTAACCATTTCGGGTAAGATTAATAAGTTTATTTGCAAATGTTTCCAAAGAGATGTCATTAGAAATACTATCAAATGTTTTAATATATAAAATTGTTTTAGTTGTCATAAGGAAAAAACCCATCTGTGTTTATGTGTGGGCGTGGTCTTACGAGATACTCTTTCTATTCAAAGGATTGACACTGTCATTTATTATTAAGTTTTCTCACGCTGGTTTATCATGCCCGATCTAGGTATTTTCAATACTTGCATCAGATCCGAGTAGTTTTAGGTTTAGTTGAAGACGGTTGGAGTTTCCATAGGAGAAATGCAGATCTTTATCATCGTATGGACATATTCTATTAACTGTTGAATCTATTGTATTTGCTTGTTTCGGCATTTGTAAGGGTAGTTGTTATAACTATCCTGGCTGAATCTAGGTTAGACTCTAATATTGTACTTTAAAATTTTCCGCTGTAAAGATTATTAGTGAAATAATATATGTTATTCCATTCGTGTGAGATTCTGTTCTGTCTTTATTTTCTTTCTACCCTTAATGATCCGTCTTTTTGTGCAATTTGAGTTAGACATGTGTGGTTTATTATCGATTCAAATGGTATGAAAAAACGGATCATTACACTCAATGAGACCTATACAAACTTTCTCAAGTGATCCCTCGAAACACAGTTCATGCGATTAACAAGCATGCTGATGTGTTTGTTAGCCCAAATATCATAACCAACCAATCAAAAATAAAGGAAGCATATGAAACGTTGTAACATCACACTCTCTCTAACTACTCTAAGTCGATAAAACCCCATCGCAAGGTATAACCAAGAGAACACCTTTGCTTCACAGAGCTTATCAAACAAACCATCAATAAGTTGGAGTGGTTACATGATCATCATCATTTTCATCTCATCGTAATCAACATACAACCACAAAGATTCATCTGCCTTAATGGCAAACATTCTAATGCCTCCCACTCAAATATGCTCCTACGAATAGACCCTCACCTTAATATGTCATCTGCTCGCACCACTAATTTCCTCCGCTCTTTGGGAATCATATGTCTTAAAGTCATGACTACTGGTCTAGCACCACTGACCTGATGGATATGGAACTATATCCCTGTATGGTGGTAATCCGATCACCTCATCAAATATGTCGAGATACTCTCCAGCGATATGCATAAATTATAACTCATCATATGGGATATCGAGGAATTATAGGAAGCTAATCATAACATCTCGTCATCTGCTGGGCAGCCTAACACTACCTTCCGCTCATTGTTTGCCCCTATCGTCACCAACGGCCTCTCATAATTCACTACTATTTTGTACTTCTTCAACTAGTCCATTTCTAGACTATAATATCAAACCCAAACATGACTTAATATGGTTAAGTCTTTAAAAACATGCACAGGCTGGTTGAGCCCCTAATAAGGTTCATCATAATTTATAGGTTGGTCAACAATTTTGGTTCTCGATCCCAATCTATCTACCAAATCACTAGATATGAGTGAATGTGAGACCCTGATATCGAATAAAACATGTATGGAAAAGCCATAAGTGGAAACCATGCCTCAGACGGTAATTCCATCTATCTTCACTTTCGTCGATGGAGCACTTGACAAAATCAAAACAACATCCAATGCGTATGCCTTCACCATTTGCCCATGTTTATCTAGTTCGGGTTCTTCTACACTAGGTATAGGCTCTCAGGTCATAAAGCCTTCTTGATTGAATTCCCAAATCCCTCATCAATATAACTAATCAATCGTTTCCCAAGATGATCGCTCAACCCTGTGCTAAATTTTTCTTTCTTTCTGAGTATTGATGAAAGATGGACCTACTTTGACAGCACGTCAAGTTCGACCACATACTCTAACATAGACATATCGCCTTACATCAATTCGACAAAATTCCTAAATAATACTAATTTCTAAGAAATCGGGATAAATTTCTTCCCGAAGCGAACTATGAACTAATCCCAACTAAAATGATCTTCGAGAAAAGAAGCTATAAGGGCACCTGACCAGTTCATTGTTCATTCTTGGAGTCATCTAGAGGTCAACTTCTACCTCATTGCGTCATCTAACTCCAAGTCTTTGAAGATCATTTCATATATATCCATCCAGTCATGCACCTCAACAGTGGACTCCGTTCCAAGGGGAGGTTTGCCTCTTAGACTCATGTAGTCTTTATATAGATCCATAAATTCAACTCTAGCCATTTTCACTTAAGCGCCATAATCATTTGGGGCAATTTGGGCATTCCAAAATAAAGTTTTTCACCATCTTAATGAACATATTATATAAGTCAGGGTTAGTAGCCCCCGATCCTGCCTATTCCCAACCCAAAAGATGGAGTCAATTGTAGCATTTCTCATATGCTAGATCATTCTTAATATATAATAAGAATGGTTGGTTTTTCATAAATAAAAACTGCATATGTGGTACTCGTGTGTGCAATACAACTTATATACTACATATACTGTTATAGTTTTGAAAATCAAAATTTATAACAAATCCTCTCTCTCGTACACACACACATACACACTCCAGATCCAGTCTAAGGTGACAACTTCAATCCTGTCTCTACTGGATCACAGTATCAACTCAAGTTAATCACGTAACCTAGGCTCTAATACCAAATGTGACACCGCTTTTCACCTCTGATGCTTATGTACTCAAGTATTGCGCTACTCGAGTGTACTACTGATGTAGGAAGATGGTCAAAGGAAAGAAAAGAAGTAAAGAAGAGAAATAGAAGAGAAGAGAAGAGACAAGAAGACAAAGAAACTATCACACAATCAAGGAACCTATCGTATATCTCGCATCATATCGAATAAAATATAATAGTCATCATCAAATATAAAATAGGCAAGATAGTAATGACTAAATGAACCACAGAATCAGAGTACACAGATCCATACAAAACCATCATAGAGCTTATACGTCCGATAAATAAACTAAAATGATAAACTATCTCTAATAATAGTTAGTAAAACACAGTCAAGGTTTCACAGTGTCATACAGCGGAATAACAAATAACAAGCCCAAAATATAAATATGAGAAAGCGTCACCTCCTATTAATCCATCTACACAACTCCATGTGCCTTTAACACCTGCTATCCTGTATACTCATGTAAGAGTAACCGAGATAATAAGAAGCAAAGCATAAAATCTTGCGTCAGACAACAATCTGATGTGAGCGATAAACAATCTCGAAATAATACAAAAGTTGATATAGTATATGGGACAAAGTTTATTGGCAATCATATCTGCCCTGTCCCTGCATCCAAAGAGTTAGCACATAATGTATTATATATACTACCATATCATAGTTATCATGGGTGTACTATATAACAAAGTACTAATGGGTGTTTTTAGTATTTAAATCAAAGATAACTACATAACGGCATCCATAGAGCGATAAACAATCAAAGCAAACATAACATCTATCATCCATCCTCACATCACTCCGTCCATGAATTGGTACGTGATAACTCGAACGATCCATCATGGTCAAGGACTACTCAACATCTGACTCCTTAGTACTCGAATCCATGCCACTCAGTAGGCTAGGAAACTAGATTGCCTATCATGGTTGATCTAGGGTAAAGTTCGCCCATCCTGGAGATCAGATTGCCTGTCATCGAGATCAAAACCCGTCATGGCCTAAATAAATACCATATATACCCCTGCTTTACGAGTACTCTCTGAACCTTCGACTATCATCGATCCCTTTGCACAGGTCATCAATAGTAGAGCCCATCCTGCACTATCTTTAAAAATCCCATCATGAAGTCACTGCGATCGAAACTACTCTAGACAACCACCATTAGTCATAGAATCTCGTCATCCCATAAGCTTACTCCAACAGTCCCCTCAATATGACTCATAATCTTATAATCTATATCTTGAAGTATAACTATAACATCACTAGTCATCGTCACCAACTCCCAAAGTCATCGCGTCGAAGCATCACATCCTTGCCTCACCACCAAAACCACTCATCAAAAATCCATAACATCGAAATTGAACGTTGAACAAACGAACGAAACATCACATCATGCTCCTCGAAACCTCTCCATCATCCATGTCAAAATTGGCCAAATCAGCCATAACGATTAGTTATAGATACTGGCAATTCCAGAGTAGTTGATAATGACTACTTTGATCATGTACTTAACCAAAAATGGCCAGGTACAAACTAAATGAAAATGTCGAAAGTTGATCCTAAGTTCGAGGCACATACCCAAGTCCATCATCTCTCCTCTTGAGATCAGTCAATACGCATGAAGTTCTATACATGAAATCTTATCCTGCGGGGTATTTCCTAACACTAAATTGCCTAAAATCGACGTTTTCATCCAAACGAGCAAATAAGCATACATGCAACTAGCAAGCATACAAACATATGTAATTCCTTACATACATCTATAATAACACGCATAAAACACATACAATACGTCAAGAGAAAGCAATGTGGAATTAATAACAAAAATAGTCTAAGTCTAGCAATTTCGTAAAAATAGTGCTTCAATAAGAAAGAGTGTGATATTCAATTTAGAACTATTTTACAACACTTTTAAATTCTTTTATAAATTAAGATGTTGGTTTAATGTATTAAAATGCCGTTTTATAGTTAGAAATTATTTCAAAACGTCGTTTTTATACTATACTAACAATCATAGTATGGTGAGAGAAAATATCATACACCTCAATAAAAACTATCCAATCCTATGCCAAGTCGTAGAGCTCTTCATCACGAGCGCAACGTAAGAAATTGCATCCAAATCGGACCTCGTATGCAAAAGATACGGGTGATATAAGATTTGGATATATACATACATACATATGGTAATCATAATTCGTTTAACTAATCTGATTTAAATAGTTAATTAGTTAACTTTACCTAATCCATTTCATGATTATGTCACTTCATCTTTCTTCTTTCCACTTTTCCTGCACATGCTCCATCATGTAAAAGATGATGCCTATAGCCCTTTTTCTCCTCCTTCCTTACGCGCACATCCACGAGGCCGCTACCACCTACCAACACCACTCCTCCGCCTGAACTTTGCATGCATCTCCGTTGAAGCTCCACCTGCTGCTACATCCATCATCGCCTTGCCTCCCCATCTGGCTGTGACCTGTTGTTACCCTTTTTCTTTTCTAGTTTTTCATTCCCTCTATACATATGCATAGTTCCAACACTATCGGACTTCCACCCTAGAAAACCAACACTGCCAGACCATTTCCCTGCAATACCGTAGCCGCATCGGCCTTTCTAAACCACCTCAATGGCCTGCCATCACCAAAAAATGTAAACAACTCATTTATTCTCTATAGTTTTCAACCTTCCCACCACCACCTTGTCCACTTCCAACTCCGGCCTTTTATATTTCTGTAACCTCCGCATCGAAGCAAACAAACCCATATCATCAAAACCTAAGTTCGGCCTCCTTCAGAAACCACCAACTTGCTCGTCTACTATATTCAGTCATTATGATCAGATCCAGATCAATTTGAGGGCATGGCTGCATAGCTCACGGAAGAATAAAGAGACCTAGATTTTATTTTGTTGGAGATAGTGATGATTTGATAGAAAAAGAGGAGGAAGACAGGTTAGGAGGGGGGTCTTGGTTTCCTGAAGGAGGGAAAGAAATACGTGGACGAGAAGTAGAAAGTATGCAACTAGACAAAAGAAATGGGATATTTATAGGCCGGGGTAGAGTTAGAGATTGTGTTCACCAATTTTTCTCCAATTTTAAAATTTTCGACTTATGCTTTGTGCCCATATGACTTTTAATAATATCTGATTTCAACGATTCTTCGAATGCATGAATTGTTTTATTTTTTCAAATCCAATGATGCAAATTTCATCGAAATCCAAGACTATGCCCCGTGATGCTATTTTTGGACGTTTTTAAGCTGTACGGGCTGCCAAAACACCCGATCTCGAAAAATTTTGACTGCACAGCTCATACATATTCTTCTTGAACCGGGGACAGTTTCTTTTCATCCAAATTCTCTAGTGCACCGATGCGTATATAGCAACGTAACACATACAATCACCGAAAAATGCCAAAAAATAAATCAAGGCCAAAATTACCTGATAAAATTACAATGGATCAAAAATGTCAATACGATGGCGTCTACAGTTAATACAGCCTAATATGAATTATAAGTAATATTTTACAGTCCTCCGATATGTAAAATATGGATCGTTAGATCCAACGATATGAATTGCCCTCCGAGGTCATGCAGCTTTTGTTTCAATCTTGATATCATCAAGTTGATCTAATGCAACCATCACACCTGAGTTGTGCACAAACTTCCACAAATTAGAGATGTGGAATAAGTTGTGCATGCCTGCCATCTTCTGAGGTAAGTCCACCCAATATGCTAGGTTCCTAATCCTCTCTATAATTGGAAAAGAACCTACAAATCTTGATGCCAGCATCCCGTCACTACCGAATCGAATAACTGTCTTCAAGGAAGAAATCTTCACAATTACATATCACCGATAGAGAACTCTAAATCTCGATGTCTCTTATTATATAGCTCTTTTATCTATCCTGAGAAGCTTTCATCGATCACCGAATGATCTTGATCTTCTCCGAGGTCTCTCTGATCATATATAACCTAAGTATCAATTTCTCGCCCTCTTCCCACCAACACAAAGGAGCATTACATGGTCGGTCATACAGTGCTTCGTATGTTGCCGTAGCAACACTAGATGGATATCTATTATTGCATGTGAACTCCACCAAATGCAAATGATGGTCCTATGAGCCACTAGAATCAAGTATGCAAGCTCACAAAAGATCCTTTAATATACGATTTAATATTTCAATCTGCCCATCGGTTTGTGTATAATAAGTTCCCAATGCCTCGTGTAAGCTCTTTTAAAATCTACTATTGAATAAAGGGTCTCGACCACCCATAATGCTTTTTAGTACACCATGTAGTAACACCATCCATTTCACATATAACTCGGCTAATTTTGATACCATCCTACTAGACTTAATAGGCATGAATCAGGCATTCTTCGTCAGTCTATCTATTATGACCCGAATGCTATCGTAACCTCCTCTGGTCCTTGCCAATCCATAAATGAAGTCCATAGACACTTGCATCCATTCTCACTCGAGAACTTTATGTTGTTGAAGCAATCAAATTGGCTTCTTCTGCTCTGCCTTTACCAACTCCAATTCATACACTTCCAAATGAATGTCCCAACATCCTTCTTTATCTCCTCCAAATAATAAGCCAGCTTCATATCACAGCACATCTTATTACCGTCGGGATGTATAGTCAATATATAATGATGGTACTCTTGTAGCCCCTTATCTCGCAATCCATCTACATTGGGAACAAACAACCTCCCATTCTTGGGGAGCCAACCATCTCAGTTGAGTCCATATTGCTTCACCTCCTTAGACTTTGCTCCTTCTTCTATCCCTACCATGGTTTTCATTAGTCTAACATCTCGCCTCTAATTAGTACTGATCCTCTCAATCAAAGTAAGTCTGATCGTTGAGCTTGCCAACATCTCTGGCTCTAACTCGCAATGAGGTCGAAAGTCATAACCAATGGTATACACTAACTTTTTCCAGTCTAGAACCATCAATCCTAAACTGGCATCTCTTTTACTCAATGCTTCGGCATCAGCATTTCGCTTAATAAGCGTACAGGAAATGCCAAAGTCATAGGATGTTGAGAATTCCAACCATTGCTACTGGCAAAGGGTGAGATCCTTCTACGAGAAGAGGTACTTCATTGATTTGTGGTAAGTGAATAGCTTAGACCTCCCTCCTGATAGGTAGTGGCCTAAATTTTTAATGTAAACATTATCGCCTCTAACACTGAACCATGAGTCGAATATTTCTTTTCATGTGGTTTCAGCCATTGACCAGCGTAGGTGATAAATTTTCTCCTTTGCATCAACACATCTCTTAGTCTAGTATCATATTCATGTGTATACTACAGCTCCTCATTCATGTAGGTTAAGGTGTAGTGGAGCTTAAGGCTACTTTAACACTAGAGAGGGATGAATTTTGCGAAAAGATCAGAATCTTCTATTAGGTACTTAAACAATTTATTCTAATGACTCATAACTATACATTAAAATCTTGAGCTCTTCAAATCTTTATCATTAAACTCATGAGTCTTGATCATCTCTGAATCCTGAATTTTAGTCTTTATATGATTGGTCTTCAAGCTAATCATTTTGAACCTGTGTAATATTCTGTAATATATACTATACAACTTGGCAAAACATTAGTGTCTATGCTTATATGGTTGTTGTCATCAAAATCTATATCTGAGGTATTAACAATGTCCCTCATTACGATGATAACAACCATGTAAATATTTCTATATAAAAAATGTAATATAGCTCCCCCTAAGTTAAATAACTCCTCATTAGTATATTGAGGTTTATATTTTATATTTTTCTTCCCTTTTATCATCAGCAAAATGGTGAATACTCCACCTTAATGTGATATACCTTTGAATTATGGAGTCAAAATCAATAGTTAAATGTGATATACCTATGAATTATGGAGTCAAAATCAATAGTTAAATGTGATATACCTATGAATTATGGAGTCAAAATCAATAGTTAAATGTGATATACCTATATAATGAGTAATGATTAAATATTAAAGACATTAAATAAATAAATAAGACAAAATTAATTAATTATTCCAAAATACAAATCAAAGTATTTTACAATTGAAACATACAAGCAAACAGTCCAAAACAAACCAAGTCAAAACCATATATATAAACCTATAACAAACCAAACAATATAAACCAAACTAACATACAAATCACTTTTTCTTTTGGATTATTGGAGACTTATGGATAGAATAATTATGATAGTGGGAGACAAAAATTTCCTTTTTTTTCAATAAGGTTTCCATTAAAATCAAAGAAAAATTCTTCTACACACTTATCCTTTTTGTCAAGACAAGATTGTGGTTATGATTCAATAAGGTCATCATTTATGGGGTTATGAATGACAAGATTGGGGATATCTTCTTCAATCACTATTTGATTAGCTTCGTTTTCCAATAGATGCTTTTGAAGGTTTTTGATAATTTACCCTTGCTTCTCTTGCTCTTTTAAGAGGCAAATTTGAACTACTTTTATTTCAGAAAGCATGTTAATGATACTATTTAGATCATCTTCAATTTTGATGACCTTGGCTAGGGTAGAGCTTTGAAAGGGTTCTAGATGAGGGACATTGAAGTTTATAGGGATATATTCATCTCTTGGCTTTTTGGAGTTTGAAGGATTAATAAATTTATATTTTAATTTGAGTTTTCTAGAAGAAGAAGACTAGAAATTGAGAGTAAATTAAATTTTTGGTGATTATATAAATAGATTAGAATTTTGAATCAAAGAGGAAAAAGTAGTATTAAGAAAACCGTCAGGCGTGTCGATATATATAGGAAGCATATGTGATATATGTAGCTAAAAATGTATTTTTCATTTTGGCTTTATTTTAGTTCGTAAAATTTATTATTAATGCCTCAGTTATTAATTTCGATGACAATAACCATAAACTATCATCTATGTTGTTAATATCGGATAATATCGCTGAAATATATCAAATTGCGCCTAAAACGATATCTTTTCAAAATATTACTTAAAATATCATTACTAATATATCACTCAATATTTACCGATATTCGCCCTCATATTAAGTGTAAAATACTCGATATTTTTTTGACTATCGTTTATGTTGGAGAAAATATCTTTATAAATAAATATCTGTAACGACCCAGAATTTCTGTCAATTGAAATTCATATATTTAATTGATTTTAAATATTAACAAGTGAAATTTGTAAGTCGAATAAATTTTATTTCGAATATCTAGATTTAATTAGATAATTAAATCGATAATTTAATATTTGAAATTACAGAAATAATTGGAAATTGGGTTTAATGTGATTGAAAATGATTTATAAAGTTGTATTTAATCATATTGGAGTTAGAATGATGTTATAGAACTTTTAAAATTGAATTAAAAGTTAATTTGTGAAAATTGAATATTTAATATTTAATTGACGAGTTAAAATAGCCATTTTTCAGACAATCTCGGATTTCGACGAAACCAGTTTCATCGGATCCGTAATGTTATATTATTGTATGATTTCAAATTTCGTGTCCATCGGACTTACGGTTTGTCCGGGGCAAGCTAAAACGCGTAGAAATCGATTCGAGTGAATTTTGAATTTAAATAATTCGATTCGAAATCGTATCTTCCAAATTTGATTGAATTGGCTCCCGATATATATTCTGTTGCGTTCGGAATGGGGGTAAAACATTATAAGCGCTCGGCGGCACGCTTCGTTTGGAGTTCAATTTTTTTTGGATGAATAGTGTTCGTCAATTTTCTATAAAAGTCCTCCATATTCACACTTTTACACTCAAAACCCTAACCCTAGTTACAGCCGCTGCCTCCTTCATTTTAATGGCCGAAAATGGCTGAGCTTCTTCCCTCATTTTCTTCGAATCCAAACTTCAATTCGAGTAACCTTCAACTGCAAAGTTGTAGAGTGTCGTGAGAGCTACATATTCAACGGCGGTGATCGTTTTTAGAGCTATGGATCAACGAAAAATTGCTCGCATTCATCCTTTCTTTGTGCACGTTTATCGAGGCCAGGGCATGGCTGAGCTCCACCTTGCTTCGGCTGAGTATAGTATTGGTGGTGGGCTTCGAGATGGAGGTTGCTGATCAACTTCTCGATGCTCGTGGTGGCCGTGGTGTTTAACCATAGAGGAGGCTTCATGGGTTTCTTCAACGTATTCGAACTGGAGATGGAACGAAGGGGAAGGAGGAAGAAACGCGTGGCCCAGATGCTTCAAAACAGAAATGAACGGCTCCGATTGAATCTGGGTATAAAAATATAAAAGAAATTGAAATTAATTTATATTATAATGCATACGAACTTTAGAAATTGATAACTTTGTCATACGAGATCGGAAATTAACGAAACCAGTTGCATTGGAATCGTATTGTCGAACACTGCGCGATGGAGCTGGATTGGAATTGATTGGAGCTAGTGAAAATTTTGGGTAAAATTAAACGCGCGTTTAATTTTATTCGAACTAAAACACTGCGACTGTATTTGAATCAAGGTGAGAACTTCTCACTCAATCGAATCTATTTCGATTTAAATTTTAAATAATTAAATTTAAAATTGCTTTATTTATGTTTGAATGATAAATTATTATTTATTGTATTGAAATAGACCCTATACGCCGTATATTAAGCGGATTTTATTTATTAAACACATATACCGCGATATTCCATCTTGAAGTAGAATTGTATTATATATGTACTTGGAGTTGATTTTCCCGCTTTATATAACGGATGAGACCCTATTGCGCCGCATAATAGCGGATAATATTTTATAAATCCCATATACCGCGATATTCTGTATTGGAACGGAATTGGTATTGTGCTAACATCTGTGAATGTAGGGAAACAGGTTGGAGGAATCCAACTGGGTTCCTCAACAGTACTGATTTATTTACAGATATTGTGATATATTCTGTTATCATATTGATATATGATGTTTGGATGCCGTGATTGTTATATTTAGTGTTGTTGCAGCATTGGGCCTATTTTTGGAGTTTTAAAAATGTTAAAGTGACGATTTCAAATTTAAAAGGATTTTTCAAAGTGATTTTTGAAAGTATACGTTTTATTAAATTATGGAATTGATTCATTTTAGATAAATAAACGTTGTAAATTTTAATGTTATAAAATTTATGATTTTTTAGAAATATAGTTGAAAACTGATTTTTGAAATATGGAATTAATAATTTTATAAAATAGGTTTAAATTGGGATTTTTGAATTATTATAAACGGTTTATATAAACGATTCATAAAATTGATATTTATAAATCAAAATATTGGAATTATAAAACAAGATTTTTTATAAGTGTTAAAATGAAATATAAATGGATTTCGTAAGTAAATGAAATTTATAGATTTATAAATTGTGAAGTTATAAAATGAATAGATTTTGCAAAAGAAAAGATTTTTTGTTAAATTTACTTATAATTTGGATTTGGCAACTAAATAAGATATAATAGAATTCGTAAATAAAGTGATTTTATAACTTGAAGTTTTTATAATATATAAATGTGAATTTATAAACATTGATTTATAAATTCAAGATTGATTGAATTTGATAAGTTAATTTTTATAGCTTATTAAAGAAGTGTTGAATTTGGCAAATGATTTATATTCACGATTTTGGACAGTGAATAATATATTAAAGAAATGTTTTGGGGAAGTGATGTTTTAAATAAAATTAAAACAATTTGAAGTTGTTTTAAAATGTGTTAAGGAATCGAAAACATAGATTTCAACATTCATTGTTGAAATAGACGTTTTCGAGAAATAAGGAAAAGATGGACTATAACACTGTTGTTATAGTGAATGGTTTTCGAAAGGAAATTTTTTATGTAGTATTGGGAATTTTATATCTATCTTAATTTCGAATCCATATACTAGTGATTTGGGGTTGTCGTAACGATGTTTTACGCAACATTCATTTTGACTCAAATAAATGTGTTTAAGAGAATGTTTTCCTTAAAAGAATAAAATATATACTTAATCGTGTTTTGAGTATATTGAATATTTTCTAAGTATTGAAAATAAATAGATTTGTGAATTACTTATTGATAAATAAGTATTTGGAAATGTTTTCCAATATAGAAATTGAAATGAGTTGGAGAATATATCTTTTCAAAGATAAATTGAAGTGAATGTTTGGCAAGTTATTTAATTTATGGAAGATTAGTAAAAAGGGCCTAGTGATTGTTATGGTGCTGAATATTTGTTGGCCTTAATAGTTAAATAATCGACTATCAATATTGACCTTTAAATGGGTATTTGTTATGATTGCTTGAATTTGAATGCTACACTTATTTTGAAAATAAGCGCTGGTTATTCGGTTTAGCCGGGAGAGGACCTTTGTGTCATAAATCCCATTCCGTATAGTGATATGTCGTAATGGATAACATTTGAAGACCGGTGTCAAAGACCGGATATTTTTGAAAACAGAAGGATTACCGTTGAATGTCTCTGCATCGGTTGATCTCCGATATAGATATTTTATCACCCTTTGTGATGGGTAGTCCGGTCGTGATTAGTGAATATCCGGATTGCAAGGGATTCTTTGGAAGTGCCTTCGGTTCTGTTTGATCACGGAACGGACTTGTATAGATGTGTGTCTAACATTACAATTTGAGATGTAAAGCTGGTTTCTATCAAATATATTTCTGTTGGTGGCGGAGAATTTATTCTCTTAGCTTAACACCCTTCTCTGAGACGTACGAGCTCAGAGGTTATGTAAATGATGGTTACTAGTGATATATTCCCAAATTGGTAATGTGGCATACGAAGTGTTGTTGAGCATTTGTTGATCAAAGCATGGCTTTCGTATAAAGCGTAGCTTTGTGGACGAGACTTCGTCGGACCTCACAGCCTGAAAATGGTCAAAAAAGGAAAGATGCAGCAAGGTTATTAGGGGACAGCGCCCCCTTAGTGTTTGTCATTTCCTTCTGGATAGAGGTGGTATTATGGTATGGAGCCCTGATACTTAACCTATGTTGTTGCTGCAAACTTATTATTTTGTGGTTGTTGGTGAATCACGCGATTTAGATCGGTTACGATTAGGGGATGGCATATTCGTGTCAGTAGTTACCCTGCTAGGGGTAACCCGGCCTTGTGTTGGCAGAGATCCGGTTAGGTTCTCGAGGCGTCTTTCCAGAGGCGTACCCATTTGGCAATGGGAAGTTCCTTGGCCTGACCATTAGTTGGAAATCCAAACTCCAATATGAAACCCTGTACGGTTTTAGTTGTAGAACCTGCCATTTACTTATGGTGGTCACCACTGTTTAGATGGTAGCTATAGTAGGCATAAGTGCGGAATGCCTATGCTGGCTAAGATTTATATTACACTTTCAAAATGTTTTCCTACACTTTGCACTTATAATAATAATATAAAAGAAAATTTGCGTATCAAGCATGTTTGACTATCATAAGGAGAAATCTCCTCCGATTCTGCGTTTGCATTGTGTGTGTGCGGGAGGCCTTATGGTAGTCTCATTTTCTAAAAAGCATTGCGAATCTAATTTAAAATATTCCTTTGTTTATTTTTAAATAATAACTGTTTTAAGTTCTCACACCAGTCCCATGACTGACCTGGAGTTCATTGTTTCCTTCCTAAACTCTGGGTGCCCACCAATTTTAACACGGGCAGTCAAGAGTTAGGTTATCAGGTCATTCTGGAATTCAGGAGTTGCTGTGGAGATCAGGAGCAAGCTGGATGGCATGGCGTATCAACTAGTATATAGTATTTCTTTTTCGATGTTTGTAGTTGTAAACTCTGATAATGTAATGTAATGTGATGTCATGTAATAACTAATATGATTCTTTGTTTAAAGATATTCATTTATCTATTATATTTGTTCCGCTGCGATTATGAGATTTTGATATTGTTTCTGTTGGTTCTTCTTTCTTTCTTCTTCTATCTTCTACCTCTTCTTTAACCCTAACGGTACGGTTTTTCGGCATTCGATTGCTCGGCAGTTGATATAGTGGATGTATTAATGTCGACCTTCGTGGACGAAAAATCATAGTCGTTACATTTGGTATCAGAGCTTATGCTTAAGAGACAACCTTGGCTCTGTTGGGAATTACTCATTAGAGATAGAGTCAACAGTACTCTAGAATGAGTGTGAGTGTAATAATAGCTATGAATACGTATTTGTTAGTGAATATAAAAATTGTTTTGTATTGCGTTGACTTATCGTTGATTGTTTATAGATTCTGGCCGGTGCAGTCTGGACAACTGTTTCGATAGGGGTTTCTAAACTCTTAAACAAGATAAACCGACATAGTATCATTTTAAATTAGGTAAATGAAATAATTTTACCTTGACTATATTTTATATATAAAGGAATAATTTTTTAGAATTATAAAAGAGTATATAAATTGATTGTTTGGTTGTTGAAAATGTAAGAATATATATATAAGTTAATTAAAAGAATAAATTATATAAGCAAATGAATTATTGAGTATGGAATTATAATTAATATGATTTACAATTGTGAAATAATCTTATATATAAGAAGTGAAACTATATGGATATATTTATAAATATAAATTGTAAACTATGATTCCTAATTTGAAATGGAATTCCAGAGTAATATTTGAAAACAAATTCAAAGAATTTGAAATTTGGAGATTTGGGAAATTTAAATTCTTTGAAGTTTGAAAATGATTTTCAAGGGTTTTGGAAAATTGTTTTGAAGGAAAGAGAGCACTAAACTCTTTTCGATCGTTGGAAAATAATTCCGATAATGATCGCAATACCATCGGTGTTCATTTTCGGGTTTCCAAAAGAGGGATTGCTGCCAAGTTGTTTTAAATGGAATTGTTTAGAAAATTTGGGTTTAGGTTTTGAAATTCAAAGGATAATTGAATTGGTTTCAAAAAAGATGGTTTTGAAAGATTAAAAAGACTCTAGAATATTATATAAAATGATTGGAATACAATTATTAAGTTGGAAAATAAATTGTGAATGAATAAATAAAATTTGCAAGTTCAAGAAAATGAAATTGAAATCCATTTCGAATTTGTAAGTAAATAGAACTGAAATTGGAATCTGAATTGGAAATTGGATTTATAAGTGAAAATTTAAGTTAAGTTAAACAAATGATGTTTGAAATGGAATATAACTTAAGAAATGTTGAATGAAGTTGATTTTGGTATCGAAGTAAATTAATAAAGTGAAGTGATGAATATGAACTTGAGTTATGTAATGAAATTCAACCTTATTTGTTAAATAAATTAGCAATTGAATTAATGAATGAATTGAATGTAAATCAATTGAGCGCAAATGAATTGATATAGAATAATGGATGTAAGTGTTAATTCATTAAAGCTAATTAAAAGTGATGAACCAAATTGAATGAATGCAAGCGAATTAAATAAATTCAGTTAAGTTGGTTATACGTTGGTTGTTAGATGATTGTTAGTTGATTGAATAAAAAAATCATATGAAATTGAATTAATGAAATTGAAAGCTATGTAGTTTGATTTGAATGTGGAAGTGAACCAACTTGAATATAAATTAGTGAATGCAAACTAATTGAAATTGAATATGAATGAATGTTAGTAAAAACATCCAATGTTAATGAATCAATGTGATAAATTGGAAAACCAATTCGTTGAATATTAATGAAAAATGAATGTATATTGATTTGGTTATGGATGTTAGTTGGATGATAGTTGGTTGATGGTTGGATTTGTTTCTTTTGTTGCATTTGCTATATTGGCATATGTAGTTGTCGGTACATGTTGTATACTGATATTATTTTCTATATACGTGTTCTCATTTGTTTGTTGAGTGTTTAGTAGGTGCGGATTGCGCATTTGCTTTGCTTTTGGAGCTCGCTTTCGCGTTATATTAGCCGTATATGCTCGCTAATAATATATAGGTACATATCTCGGATTACATATCGTACTTTTACACTTTTTTCCCTGCGGGATGCCTCATTACTTGATGAGATGTATATTTGTGATATATATTGCCCTTTTTTTCGGATAGAGCCACGCAAAGGAGACTATGGCGAATTTTTATGAAAATATAAGGCGTTAGAATATTTTTGAGAAAATCGGAAAATTTTGAAAAGATAACTAAGTATAATTTGAAAACTTAGTAAAGTTATTGTAAGAAGTTTAACTATTGGATTTTCGGAAAGCTAAACACTTAAGTGAATTTGAAATCTAATTTAAATGGTTTTGAAAAGTTAATGGATTCTGTAACTTTTTCTTACTTGGTAATTTCCAGGACGAAATTCTTTTAAGGGGGAAGTTTGTAACGACCCAGAATTTCTATCAATTGAAATTCATCTATTTAATTGATTTTGAATATTAACAAGTGAAATTTGTAAGTCGAATAAATTTTATTTCAAATATTTAGATTTAATTGGATAATTAAATCGATAATTTAATATTTGAAATTACATAAATAATTGGAAATTGGGTTTAATGTGATTGAAAATGATTTATAAAGGTGTGTTTAATCATATTGGAGTTAGAATGATGTTGTAGAACTTTTAAAATTGAATTAAAAGTTAATTTATGAAAAATGAATATTTTAATATTTAATTGACGAGTTAAAATAGCCATTTTTCAAACAGTCTCAGATTTCGACGAAACCAGTTTCATCGAATCCATAATGTTATATTATTGTATGATTTTAAATTTCATGTCAATCGGACTTACGGTTTGTCCGGGGCAAGCTAAAACGCGTAGAAATCGATTCGAGTGAATTTTGAATTTAAATAATTCGATTTGAAATCGTATCTTCCAAATTTGATCGTATTGGCTCCCGATATATATTCCACTGCGTTCGGAATGGGGGTAAAACATTACAAGCGCCAGCAGCACACTTCGTTTGGAATTCGAATTTTTTTTGGATGAATAGTGTTCGTCAATTTTCTATAAAAGGCCTCCATATTCACACTTTTACTGTAACGACCCGTTAAATTTGATAATATTAAATAGATTAACTTAATATAATTTTTAATCTAATTTATAATAAATGTAGGAGTTGATATAGTAACTGAGATTAACGATTTAACAATTGAAATGTTATATGGCAATAGGTAGAATAACGAAGATTTGTGTTGTGGTTATAAGTCATAATTAGTTGATTAAAATGGTATTAATGAAATAATAACTGAATTGAATTGCAATATATAAACATCAGAAAAATTTAATTGGTGGATTAAATTTGTTAAAGTTCATAAGTTTTGTAATTTAGTTTAGTAGAACTTTAAATTATAAATGAAGATTGAAATAAACGATAAATTTAATTATGTAAATGGTGACTCAAGACCTAGGTTATAGGAATTGGAACATAATCCAATTTGAATTAAGTAGAAGAAGGATTTGGTTAATATGTAAGTTATTGTTCAAGGTATTGAATAAAAACTTGGAATCCAATCATAATTTAATGATAATAACGTTAGTATTAGAGAATAAATATATTTCAATGCAGTACCCGAATGAACGGAATAAAATGAATATATATTGAATGGAAATGAAATGTAAATTGGCACATTTGGTTGAAAGTTAATTTTAAGAAACATATAAATGTTGAATTTGTGAATATTAATATAAATATTAACTTGAATGGGATTCATTAATACAAAGATGTAATAAGTGTAGATAGTAAAAATTTAATGGCTGTAGTGGATAAAAAAAATAAAATCTAGTAGTAACATAAAATTTATTTATATGGAAAAAGAGTATAGATTTGAACAAATTTATGAAAATTTGATAAGAACAGTGGTTGTAATCAGTTTGGTTATTTAATATTTGGAAGATAGAGAATTGTAAATCCGTTAATGAATTTATAATGGGAAGGAATGGTAAGAATGTAAAAATTATAAGCATTTGATTCAATTAAGGGAATTAAAGTATAATAAATGGTCATTTAATAAATTCAACGTTCTGTGAGAAATCATAATAGTTGTGTAAAATGTGTACAAACTCCGATTTGGAAATTTATTGGATTTATAACGGTTTAGGTATTACATTTATGAGTTTAAAAGTTATTCCATTTTGTAAAGTAATAAAAGCTTATTTAGGTGACTAGAATTTAGCGTAACGACTATTGTGTGTTACCTATTCTTGTTGCTTGTTAATTTAAATTTTGGGAATCAAATTCAATTTATCCGCCAATTTACCGCAGTTAAAGTGAAATGAATTGGTGAATGAGTAATGTTAAATACAAATAAGATGTAACCAAGAAAAATCCCATTCATAATAATTTATGTAGAATAAAGTAAAGAAACCAGGAAATGAAAATGTGAAAATGTGGATGCAATGAGATCTTAAGTAATAATAACTTTGTTAGGTAAGTGATAACGGATTTTTTTTGTATAACCAAATAAAGATCCAAATTTATTTGAAAATTAATTGCAATCAATTGAATTTATTGCAATTAAATGGATTTAATATTTAATAGTTATGTAATTATTATTTGGAAGAAATTGGAGTTATTTGTAATAAGTATGAACCTAATGTTAATTTTTCTTGTAGGATTGACAATTGATATGGAATGAAAAGAAGAAAATTTGGGTCAGTAAAATTTGGAATTTATGCATAATAAAATGGATTCTGACGTTAAATACTACGTTATTGAGATTTCAATTAGACTTAAAGAATAATGATGTGAATCAGGAACTAATGTTTATGGCATCTTTATTTTAGGTGAAAGTTGAGAATATAAAGATTTAAAATCTAAAGTATGGGTTTTGAGAATATAATTTATAAAATTCTTAAATATAAGAAAGTGTAGAAATTAACATTGCAATTAATATACTGTCAACTTTTAATTCACAGCTAAGCCTTTTAAATCTTTTCAATTGATTACGAATCATATAAGAAATAAAATTTGGCCAATTTTAGAATTTAATATAAAATTTGGATTTTTATAATTTATTTAATTTATTTAATGAATATTAAAAATAGCCATTTTGGCCACGGACTCGGATTTCGACGAAACCAGTTTCATCGGATCCGTATCGGTGAATTATTATAGGGTTTCAAGTTTCGTATCGATCGGACTTGTCGTTTGATTGTACGGGCGTGAAACGCCTTGAAATCAATTTTAATAAAATTAATTTGAAATCAATTTGGAAATTTTGTTTTCAGCATAATTTCTTCATACGATCAAATTTGGACGTGAAACTTTTTCCATCGCGTTCAGAATATTTTAAATTGCCTATTTGGATATATAGATTTACGAAATTTCGTTTCGGAGACATAGCGGGCGTTTTGGGCCATAGTTTGTTCCGCACGTTCATTCTACGGTCTATCTACGCTACCTCTAACCCTCTATATAAACCCAGCTATTCAGCCCTAGCCTCCGCCTAATTACATTTATCTGCGCGTATTTTCTTCAAGCTTCTCTTCTTCTTCAATGGGGGCTAACCCTAGATCCAGTCAGTTCAAAAACAAAATGGAAATTCAAAATCTCCAGAAAAATTCCACAAAAATATATGTCGATCTTCTCGAAACACGTAATCCCATGGTGAAATTCATTTTTCAGTTGGAGTTACCGTTTACCCAGAATAAATTCAAACAGTCCGTGACCGTTCATCAGCGTCGCATCAAACTTCGTCTGATTGTCAAACGGTTTCTGGGTATTGTAGAGTGGACGATGGGGAGTGCATCGGTGGGGTTCGTTCTGCGATTCAACGGTCGGATTTGGCCCTAAAATTCACCTAGGGTTTTAAAGTATTGGAGGCGGCTGCTTGTTCTGAGCGTGGCAATTCGCCTGACCTGGGTGATGCATGGGCACGAGGGGGAGTCCTTCGGGTGAAGGCGCACTGGCGTGGTGGTCGGTGCTCAGACCGAGGCGGCGCGTTGTTTTGGTCTAGGGTTTCGGTGTTCGAGCGTTGCAGGCGTGTTGCTGTCGCGTGAGGAGAGGGTCCTGTAGCTTTGCTGACGTGGCTTAGAGTATGTATTGAATATGTGTCATTTTGGTTATTTTTAATTTTGAATTCAATCATCATTTTTTGCCATAACTTTCCCATACGAAGTCGGATTCACACGAAATTTTTTCCGTTAGGATCGTTATTAAATTCCGGATCTGATGACGCTGGTTTGGACGAATTCCGAGACGGGCGAATTTTTGGGTTTAAATCGAATTTAAATTCTATTTAAATTCCAAAGGTGAGTGTTTTAACCCACTCACAACTACTGGAAGCTTTTATGTTTGTTAAATTAATTTTAGAAATAAATAGAAATTTATTTATGAGTATTTGGCATGTTTATCTTATTCATATCTGTTGAATTGCATTTATTAAATTTAACTGTTAATTTAATTAATTTATTTCGTATAAATTTACAGTTAAAATTTATTTGTTTGGATATGAACTGCTAGTTAACAGTTATATAATTTATTACTGAATATAGACTGTAGATTAATAGCTGTTAAATTTAATTTGAATAAAATTGCCAGTATTACCTGTTATGTAGTACCAAAAATAATATTGTTATTGTTTGATATTGATTGATGATTGCGATTTGGATGATGGATGATGTTGATGAATGGATGTTTATTGTATATCATTAAATTGCAAATTATCATGCATATTTCATTTCATTCGGGATTGTGGTTTGAAATGATATATAACCGCAAAATTTTATATCTTTTAAATTGTGGATTGAAATGATAAATATCCGTATCACTTGACCATAGGATAGAAAATTATATACAGGCACCGCGGTATATATATAACTATTTAAATGTGATTTCTATGGTTTGGATGGAATACGGTTTATAATAATCTTAAATTTTATATTGTATAAATATTTTTCTTCCATATATATATACATATGAAGTTAAAATTTTTGAAATTAAAGGTGTATAAAAATCTTTATTAAAAATGGAAGAAAATTAAGAAAATGGAGTTTAATAATTTATATCATATGTTTAAATGTTAAGTTTGGAAATTTTAAGATATGATATTTATAATTGGATTTTTCCCAAAATAAATTGAAATGAATATTCTAGTATAATTTGAATTGGGAAAATATATATATTTTATTACTAGAAATTGAAGTCTTATTATTTATGGATTTTATATGAATATTCAAGACTGATTAATAGAACAATTGATCTGTTGAAAGAATAAAATCCAATTTTAGTTTGAAATATTGTTACTCAAAATGGATATATGTATATATAATTAAATTGAAGTGGTTTTGGAACTTGAGAGAGATAATATAAATTTTGGTTTAGACTTTAATAAAGAAATGTATTTGTAAAGCCATGAGAACTATTTCTTTACAAAGTAACATTTAAGTTAAAACCATTTAATTCATATACCGTTGAATGTCCAAACCATTCAAGTTTTTTTAGAAGTTATGGTTTTAAATTATGATTTTCAAAATATTATGCTTTGAAAATATTGATTTTCAGACGTTATGAAGTTAAAGCATTATGATTTTGGAAAAGAATTATATTTGGGATAAGTGATAAAATATGGTTTTGGGTTTTGAAGTGATATCGTATTCATGGTTATGAAATGGAATGTTTATTCTGATTTTTAAAGTATAACCTATTTTTAAATGACCGCGGTGTTATAATAACGATGGGTTGGCAAAGAGACCGGGATCGGATATGGACATACTCTCTGTCGATACCGAAAACCACTTTGACTAACCGTGTACGCGGTGGAGATTCCAGAATGAAGTAGGTGGTGGCGACGTTTCGTGTAAGGTAAATACGTGGACCCGACTCCCGTGAGTTGGCATAAGGTGGCTAAAACAGGAGCGATTCTCAGGCCAATGAGGTCATTCCTCTGATCGGACCCTCCTCTTCGATATTATACTTTGACTTGGATTGATTCAGTGGCCACTTCTATATTTTGATTTTTGGGGGAGTTAGTCCGAGGTGGGCGGTAACTGCGGCTACGCGTTTCCACCAGCCTGGATAGCAATTGGTATATCTACCCTGGCATTGCCTAGTTGTGCCGTGTCACCTACCATACCGAGCCTTTACTACGAGTTTCTATTTGTGTCGTACCTATGGAGTATCCTCTGGTAGCTTCCCGATCAGGAGGTATTACGGTACTGTATAGACTATTGGCATTATTTGTGTTAAGGGCTATATGGGTAACCCCTTAACGCTATTAAAAAGTAAGTTTACTTTACAAATAGACACTATTATAATAGCGCAATATACTACATAGTAAATAGTTTAACGGATCCTTAGGAGATGTAAATCCCGAGCATCTCTTGAGTTACTGCACTCATATTTATTTCTGTTAATTTAACTCACATAAGATCTTTTAGTTCTGACTCGAGTGTTTTGTCTTTTCAAATTCGCTCGGGTCAGTCCGAGCGTTTCAGGATCGAAGACTTTAGCTTTGAAGGACGAAGACGAAGGGGTCGTATTATTATTATATATAGTATTGCACCACACTCATACTGTTCCGCTGCATTGATTGTATTGGTATGTGTAACTCTGATATTTATTGTATAAAGCAAATCAAGTGTTTGTAAACTGTTTTGAACTGTATATTTATTATTATATTTTATCCTTCCGCTGTGAGATTCTGTTTTGTTTTTATTTCTTCTCTGTTTTTCTTATTTACCCTATAACAATCCGCCCTTGCGTATGTTTTGAATTGGCACGTCTGTCGGTTTAAAGTGTGCGAAAAGGCGGGATGTTACAGTTGGTATCAAAGCTTTGGTTTAGCGATAAACCTTGGCTTTATGGGGTTTGACTCTTTGTTAATAGGGTAATAATACCCTATGGGAGTCGCGGAGTGTGTATATATATATGAGAGAGCGTATTTGTTAGTATTAATAAAAGATTTTGATATTGTGTTAATCTGTTCCGCTTTGTATTTATAAATTCTGGTTGATGCATGGGACGCTATATCATCAATAGGGATTTCTAAACACTTAATAGGACAGACCGACATAATATTTGTTTTTAATATAGGTGAATGAAATAATTTTGCCTATTATATTTTCTATATATAAAAATATTTTTATAAAGATATATATATATATATATATTTGGTTGCTATAGATTGGGTGTTAGGAAATAAAAATATTTATAACAATTGAAGCTAAGTTGAAATTATAATAAATCAAATGGAGATTTTAGAACTTAAGTCCGGGATTTTTGAAAATCTTCTTTCAAAGGATTTATGAAATATAATGATTTGGTTTATAAATATTTTCTTATATAAATATTTAGTATAATTCGAAAGAATTGGTTTAAGAGGATTTTGAAGAAAATAAGTTTGTACTTTCCTCTCTGTCGCTGGAAAATAATTTCGGTGATGGCGGCCGCATCATCGACTTTTAATTTCGAGTTTCGAAGGGAAAGGCCACTGTAGTAAATTCTACTGCAGATTTCTTTTGAAATTATTTAAAATTTTAATTGTTTTAAGGTAATTAGAGATATAAAAGTTGTAAGAAATTAATTATCTATTATTTTAAAGAAATTTTGGAATTTGACCCGGTATTAATTCTTGAATTTCCATTAATTAGTTGTAAAAATTTGGGTTAGTGAAATAAAAGAAGTAATCAATGAATTAAAAGAGTTGAGATTAAACTTGCATAAGTTCTTTTGCTTTTTCTTTAACATAAATAACTTACCAAGTATAAAAAAGTTGAAATGTAAATTAAGAGTGGAATAGAATATTATGCAAGTAGAATTTTGGAAAAATTGAAGTATTCAATAAATTACTGTTATAAATAAGAATTTAATGGTATTAACTTAAGTGATGATTGGAATTTTACTAAAATTAAAGGTTGTATTATTAATAGGTGATATGAACTTAAGTAGATAAAATGAAATTCTTTATTTAATAAGGATTGATGTGGAGGGTTATAAACTTTAGTACGGTATGAAAGCTACTAGTTTAAAATTAATAAATAAATGAGATTAAAGGTAAGTTGAAATTGTAGGAATGAAAAGAAACTTGTAAATTTTCACTTACATTCTTAACATATATATAACTTACCATAAAATAAAAGTTGCAATTGCTAGTAAGAAAGTGTAAAGGGAAATCTTACAAGTGAAGCTTGAGGTAATTAAAGTATTCAATTAATTGCTGTTAATACTTAAGCTAAATTGGAAATTTTACTATATAAGTAAAGGTAAGTAGTATAAATAGATGATATATACTTTAGTCAATAAATTGGAATACAAATATAATGAATTTTGTAATAAATGGAAAATAAAATTGTAAGAAACAAAGAAATCCCTCCATGAATGAAAGAAAGAAAATCAACCCACTGAAGCATGAAATAAATGTATAATAAGTTAATTTGGTTGTTGGTTTGAATTGTTATTGTTGATTTATGTTTGTTGGGTAAGGAATTTGAAGTTGTTGGATGAATAAATAATCTACCCTTGTTCCATCTAAGACTGTTGAGTAAAGGATGCACTTGATAGTTAATTTCATTTCATACAAATTTCAAGTTTGAACCCAAACAACAAATTGGTTGATGGATTAATGGTTGCTTGTTTGTGGTGTGTGCTGTTTGTTAAAAATCTATGGTTGTTGCATTTGATTGGTTGATTAATGGTCGAAACCACCTAAACATTTCACTTTCATATAAATATTTAACCTTTTAGATTATATAAGTGAATACAGGTGATGGAAGCAACTGCTACTGCTTTTGGTTCCAAAATAATAAGCGTATATTGCCCGACAAATAGGTACGTTTCCGGATTACGTTTTAGCGCTATTTTATATAATTTTTCCGTGTTGGGATATAATATTTTGATAATATATGTAATATATTTGTATATTTTGATATTATATTTTCTCCAGAGTCTCTCCGTACAAAGTAGACTCTGCCAAAATTTTCCGTAAATTTTGGACTGAGAATTTTGTGAAAATATTCTCCCAACTTTAATAATTTAAGTACAAAAGAATATAATGATTATAAAACTGGTATATTTATATAAGGGAATTAAATTAGTAATATTGTCAATAAGTTAATGTTTGAAATAAGATGTACTGTTTTACTCTTCCTTCTCCCTTCTTTTTCCTTTTCGGGGACGAAAAGTTTTGAGTAGGGGAGATTGTAACGACCCGTTAAATTTGATAATATTAAATAGATTAACTTAATATAATTTTTAATCTAATTTATAATAAATGTAGGAGTTGATATAGTAACTGAGATTAACGATTTAACAATTGAAATGTTATATGGCAATAGGTAGAATAACGAAGATTTGTGTTGTGGTTATAAGTCATAATTAGTTGATTAAAATGGTATTAATGAAATAATAACTGAATTGAATTGCAATATATAAACATCAGAAAAATTTAATTGGTGGATTAAATTTGTTAAAGTTCATAAGTTTTGTAATTTAGTTTAGTAGAACTTTAAATTATAAATGAAGATTGAAATAAACGATAAATTTAATTATGTAAATGGTGACTCAAGACCTAGGTTATAGGAATTGGAACATAATCCAATTTGAATTAAGTAGAAGAAGGATTTGGTTAATATGTAAGTTATTGTTCAAGGTATTGAATAAAAACTTGGAATCCAATCATAATTTAATGATAATAACGTTAGTATTAGAGAATAAATATATTTCAATGCAGTACCCGAATGAACGGAATAAAATGAATATATATTGAATGGAAATGAAATGTAAATTGGCACATTTGGTTGAAAGTTAATTTTAAGAAACATATAAATGTTGAATTTGTGAATATTAATATAAATATTAACTTGAATGGGATTCATTAATACAAAGATGTAATAAGTGTAGATAGTAAAAATTTAATGGCTGTAGTGGATAAAAAAAATAAAATCTAGTAGTAACATAAAATTTATTTATATGGAAAAAGAGTATAGATTTGAACAAATTTATGAAAATTTGATAAGAACAGTGGTTGTAATCAGTTTGGTTATTTAATATTTGGAAGATAGAGAATTGTAAATCCGTTAACGAATTTATAATGGGAAGGAATGGTAAGAATGTAAAAATTATAAGCATTTGATTCAATTAAGGGAATTAAAGTATAATAAATGGTCATTTAATAAATTCAACGTTCTGTGAGAAATCATAATAGTTGTGTAAAATGTGTACAAACTCCGATTTGGAAATTTATTGGATTTATAACGGTTTTGGTATTACATTTATGAGTTTAAAAGTTATTCCATTTTGTAAAGTAATAAAAGCTTATTTAGGTGATTAGAATTTAGCGTAACGACTATTGTGTGTTACCTATTCTTGTTGCTTGTTAATTTAAATTTTGGGAATCAAATTCAATTTATCCGCCAATTTACCGCAGTTAAAGTGAAATGAATTGGTGAATGAGTAATGTTAAATACAAATAAGATGTAACCAAGAAAAATCCCATTCATAATAATTTATATAGAATAAAGTAAAGAAACCAGGAAATGAAAATGTGAAAATGTGGATGCAATGAGATCTTAAGTAATAATAACTTTGTTAGGTAAGTGATAACGGATTTTTTTTGTATAACCAAATAAAGATCCAAATTTATTTGGAAATTAATTGCAATCAATTGAATTTATTGCAATTAAATGGATTTAATATTTAATAGTTATGTAATTATTATTTGGAAGAAATTGGAGTTATTTGTAATAAGTATGAACCTAATGTTAATTTTTCTTATAGGATTGACAATTGATATGGAATGAAAAGAAGAAAATTTGGGTCAGTAAAATTTGGAATTTATGCATAATAAAATGGATTCTGACGTTAAATACTACGTTATTGAGATTTCAATTAGACTTAAAGAATAATAATGTGAATCAGGAACTAATGTTTATGGCATCTTTATTTTAGGTGAAAGTTGAGAATATAAAGATTTAAAATCTAAAGCATGGGTTTTGAGAATATAATTTATAAAATTCTTAAATATAAGAAAGTGTAGAAATTAACATTGCAATTAATATACTGTCAACTTTTAATTCACAGCTAAGCCTTTTAAATCTTTTCAATTGATTACGAATCATATAAGAAATAAAATTTGGCCAACTTTAGAATTTAATATAAAATTTGGATTTTTATAATTTATTTAATTTATTTAATGAATATTAAAAATAGCCATTTTGGCCACGGACTCAGATTTCGACGAAACCAGTTTCATCGGATCCGTATCGGTGAATTATTATATGGTTTCAAGTTTCGTATCGATCGGACTTGTCGTTTGATCGTACGGGCGTGAAACGCCTTGAAATCAATTTTAATAAAATCAATTTGAAATCAATTTGGAAATTTTGTTTTCAGCATAACTTCTTCATACGATCAAATTTGGATGTGAAACTTTTTCCATCGCATTCAGAATATTTTAAATTACCTATTTGGATATATAGATTTACGAAATTTCGTTTCGGAGACATAGCGGGCTTTTTGGGCCATAGTTTGTTCCGCACGTTCATTCTACGGTCTATCTACGCTACCTCTAACCCTCTATATAAACCCAGCTATTCAGCCCTAGCCTCCGTCTAATTACATTTATCTGCGCGTATTTTCTTCAAGCATCTCTTCTTCTTAAATGGGGGCTAACCCTAGATCCAGTCAGTTCAAAAACAAAATGGAAATTCAAAATCTCCAGAAAAATTCCACAAAAATATATGTCGATCTTCTCGAAACACGTAATCCCATGGTGAAATTCGTTTTTCAGTTGGAGTTACCGTTTACCCAGAATAAATTCAAACAGTCCGTGGCCGTTCATCAGCGTCGCATCAAACTTCGTCTGATCGTCAAACGGTTTCTGGGTATTGTAGAGTGGACGATGGGGAGTGCATCGGTGGGGTTCATTCTGCGATTCAACGGTCGGATTTGGCCCTAAAATTCACCTAGGGTTTTAAAGTATTGGAGGCGGCTGCTTGTTCTGAGCGTGGCAATTCGCCTGACCTGGGTGATGCATGGGCACGAGGGGGAGTCCTTCGGGTGAGGGCGCACTGGCGTGGTGGTCGGTGCTCAGACCGAGGCGGCGCGTTGTTTTGGTCTAGGGTTTCGGTGTTCGAGCGTTGCAGGCGTGTTGCTGTCGCGTGAGGAGAGGGTGCTGTAGCTTTGCTGACGTGGCTTAGAGTATGTATTGAATATGTGTCATTTTGGTTATTTTTAATTTTGAATTCAATCATCATTTTTTGCCATAACTTTCCCATACGAAGTCGGATTCACACGAAATTTTTTCCGTTAGGATCGTTATTAAATTCCGGATCTGATGACGCTGGTTTGGACGAATTCCGAGACGGGCGAATTTTTGGGTTTAAATCGAATTTAAATTCGATTTAAATTCCAAAGGTGAGTGTTTTAACTCACTCACAACTACTAGAAGCTTTTATGTTTGTTAAATTCATTTTAGAAATGAATAGAAATTTATTTATGAGTATTTGGCATGTTTATCTTATTCATATCTGTTGAATTGCATTTATTAAATTTAACTGTTAATTTAATTAATTTATTTCGTATAAATTTACAGTTAAAATTTATTTGTTTGGATATGAACTGCTAGTTAACAGTTATATAATTTATTACTGAATATAGACTGTAGATTAATAGCTGTTAAATTTAATTTGAATAAAATTGCCAGTATTACCTGTTATGTAGTACCAAAAATAATATTGTTATTGTTTGATATTGATTGATGATTGCGATTTGGATGATGGATGTTGTTGATGAATGGATGTTTATTGTATATCATTAAATTGCAAATTATCATGCATATTTCATTTCATTCGGGATTGTGGTTTGAAATGATATATAACCGCAAAATTTTATATCTTTTAAATTGCGGATTGAAATGATAAATATCCGTATCACTTGACCATAGGATAGAAAATTATATACAGGCACCGCGGTATATATATAACTATTTAAATGTGATTTCTATGGTTTGGATGGAATACGGTTTATAATAATCTTAAATTTTATATTGTATAAATATTTTTCTTCCATATATATATACATATGAAGTTGAAAATTTTGAAATTAAAAGGTGTATAAAAATCTTTATTAAAAATGGAAGAAAATTAAGAAAATGGAGTTTAATAATTTATATCATATGTTTAAATGTTAAGTTTGGAAATTTTAAGATATGATATTTATAATTGGATTTTTCCCAAAATAAATTGAAATGAATATTCTAGTATAATTTGAATTGGGAAAATATATATATTTTATTACTAGAAATTGAAGTCTTATTATTTATGGATTTTATATGAATATTCAAGACTAATTAATAGAACAATTGATCTGTTGAAAGAATAAAATCCAATTTTAGTTTGAAATATTGTTACTCAAAATGGATATATGTATATATAATTAAATTGAAGTGGTTTTGGAACTTGAGAGAGATAATATAAATTTTGGTTTAGACTTTAATAAAGAAATGTATTTGTAAAGCCATGAGAACTATTTCTTTACAAAGTAACATTTAAGTTAAAACCATTTAATTCATATACCGTTGAATGTCCAAACCATTCAAGTTTTTTTAGAAGTTATGGTTTTAAATTATGATTTTCAAAATATTATGCTTTGAAAATATTGATTTTCAGACGTTTTGAAGTTAAAGCATTATGATTTTGGAAAAGAATTATATTTGGGATAAGTGATAAAATATGGTTTTGGGTTTTGAAGTGATATCGTATTCATGGTTATGAAATGGAATGTTTATTCTGATTTTTAAAGTATAACCTATTTTTAAATGACCGCGGTGTTATAATAACGATGGGTTGGCAAAGAGACCGGGATCGGATATGGACATACTCTCTGTCGATACCGAAAACCACTTTGACTAACCGTGTACGCGGTGGAGATTCCAGAATGAAGTAGGTGGTGGCGACGTTTCGTGTAAGGTAAATACGTGGACCCGACTCCCGTGAGTTGGCATAAGGTGGCTAAAACAGGAGCGATTCTCAGGCCAATGAGGTCATTCCTCTGATCGGACCCTCCTCTTCGATATTATACTTTGACTTGGATTGATTCAGTGGCCACTTCTATATTTTGATTTTTGGGGGAGTTAGTCCGAGGTGGGCGGTAACTGCGGCTACGCGTTTCCACCAGCCTGGATAGCAATTGGTATATCTACCCTGGCATTGCCTAGTTGTGCCGTGTCACCTACCATACCGAGCCTTTACTACGAGTTTCTATTTGTGTCGTACCTATGGAGTATCCTCTGGTAGCTTCCCGATCAGGAGGTATTACGGTACTGTATAGACTATTGGCATTATTTGTGTTAAGGGCTATATGGGTAACCCCTTAACGCTATTAAAAAGTAAGTTTACTTTACAAATAGACACTATTATAATAGCGCAATATACTACATAGTAAATAGTTTAACGGATCCTTAGGAGATGTAAATCCCGAGCATCTCTTGAGTTACTGCACTCATATTTATTTCTGTTAATTTAACTCACATAAGATCTTTTAGTTCTGACTCGAGTGTTTTGTCTTTTCAAATTCGCTCGGGTCAGTCCGAGCGTTTCAGGATCGAAGACTTTAGCTTTGAAGGACGAAGACGAAGGGGTCGTATTATTATTATATATAGTATTGCACCACACTCATACTGTTCCGCTGCATTGATTGTATTGGTATGTGTAACTCTGATATTTATTGTATAAAGCAAATCAAGTGTTTGTAAACTGTTTTGAACTTTATATTTATTATTATATTTTATCCTTCCGCTGTGAGATTCTGTTTTGTTTTTATTTCTTCTCTGTTTTTCTTATTTACCCCATAACAATCCGCCCTTGCGTATGTTTTGAATTGGCACGTGTGTCGGTTTAAAGTGTGCGAAAAGGCGGGATGTTACATTTACACTCAAAACCCTAACCCTAGTTACAGCTGCTGCCTCCTTCATTTTAATGGCCGAAAATGGCTGAGCTTCGTCCCTTATTTTCTTCAAATCCACACTTCAATTCGAGAAACCTTCAACTGCAAAGTTGTAGAGTGTCGTGAGAGCTACATATTCCATGGTGGTGATCGTTTTTAGAGCTACGGATCAACAGAAAATTGCTCGTGTTCATCCTTTCTTTGTGCACGTTTATCGAGCCCAGGGCATAGTCGAGCTCCACCTTGGTTCGGCCGAGTATAGTATTGGTGACAACTTCTCGATGCTCGTGGTGGCCGTGGTGTTTAACCTTAGAGGAGGCTTCATGGGTTTTTTCAACGTATTCGAACTGGAGATGGAACGAAGGGGAAGGAGGAAGAAACATGTGGCTCAGATGCTTCAAAACAAAAATGAATGGCACTGATTGAATCTGGGTATAAAAATATAAAAGAAATAGAAATTAATTTATATTATAATGTGTACGAACTTTAAAAATTGATAACTTTGTCATACGAGATCAGAAAATGATGAAACCAGTTGCGTTGGAATCGTATTGTCGAATACTATGTGATGGAGCTGGATTGGAATTGATTGGAGCTAGTGAAAATTTTGGGTAAAATTAAACGCGTTTAATTTTATTTGAAATAAAACACAGCGACTGTATTTGAACCAATGTGAGAACTTCTTACTCAATCGAATCTGTTTCGATTTAAATTTGAAATAGTCAAATTTAAATTTGCTTGATTTTATGTTTGAATGATAAATTATTATCTATTGTATTGAAATAGACCTTATACGCCGTATATTAAACGGATGTTATTTATTAAACACATAAACCGCGATATTCCATCTTGAAGTAGAATTGGTATTATATATGTACTTGGAGTTGATTTTCCCGCATTATATAGCGGATGAGACCTTATTGCGCCGCATAATAGCGGATAATATTTCATAAATCCCATATACCGCGATATTCCATGTTGGAGCGGAATTGGTATTGTGCTAACATCTGTGAATGCAGGGAAACAGGTTGGAGGAATCCAACTGGATTCCTCAACAGTATTGATTTATTTACAGATATTGTGATATATTCTGTTATCATATTGATATATGATGTTTGGATGCCGTGATTGTTATATTTAGTGCTGTTGCGGCATTGGGCCTATTTTTGGAGTTTTAAAAATGTTAAAGTGACGATTTCAAATTTAAAAGGATTTTTCAAAGTGATTTTTGAAAGTATACGTTTTATTAAATTTTGGAATTGATTCGTTTTAAATAAATAAACGTTGTAAATTTTAATGTTATAAAATTTATGATTTTTGAGAAATATAGTTGAAAATTGATTTTCGAAATATGGAGTTAATGATTTTATAAAATAGGTTTAAATTGGGATTTTTGAACTATTATAAACGGTTTATATAACAGATTTATAAAATTGATATTTATAAATCAGAATATTGGAATTATAAAACGAGTTTTTCTATAAGTGTTAAAATGAAATATAAATGGATTTCGTAAGTAAATGAAATTTATAGATTTATAAATTGTGAAGTTATAAAATGAATAGATTTTGTAAAATAAAAGATTTTTTGTTAAATTAACTTATAATTTGGATTTCGCAACTAAATAAGATATAATAGAATTCGTAAATAAAGTGATTTTATAACTTGAAGTTTTTGTAATATATAAATATGAATTTATAAACATTGATTTGTAAATTCAAGATTGATTGAATTTTATAAGTTAATTTTTATAGCTTATTAAAGAAGTGTTGAATTTGGTAAATGATTTATATTCACGATTTTGGACAGTGAATAATATATTAAAGAAATGTTTTGGGGAAGTGATGTTTTAAATAAAACTAAAACGATTAGAAGTTGTTTTAAAATGTGTTGAGGAATCGAAACCATAGATTTCAACATTCATTCTTGAAATAGACGTTTTCGAGAAATAAGGAAAAGATGGACTATAACACTGTTGTTATAGTAAATGATTTTCGAAAGGAAATGTTTTATATAGTATTGGGATTTTTATATCTATCTTAATTTCGAATCCCTATACTAGTGATTTTGGGTTGTCGTAATGATGTTTTACGCAACATTCGTTTTGATTCAAATAAATGTGTTTAAGAGAATGTTTTCCTTAAAAGAATAAAATATATACTTAATCGGGTTTTGAGTATATTGAATATTTTCTAAGTATTGAAAATAAATAGATTTGTGAATTACTTATTGTTAAATAAGTATTTGGAAATGTTTTCCAATATAGAAATTGAAATGAGTTGGAGAATATATCTTTTCAAAGAAAAATTGAAGTGAATGATTGTAAAATTATTTAATTTATGGAAGATTAATAAAAAGGGCCTAGTGATTGTTATGGTGCTGAATATTTGTTGGCCTTGATAGTTAAATAACCGACTATCAATATTTACCTTTAAATGATTATTTGTTATGATTACTTGAATTTGAATGCTACACTTATTTTAAAAATAAGCGCTCGTTATTCGGTTTAGCAGGAGAGGACCTTTGTGTCATAAATCCCATTCCGAATAGTGATATGTCGTAATGGATAGCATTTGAAGATCAGTGTCGAAGACCGGATATTTTTGAAAACGGAGGGATTACCGTCGAATGTCTCTACATCGGTTGATCTCCGATATAGAGATTTTATCACCCTTTATGATGGGAAGTCCGGTCGTGATTAGTGAATATCCGGATTGCAAGGGCTTCTTTGGAAGTGCCTTCGGTTCTGTTCGATCCTGGAACGGACTTGTATAGATGTGTGTCTAACATTACAATTTGAGATGTAAAGCTGGTTTCTATCAAATATATTTATGTTGGTGGCGGAGAATTTATTCTCTTAGCTTAACACCCTTCTCTGAGACGTACGAGCTCAGAGGTTATGTAGTCTGATGGTTACTAGTGATATATTCCCAAATTGGTAATGTGGCATACGAAGTGCTGTTGAGCATTTGTTGATCAAAGCGTGGCTTTCGTATAAAGCGTAGCTTTGTGGACGAGACTTCGTCGGACCTCACACCCCGAAAATGGTCAAAACAGGAAGGATGTGGCAATGTTATTAGGTGACAGCGCCCCCTTAGTGTATGTCATTTCCTTTTGGATAGAGGTGGTATTATGGTATTGAGCCCTGATACTTAACCTATGTTGTTGCTACAAACTTATTATTTTGTGGTTGTTGGTGAATCCCGAGATTTAGATCGGTTACGATCAGGGGATGGCATATTCGTGTCAGTAGTTACCCAGCCAGGGGTAACCCGGCCTTGTGTTGGCAGAGATCCGGTTAGGTTCTCGGGGCATCTTTCCAGAGGCGTACCCATGTGGCAATGGGAAGTTCCTTAGCCTGACCATTAGTTGGAAATCCAAACTCCAATACGAAACCTTGTACGGTTTTAGTTGTAGAACCTACCATTTACTTATGGTGGTCACCACTGTTTAGATGGTAGCTATAGTAGGCATAAGTGTGGAATGCCTATGCTGACTAAGATTTATACTATACTTTCAAAATGTTTTCCTACACTTCGCACTTATAATAATAATATCAAAGAAAATTTGCTTATCAAGCATGTTTGACTATCATAAGGAGAAATCTCCTCCGATTCTGCGTCTGCATTGTGTGTGTGTGCGGGAGGCCTTATGGTAGTCTCATTTTCTAAAAAGCATTGCAAATCTAATTTAAAATATTTCTTTGTTTATTTTTAAAGAATAATTATTTTAAGTTCTCACACCAGTCCCATGAATGACCTGGATTTTTTATTTCCTTCCTAAACTCTGGGTGCCCACCAATTTTAACACGGGCAGTCAAGAGTCAGGTTATCAGGTCATTCTAGAATTCAGGAGTTGCTGTGTAGATCAGGAGCAAGCAGGATTGCATGGCATATCAACTAGTATATAGTATTTCTTTTCCGTTGTTTATTGTTGTAAACTCTGATAATGTAATGTGATGTAATGTAATAACTGATATGATTCTTTGTTTAAAGATATTCATTTATCTATTATATTTGTTCTGTTGCGATTGTGAGATTCTGATATTGTTTCTGTTGCTTCTTCTTTCTTTCTTCTTCTATCTTCTACCACTTCTTTAACCCTAACGATACGGTTTTCCGGCTTTCGATTGCTCGGCAGTTGATACAGTGGACGTATTATTGTCGACCTTCGTGGACGAAAAATCGTAGTCGTTGCAATATCTTCACATTCTCAATATTTTTATATATGGTGAATGATAATTGGTAGATCATGCTATAAATGCCACTACGTAGTTTTGACCATATAGTTTTGTGCTTCTTCACCAGTCTTTTAGTAAAGAAAACTCTACTAATTCCATTAGTTTATATGTTTTGTTTTCCTTGAAGACTTTACCTCTAAAGAATAGATCGTGAAAGTGCTACTTCTCTTTTTAGTTAATTTTTTGTTCACCATTTCTAATTGGTAAATTAGCTTATGAAAATTCATTTTATTAGTTATTATCATGCACCTAATATTAAAAGTTGAAGAGCGGTAAAGTTATATATTTGACATATTGATAAGAACAAACTAAAGTAATAATTGATATAAAATCAAATTTTCTTATTCGATAAATTAAGAAAACATGAAAATGTTGAAACTATAATTATGGAAATTTAGGTAAGTAATATAGATGATTAGATAACTGAAGAAACAATGAACATAGTATAAAAATGAAGAAAATAATAAAAATATACGTTATATGAATTTCTTGGTTTTTATGAGCCTATATTATGATTTGTATTGAATAGAATATCTCAGTAAATAGATTATAATCTATAAACTCTATGTAATCTGTGTTTGATAGTAATTTGAAATTACTTGTAACGGCCCGAAATTTTGGTCATTAGTTTTTGGACATTTAATTCATTTTAAATATTAAATATAGATTGTTAATTGATTTTGAAATATGAAAATTTTAGTTGAATTTGGGATGACTCGAAATTCGATGCTGGAAAATCGACATTCATACCTCACTTATATTCAAATACCACAGATTCAAACATTGAAATCTGATTCGCCGGAGCTCATAACACATTAAGTAAATACAATACAGCGGAAACAGAAAAACAATTTTATTGATACACAATATTCGATACAACGATGATACAATTGAATATCAATATCAGAGCCAAAAGATATACAGCAGCGGAAAGACGACAACAGTAGCAGTCGAAAGATTGCACCAAATGGTTTTTCCAAAAGAATCCAACAACTGCATCTCCAATGCCATAGCTCAAAAGACTCAAAGCTCGAATTACCATCATGCCAAACTGAAGCAAACTTGGTGCAGAATGTTGAAGTGAAACAAATGAGATCCCGAATCCAAAGACTTCAAGGATATCGAATCTATATCTACTATCTGACAACCTGACTCTAGGCTGTCCGTATGGTAAATTGTGAGCATCCAGAGTTTAGAAAGGGAACAATAAACTCTAGGTCATCATGGGACTAGTGTGAGCAAACAAAAATAGTTTTATCTTGAACAGAACAAACAAAAGAAATAAAAAGAAATTCGCTACGCTTTTTGGGAAATGAAACTGCCATAAGGCCTCCCGCCACACACACAATGCAGTCCGACACTTGGAGGATATTTCTCCTTATGACAGTCAAAAATGCTTGGTACACGAAAATCCTTTTGACATTATTATTAGTGCATAGTGTAGAAATCATTTGCAAGTATAATATTAATCTTAGCCAGCATACGTAGAATTATAGTATGTGTACTATAGCTACCATATTAGATGGCAGGTTCTACAACTAAAACCGTACAAGGCGCGTATTGGATGATTGGATTTCCAACAATGGTCAGGCTAAGGTACTTCCTCACCGATTGGGTACGCCTTTGGAGGGACTCCCCGAGAACTCAACCAGCTCTCTACCAACACAAACCCGGATTAACACTGTAACTAGGTAACTACTAACACGAGTATGCCACCCCCCGGTCGTCACCGACCTTTATCCCAGGATTCACCAACAAATAGCAATAACCACATAAGTTAAATATCTGGGCTCCATACCGTGATACTACTTACCCTAAAGGGCGCGACCACCGATAACCTTGCCGCATCCTTCCGTTTCGACCATTTCCGAGGTGTGAGGTTCTGATGAAGTCTCATCCCACAAATCTACGCTTTTCACAAAAGTCATGCTTCGATCAACTAAGGATCAGCAGCACTTAGTATGCCACATTACCAAATTGGGAATATACCACTAGTAAATATCAACTACATATCCTCTGATCTCATACGTCTCAGAGAAGGGTGTTAAGACAAGAGAATAAATTCTCCACCACCAAACAGAAATGTATTTGATAGAAACCATCTTTACATCTCGAAGTGTAACGTCAGACATACATCCATACAAGTCCATTTCGGGTTTGAACAGAACCGAAGGCACTTCAAAAGAAGCCCTTGCAAATCCGGATAATCCCTAATCATGTCCGGACTCCCCATCACATAGGGTGATCAAATCTCTATACCCGGGCCATTTGGTGTAGAGATATTCGATGGGTAATCCTTTCTCTTTTGAAAACACCCGGTCCTCACCACCATCTTCAAATGCTATCCAATTCGTCGTATCACTATTCGGAATGGGTTATATGACATAAAGTCCTCTCCCGGCTAAACCGAATAATGAGCGTTTGATTTTAGAAATATATGGATATATAGGGATCTTAGTTAAGTCATAATTTTAGCCCAAAACCGTTTCTTTTGAATGGTTTAAACAAATTTCCACTTTCAAATCTTTTATACAAAAGATACACCTTTAAGATCCTCTTTGCTTTGAAAACAAAGTTCACCAATCTTTAACAAAGATTATTCATGGCTTTTGAAACTATTTTCAATTTTATTCACTTATAACTTGAAATCATTTCAAAAAATTGGAAATTCTTTCGTTATATGAAAGTCATTATCATTTGAAAATAAATGCTTTTCATTTCGGGAAAATCCGATTATATTTACTTAAGTTATAACCTTTCAAAGTATGCATTGAAAAATCAACGAACTTCCATATTCCCGGCAAGTTCTATTTGGATTAAATTAAAATTCCCAAAATAATTCATTCAATATACTTCAAAATGGTTTAAAATCCATATATATATATATTGTATAACTTGTATAACCCTTTCAAACCATAATTTTCAAAATAATTTCAAAACTTAAACAAGATAAAGTATATTCAAACTAAATTTTAATTTCAAAAACTTTTTTTCAAAAGCTTTTCATATTCAGCCCAATTCCATTTCCAAAACCATTTGGATTCAAAATTCAATCTTTAAAATCATTTAACCGTTTGTATAAAATAATATTAAATTCAAAATATTTGCGACTTAACCAATTCCTTGTGAAATCCATACTTTTGTGTGTGTGGTTTAGTCCAGGGGTTCTACACAACAACAACATATCACAACCATCATTAATTCAAGCACAACAATATAGATAAGCGATATACTTCTATATTGCTTATCTTCATTCATAGATTCACAAATAAATATGTAAATTCACCACAGATAAATAAATCACAGTTCACAGCTCAATCATAACACAGAACATCACACATCAGGGATATTAAACAATTCAAAGCATTCAATACAATAATCATCCATAAGCAAGATCAACAAATCACTTGATTATAATTTAGTTTAATTAATTACTTATGAATTAATCACCTACCTCTGGTTAATTAACATTAGTTTCAGACCATTTTAATTAATTATTATTTAATATTTATTAATTAACCTTTAATAATAAATTAATTGACCTTAAATTATTAATTAATCAACTAATCAATTAACCTTTAATCATTAAATAATTAACCTATAATTATTTAATCATCCTTAATTAATTACAATAAGTGATTATCCCGAATCACTTATATTAATAATTCACAAATTAATTACATTGAGTAAGTATCCTTTAATCACTTGATTAATCAACTTTGAATCATTAATTAATTACTTTTAATTAAGTAATTGTCTTTAAGTAATTAATTACCTTTAATTACTTACATTAATTAATCTTGATTAATTATTATCCTTTGGTTGTAATTACACAAAGTAATTATCCCTTAATTACATTAAGTAATAATCTTTTTTTTAGGCAAAACAAAGCTATTATTTTGCACTAGCAAGCTGGTTTTATAGTGGCCATACCACTTGCTGATTAATAGTGATCAGCCCACAACATACAAAGCAGGTGTAAGGCAGATATGCCCTAGCAACTAAAAAGAATAAAAAATATAATAAAACAGGAGTTTGGCAATAGCACCAAAGCTACTAAGATATCAAGCTAGCTTTCTTCAGATGAAGAAGAACGACTATCAGAATCCACAGATTCCGACCCACTGACATGGAGGAAATCCAAGAACATGCGGCAAGTGAACATCATAATCTAGTGAGTCTGGCCCGTAGAGAAATTTCCTATCCCAGGAAGGTATATCAAGCAAAACGGAATTCCTTGTGTCGTAGTCCGCAGATGTGTAGAGAGTGATATCTCCATTAACAATGTGGTAAATAAGACAATGATCACCCACGCCAATATATTTATAAAAAACCTGATAGGTCGGACTATACCTCATATCAGAAGATAAATGACGCCAAGAATGATCAGGGGGTCCTAGACAACCATCCTAACATCGGATGGACCCTGGATCATAGAAATAGTAGTCTCTACATCATCAGCATCATCAGGGGCAAAAGTATCAAATAAAGGTTCAGGAATATTTAAAGCAGAAGAAACATCAAAAGGCGAAGATTCTGAAATAGCTTTCGGGACCCACAGCCGAGAAGGGGAGCGAGGAAGGGGTACCTTTGCCGGGATAGGATCCCTACAAGTTAATGAGCATGACTCCAAACAGTAACCAAAAGAGTGGCAGGTGGTTCATATATCAGGCTTCCAATTATATTTAACATTTACGAATATGTCGTTCCCTTCAATGAAAGCTTTGATCTGATGAGGAAGCAGTCTGTCAGGTGTAATTTCAATCAAGGCTTTAGAAAACGTGAAGCAGTCTCTATCCACCGTATTCGAATCGAAACATTTAAGGATACAATACGCGATGCAAGTCAGTTGATTCTAATTAAGGTCTGTAGAACAGTAGGAATATGCGAGAAGATTACCCATACTGGAATAGACAAAACTTGCTCTCTGGCACTCTCGACCGAAGGAGACCAAGTGGTGACAATGAAAGGCTTACCATCAATAATGATAAGATCTGATTCTAACACTCGCCTACTTTCTTACACTATAGAGAATTTAAAGTAAATCGTGCCTTCCAAGAAAAAAACACGCAGCCCACCTCTTAATTTCCATCTACTTCGGCAAAGATTGCGAACTACATTATAGTCCACAACCGAGTCAAGAAAGAAACCCAATAAAAAATCTTTCCGTCTAGGTATCCCTTCATGAATTACTTCAACCGGAGGGGAATCACCATCAGAATGAGAGAAAGCTATTGGACTGTAATTACCAGCAGACCGGGGAAGGCTAGAGAAGAGCGACGACCACTGTTTAACGATTCAACTCTGCTGGGCATTGGAACAAACAGGTACCGTGCTTGTGGAGTTAAGGTTGAGATTGAATGACTTTGGGATTGCAGGAGGTACTACAACATCTTCAGCACCGGAATTTACACAAACTTGCCTTGAATTAGCCGTAACAGCAACAGACCGAACATGATTTTCAGTAGAAGCCTGCGATGCCACACCGGGCCGAACTGACTTTGGGATTGCAGGAGGTAATAATCTTTTTATTAATTACATTAAGTAATTATACTTAATTAATCTCATTAAGAAATCATCCTTTAATTATTCATCATTAATTACTTAACTCGGGATAAATTATTCCTTAATTAATACTTAATTAACCTTTAATTAAGTAATTACCATTGAATTTCAAATTAAAATAACCCATTTATCTCAATTAATTACTTAATTACATTCAAGTTTATTTAATAAACCTTTAAAATTAATTATCATTAACACATGGATTAACTAAAGACATTTAAGTTAATCCATAATTGAAAACTTACTGAAGTATAGAGAAGACTTTCTACCAATGATACAATATCCAGTCAATGCCAGAAGTGCAGTAAGTTTTTGGAATGATCCTTGGGTAAGAAATGGCCTAATCTTATCAAAAATATGTACATATTCACAAGTAATTCAATCTGGTATACACATTGCAGCTGATGCTAATGCCTACTTTCTAAATGGTAAAATCCAGTTGCCTTACAGCAGTAATCAAGTTGTACAGCAAATTTGGTCTGAAATACAACAGATAACATTCAGTGATACTCAAGATGACACAATTTTATGGCACAAAAAGGCTCATACTGTCAAAGAAGTGTACAAATTCCTTACTACTATTGTTCCCCTGCCTGCAACTAAATGGTATGAAGTTATTTGGACAAATGACTCTGTTCCCCAGGATAATTTAATGATGTGGAAAGTGTTAAACAATGCCTTGCTTACCAGAAGTTTATTACATAAGTTTGGGATGGCAAGTTTAACAGTGTTTGTTTTGTGAGCACCATGATGAAACCACTGAGCACATATACTTTGAATGTCCTGCTTTGCAACATATATTATATAAGGTCGGTTGCCTTACTGGTATTAACCTTTCTGGACAAACTTCAAGAATTTCGTGGAGCATTATATACAAAGCTACTAGGTGGAGAACTAAGCATGGCAGAGTTTTGGCTATTTGCTTGAAAGTTTATATGGCTGTGATATGGAGTGAAAGAAATGCCATTGTTTTTGAAAATGCAAGAAGAAATGATAATGTTCTCTGGAATGAAGTCAAGTGCCGCACCTACATGCAATTGAAGAACAGTGGTGAAATCTACCCTCGGTCTTTGATTCATGTTTGGGCTTGATAATGCTGTTTTTAACCTTGTATGTATCCTTGTTTTTCTACTTTCTGTTTAACCTCTGTTGTTCTTCTTTTATTGTTGACTCAATAAAACTGGTAGGGGACCAGTTAACCCCGCTGGCTTTGCCAAAAAAAATAATTGAAAACGTTTCCTTAATTAACTATATAATTACAATATTAAATTTATTTAAAATAGACTTTAAAATAAAGGTTATATACGTATATAAAAACACTTCAAAACTAAATTAATTTGAAATAATTTATTTAAAAACTTAACTAATCCCAAAATTAGAATAAAGCATTTATTATTTTAAAAGAATTAACAAGAAGGTGTTTAAAATGGTTTTAAATTTAAATTTGGAAAAACTTGTTTTATTGAAAAAAACTGTTTCAACATCAACTCGAGACCACTTGGGATCTTCACCCGAATCAAGTACCTAATCCCTCGAGACCCTCTTCGAGTTATCTTTTTTTCTTCTTTGTTTTAAAACTTTGTTTTAAATTTTTAAATGTTTAAAAAAACTGTTAACATACTAACGCAAACCAACCCGAGAAATACCCCGAGCCAACTACCCAAATTCTCGAAATTGACATCGAGGCATGAATCTTCTTTCCCAATCTCAGTTTTACTGACACGACCATGACATCGTGCATATGAACAGGTGATCTGGCCACCTCCAACTAGTGCTCCAACCCTCCACACATCGGCGACGACCTACACAAACTTCACGAACACCCAGAACTGCAAATTGGTGACGATCTCGAGATCAAGCTATATGGGTTCACCTGGAAACTAATCGGATCCCCTAAATCCTCCTCGACACACCACCACTGGCCATCTGAACCCACGCCACTCCGATCAATGCTTTGCCATTGAGCTATGCTCTGATTCCCACATAACCGACCGAGTCCAATGCATTAGCGACGGCTAATTTCCTTCTAAAACTACATTGACCACAACAGGGTTTAAAACCCTACAAATCCATCGTGTCGCCATCCTGATGATCGGAAAATTTTCCAATCATTTTTCCCATCCTAGGCAACCTCCAAACTTCCTTCAACCCGAAGCACGACCCACTAAACCTCGTCGATCGTTGGCAAAGCCTAAATATCCTTTTTTTGATCAACCCGCAAGCTCACTTGAATTACTCACTTAAAAATCGAGATCTTACTTTTAAATTTCATGATTTTGATGGAGATTATGATTATATTAATGAATCAATGAATTGTGACGATTGAATTTTCAACATGTTTAAGTTTCCACTGTCCTTCTTGATTTTCCAGATAATATGTAAACAAATCATACTTGAACTTATTTTTGAAATGGATATTACACGGTGACAATATTTTTATATTCAGAGATCTTCGCCTAAAACAGACCAGAGCTAGAGGATTTGAAAAAAAAAATATGAGTTTGTTTAAAACAGTATATGCCTGGAACCAGACATGCACACAACAATCTATGTATACATATATACATACAGATATATTTTAACAACTACGCAACATCTTCATAACATATTCAAGTGTTAACCACAACATCAGGAGATAGTAGTAGGTTTAAGAGATTTGCTCACCTGGATATTGATAAAGCAGAGAAATTTTGAACAAAATCTGGAAATTGAAGCAGAGAAGCAAAAGCCTGGAAATAAATGATGATCTTTGATCTGATACATGATTTGAATCTGAAACTTGATGTTGAACTGAATCTGGTCTTTGTTTGATTTGGATTTATAGTTTCAGGTTGCACTTGTCTGCTTTGATCTTAAATCTGTTTTCAAGATGATCTTGGCTTCAGATCTGGTTTGGTTGCTTTCAGGTTTGAGTTGCTTTTGTTTTTAGTTTTTTTTGATTATCTTTTTCTGGTTTTGCTTTTGAATTTTTATTCTCTTTGATTTAGATTTTCTTTGTTTTAAATGCATGAACAAATGAGAAGAGAAAGGGAATGGATGTATATATATAAAATCTTATAATCCTTTTAAAAATAAAAAGAAAATTTAAAAAAAACGACACTTGTAATATTTCATCTTTCATGTCTTACACTTATTTAATTCTATGTTATATAGTTTACATTTGTTCATTTACATGTTTAAAATCTTTAAACATGTAATTAAATGCTCTTAAAAAATTTATATTCTATTTACCTTATGTTTAAAATATTTACATATGTATAATGCATGTATTTATATAGTTTTATATTATATTTACAATACATTCCCTTTTTATAAATATTTATAAGTATAAAGAAATTGATTTTTTAATCTGATTACACATAAATAAATGAATAAACATAGTATTTATAAATATATAAATTATGTTTACTATGTTTATCTTATAAATTTTCAAAGACATGTATAAAATAAAGCATGATATTTATTCCTGTTTAAATTTTAAATTCAAGTTATTATTCTTTAAATGAATGAATGTTTGTATTTATACATTTTCTATTATTTTCACTTCTATAACTATTTATATAACCTCAAGAGAAAATAATGATTTTAAAATTAATTATACATTAACAAAAAATTATTATATATATGTATTAGAATTTAATCCTTAAGCAGCTTTTGAAAGTTTATTATATCAAATTCAAAATATAACTTTCAAATCACAATGTATGTATGTATATGCATATTATAACTACAAAACAAATTTTTATTAATTTTAAATTATAGAGTTTTCAAATTTAATTTATTTTCAATATATTTATTTTGAATTTCAAACCCACAATTCAATTAAAAATCAGTTTATATACATATATATAAATAAACAAACAAATATCTTATTTAATTTGGAAAAATTCAAATTAATTCACAATTTAATTAAAAAATATATATTAATTTCCAATTTAAATTTGACACAAAACTAGGATCATTACAGATTCCTTCAAGAAAATTTCGTCTTCGAAATTTGCTAGACGGGGAGACAATCAAAGAACAGATAAACATACAAAGATATAGCTTTCCAGATCAAGCTGAATATTTATTCTACATTTGGCATACCAAATCAGAATATCATCAATAAATACGAGAACGAATTTATTCAATACTTCACAAAATACTCGGGTCATCAGATATAAGAAATATGCAGGGGTACTGGTTAGTCTGAAGGGATAACTAACCATTCATAGAATGAATCTGGACCCTGAAGAATAGACAGTTATATAGATATAATTTAATTTAACTTCATATTTAATCAATTCATTTTAAATAAAATTTCAAATTCGTTAAAGTTAAAAACGAAAAGCTGATAGAAAACTGATGAATAGAATACGAAATAGGAACTTATCTACACGATTCACAGGGCCACCACCACACCATAGCTTCTTCCTGGAGCTGCCACGAAGCCATCAAATAATTGAAATTGGATGATGAAAAAGAGATTGATGAGAAAATTTGTTTCCAATGTTGCAGGTTATTGACCATTTGTAGTGGTACTCCCCTGTCCCCTACCTCGTCTCTTCTTGCACTCATACTCACTATTAATTAATAGTAAGAGAATTTATTGAGGCATACAGATGAGATATCTTAGGGATACTCATTCTAAGGTATTTGTAACCATATCTCTAATGAGTCACCTAATGTATTATACTCCTAAGCTAAAGTTCTTACTCAACCTTTAGCTCTGATAGCAAATTGTGACGACTCGAAATTCAGCGCTCGAAAATCGACATTCATACTTCACTCGTATTTGAATGTCGTAGATTCAAATGTTAAAATCCGATCCTCCAAAGCTTATAACACATTAAGTAAATACAATACAGCGGAAACAGAAAATTAATTTTATTGATACACAATATTCGATACAACAATGATACAATTGAATATCAATATCAGAGCCAAAAAATATACAACAGCGGAAAGAACAGCAGCGGAAAGACGACAACAGCAGCGGTGGAAAGATAGCACCAAATGGTTTTTCCAAAAGAATCCAACAACTGCATCTCCAATGCCAAACCTCAAAAGACTCTAAGCTGGAATGACCATCATGCTGAACAGAAGCAAACTTAGTGCAGAATGTTGAAGTGAAACAACGCGATCCCGAACCAAATACTTCAAGGATATCGAATCGACATCTACTATCTGACTACCTGACTCTAGGCTACCCGTGTGGAAAATTGTGGGCAACCAGAGTTTGGAAAGGGAACATTAAACTCTAGGTCAATCATGGAACTAGTGTGAGCAAACAAAAACAGTTTTATCTTGAACAAAACAAACAAAAGAAATAAAAAGAAATTCGCTATGCTTTTTGGAAAATGAAACTGCCATCAGGCCTCCCGCCACACACATAATGAAAGCGCACACTTGAAGGAGATTTCTTCTTATGATAGTCAAAAATGCTTGATACGCAAAAATCCTTTTGATATTATTATTAGTGCATAGTGTAGAAAACATTTGCAAGTATAATATTAATCTTAGCTAGCACACGTACCATTGTAGTATGCCTACTATAGCTACCATATTATATGGCAGGTTCTACAACTAAAACCGTAGAGGACGCATATTGGATGGTTGGATTTCCAACAATGGTCAGGCTAAGGAACTTCCTCACCGAATGGGTATGCCTCTAGAGGGACGCCCCGAGAACTTAACCAGCTCTCTGCCAACACAAGGCCGAGTTACCTCTGTAACTAGGTAACTACTGACACGAGAATGCCATCCCTCGGTCGTCACCGACCTTTATCCCGGGATTCATCAATAAATAGCAACAACCACATAAGTTAAACATCTAGGCTCAATACCATGATACCACTTTTTATCCAAAAGGAAATGAACATACCCTAAGGGGCGCGACCCCTGATAACCTTGCCGCATCCTTCCTGTTTCGACCATTTCCAAGGTGTGATGTTCTAATGAAGTCTCGTCCCACAAAGCTACGCTTTTCACAAAAGCCATGCTTCGATCAACTAATGATCAGCAGCATTTACTATGCCACATTACCAAATTGGGAATATGTCACTAGTAAATATCAACTACATAACCTCTGAGCTCGTACGTCTCAAAAAAGGGTGTTAAGCTAAAAGAATAAATTCTCTGCCACCAAACAGAAATGTATTTGAAAGAAACCATCTTTACATCTCAAAGTGTAACGTCAAACATACATCCATACAAGTCCATTCCGGGTTCGAACAGAACCGAAGGCACTTCAAAATAAGCCTTTGCAAATCCAAATAATTCCTAATCACGTCTGGACTCCCCATCACATGGGGTGATCAAATCTCTGTATTGGGGCCATTCGATGCAGAGACATTCGATAGGTAATCCTTTCGCTTTCGAAAATACCCGGTCTTCGCAACTGTCTTCAGATGCTATCCAATTCATCGTATCACTAATCAGAATGGGTTATATGACATAAAGTCCTCTCTCGGCTAAACTGAATAATGAGCGTTTAATTTTAAAAATATATGGGCATATTAGGATCTTAGTTAAGTCACAATTTTTAGCCCAAAACCATTTCTTTTGAATGGTTTAAACAAATTTCCACTTTCAAATCTTTTATACAAAAGATACATCTTTAAGATCCTCTTCACTTTGAAAACAAAGTTCACCAATCTTTAACAAAGATTATTCATGGCTTTCGAAACTATTTTCAATTTGATTCACCCATAACTTGCAATCTTTTTAACAAAACTTGAAATTCTTTCGTTATATGAAAGCCATTATCATTTAAAAACAAATGCTTTTCATTTCAGGAAAATCCGATTATATTTACTCAAGTTATAATCTTTCAAAGTATGCACTGGAAATTCAGCGAACTGTCGTATTCCAGGCAAGTTCTATTTGGATTAAATTAAAATACCCAAAACAATTCATTCTATATACTTCAAAATGGTTTAAAATCCATATATACATATAGTATAACTTGTATAACCCTTTCAAACCATAATTTCCAAAATAATTTCAAAACTTAAACAAGATATATTATATTCAAACTAAATTTTAATTTCAAAAACTCTTTTTCAAAAGCTTTTCATATTCAACCCAATTCCATTTCCAAAACCATTTGGATTCAAAATTCTACCTTTAAAATCATTTCACCATTTATATAAAATAATATTAAATTCAAAATATCTGTGACTTAACCAATTCCTCGTGAAATCAATACTTCTGTGTGTTGTGTATTCCAGGGGTTTTACACAACAACAACATATCACAACCATCATTAATTCAAGCACAACAATAAAGATAAGCGGTATACTTCTATGACGCTTATCTTCATTAACAGATTCATAAATAAATATGTAAATTCACCACAGATAAATAAATTACAGTTCACAGCTCAATTATATCACAGAGCATCACACATCAGGGATATCAAAAAATTCAAAGCATTCAGTACAATATCATCCATAAGCAAGATCAATCAATCACTTGATTATAATTAATTTAATTAATTGCTTATGAATTAATCACCTAACTCTAATTAATTAACATTAATTTTTGACCATTTTAATTAGTTATTCTTTAATCATTTATTAATTAACCTTTAATAATAAATTAATTAACCTTAAATTATTAATTAATCAACCTTAATTAATAAATCAATCAACCTTAATTAATAAATCAATCAACCTTTAATCATTAAATAATTAACCTTTAATTATTTAATTATGCTTAATTAATTACAATAAGTGATTATCCCTAATCATTTATATTAATAAATCACAAATTAATTATATTGAGTAATTATCCTTTAATCACTTTATTAATCAACTTAAAATAATTAATTAATAACTTTTTCTTAAGTAATTATCTTTAAGTAATTAATTACCTTTAATTACTTACATGAATTAATCTTAATTAATTAGTTATCCTTTATTGTAATTACACAAAGTAATTATCCCTTAAATACATTGAGTAATAATCTTTTATTAATTACATTAAGTAATTATACTTAATTAATCTCATTAAGTAATTATCCTTTAATTAGTCATCATTAATTACTTAACTCATGATAAATTAATCCTTAATTAATACTTTATTAATCTTTAATTAAGTAATTATCATTGAATTTCAAATTAAAATAACCCATTTATCTCAATTAATTACTTAATTACATTCAAGTTTATTTGATAAACCTTTAAAATTAATTACCGTTAACACATGGATTAACTCAAAACATTTAAGTTAATCCATAATTGAAAACATTTCCTTAATTAGCTACATAATTACAATATTAAATTTATTTAAAATAGACTTTAAATAAAAGGTAACATACGAATATAAAAACACTTTAAAACTAAATTAATTTGAAATAATTTCTTTAAAAACTTAACAAAACCCAAAATTAGAATAAAACATTTATTATTTTAAAAGAATTAACAAGAAGGTGTTTAAAATTGTTTTAAATTTAAATTTGGAAAAACTTGTTTTATTAAAAAAACAAAATTTGTTTCAACATCAACCCGACACCACTTCGGTTCTACACCCTAGTCAAGTACCCAATCCCCCGAGATCCTCTTCGAGTTATCTTTCTTTCTTTATTTTTAATTTTTTAATGATACAAAAAATCGTTAACACTCACGAACCCATCCGAGAAATACCCCGAGCCAACTACCCAAATTCTCGAAATTGACTTCGAGGAAGAACCTTCCTTCCCAAACTTAGTTTTACTAACACGACCATGACACCGTGCATATGCACAGGTGATCTGGCCACCTCCAACTAGTGCTCCGACCCTCCACACATCGGCGACGACCTACACAAACTTCATGAACACCCAGAACTTCAAATTGATGATGATCTTGAGATCAAGCTATATGGGTTCAACTGGAAACTAACTGGATCCCCCAAATCCTCCTCGACCCACTACCACCGGCCATCTGAACCCAAGCCACTCCGACCAAACCTTCGCCATTCAACTACGCTCCGATTCCCACACACCCGACCAAGTTCGATGCATTGGCGATGGCAAATTTCCTTCTAAAACTTCGTCAACCACAACAGGGTTTAAAACCCTACAAAGCCATCGTGTCGCCATCCTAATGATCGTAAAACTTTTCGATCATTTTTCCCTTCCTCGGCAACCTTCAAACTTCCTTCAGCCCTAAGCACGACCCACTAAACCTCGTCGATCGCCGGCAAAGCCCAAAAATCCTTTTTCTGATCAACCCGCAAGCTCACTCGAATTACTCACTTAAAAATCAAGATCTTACTTTTAAAATTCATGATTTTTGATAGAGATTACGATTATATTAACGAATCAATGAATTGTGATGAATGAATTTTCAACATGTTTAAGTTTCCACTGTCCTTATTGATTTTCAAAATAATACGTATATAAATCATACTTGAACTTATTTTTGAAATGGATATTACATCGTTACAATATTTTTCTATTCAGAGATCTTCACCTAAAACAGAGCGGAGCTAGAGGATTTGAATTTTTTTATGAGTTTTAGCCTGCAAATGTTTAGAACAAAAAGATATATGCCTGGAACCGGACATGCACACAACAATCTATGTGTGTGTGTATGCAGATATATTTTAACAACTAAGAAACATTTTCATAAAATATTAAAATGTTAACCACACCATCAAGAGATAGGAGCATGTTTAAGAGATTTGCTCACCTGGATATTGATAAAGCAGAGAAACTTTGAACAAAATCTTGAAATTGAAGCAGAGAAGGAAAAGCTTGGGAGTAGATGATGATCTTTGATCTGATACATGATTTGAATCTGAAACTTTGATGTTGAATTGAATCAGTTCTTTGTTTGATTTGGATTTATAATTTCAGGTTGCACTTGTCTGCTTTTGATCTTAAATCTATTTTCAAGATGATCTTAGCTTCAGATTTTGTTTGATTGCTTTCAGGTCTGAGTTGCTTTTGTTTTGAGTTGTTTTATATTTTCTTTTTCTTGTTTTGCCTTTGAATTTTTGTTTTCTTTGATTTAGATTTTCTTTGTTTTGAATGCGTGAACAAATGAGAAGAGAAAGGGAATGGATGTGTGTGTGTGTATATATAAAAAAAACCTTATAATCCTTTTAAAAATAAAAATAAAATTTTAAAAAATGACACTTGTAATATTTCATCTTTCATGTCTTACACTTGTTTAATTTTTGTTATATAGTTTACATTTGTTCATTTACATGTTTAAAATCTTTATACATGTAACTAAATGCTCTTAAAATTTTCAATTTACCTTATGTTTAAAATATTTACACATGAATAATGCATGTATTTATATAGTTTTTATATTATATTTATAGTACATTCCCTTTTTATAAATATTTATAACTTAAAAAAATTGATTCTTTTAATCTACTTACACATAAATAAATGAACACACATATTATATATATCTTATAAATTTTCAAATATATGTATAAAATAAAGCTTGGTATTTATTCTTGTTTAAATTTTAAATTCAAGTTATAATTATTATTATTTTGGCAAAGCAAGTTATAATTATTTTAAATGAATGAATGTTTATATTTATACATTTTCTACTATTTATACTTTTATTACTTTATATGACCTGAAGAAAAAAATGATTCTAAAATTAATTATACATTAACAAAAAATTATTATATATATGTATTAGAATTTAATCCTTATGTAGCTTTTTAAAATTTATTATATCAAATTCAAAATATAACTTTCAAATCACAATGTATGTATCTATATACATATTATAACTACAAAACAAATTTTTATTAATTTTAAGTTATAGAATTTTAAATTTAATTTATTTTCCATATATTTATTTTTGAATTTCAAACCCACAATTCAATTAAAAATCAATTTATATACATATAAATAAATAAATAAATAAATATCTTATTTAATTTGGAAAAATTCAAATTAATTCAAAATTTATATCTAAAAAATTATATTAATTTCCAATTTAAATTTGAATCAAAAACGGGATCGTGACAGAATTAATAAAATGAGTTATAATTTCAAATATGGAAATTTAGTTAAATTTGGATAAACATTAATTTAATATTTTAAATTGGGATAGTTTGTGAATCTGGGTGTAAATAGATATGAAAATAGTTTCTAAAATTTAATTAAAGTCTAGTTGGATTTGAATTATAGTATTAGACTTTTGGATGGAATCAAAAGTCGATAAGTTAAAATTGATATTTTTATATTAATTTACTAATGGAATTTAACATATAGTAATACTGTAAATAATCAGATTTTGATTTAAAATCAATAAAATGAGTTATAATTTCAAAATCAATTAACAATCCATATTCAATATTTAAAATGAATTAAATGTCCAAAAGCTAACTACCAAAATTCCGGGTCGTTACATTACTTATCCAAATATTTGAATACTTAACATCAATATGACATTATAACATGGTATAATATTATTTATAACATGTTCTACACATATCCGACATTTTACTGATATAATCACGATATTTCAAAATATTTCATATCAATACTTGACCGATACTTATCTGATACCTATATTAACTACTTAGAATACCATATACAATCATATAAAATATAAATACCAATATTTTGTCAAGTTATACAATGTATAGTGTAAAATACTACAGAAGTGTTGAAACGAAGATTGTACAATATAAAGACTCAGAAAAAAGACATGAAAACTCATGATTACAAAGAACAAAATATGAAGATCTCAATATTATAATCTAATGTATAGAGTCGTAACTTATATTGTTAAAAGTCCTTGATAACAATCTTTGATATCTTTCTCTATTTTCTATTTTTTATATTTTTAAACAAATAGAATTTTCAAAATATATTTCAAAATATCCTATGAAGGGATTTTAGAGTTCAAAATGTTTATAAACTATGTTCAAACTATTTTACAAAGTTTCAAACTAATTTACAAAATATAGGATATTCGGAACATTTTAGAAACGAGTTTTCAAAATATACGTGCATGTGTCGACATAGAGGCAGATGGTATGTCGACATGCATGCTGCCAATTGATTTTCTAAATTTTGAAATGAAGTGTCTGTTCACGGTAACTCTTTATGAACGGATACATATGTTGATTTACTATATAAAGGGGAGTTTAAACGAATTTTAAGGTTTAGAATTGCTTATTTTCTTCCCTCCTCCTACTCTCTTAAAAGCTCCAATGAAAATACCCTCTATTCTCTTCAAAATCACTTAGATTCAATTCATACTTAATTGTATTTATTCAATACTACTTTCTTACTATTTTGGAAACACCTTTCTCAATTCAAAGATCAAAGTGTTATCCAAGAGGCTATAGGATCCATTATATCTAAATTTCAAGAAATTGTCTTTTGAAGAACTATCAACTCTATTTGTATTTGATTTAGATGTGCTTGTAGCCCATTCAAATCAAGTGGGTGCGCTTGGTAGCTCAGAAAGCTAGTGAGTGTACTTATAACCCATTCAAATCAAGTGAGTCTACCATAAGCTTGGAAACTCAGTAGGGTGTATCTCGTAGCCTCAAAATCGAGATTGTATTTGGGTTTGCCTTCTGCCTTGTTAAAGATGGAAATTTGAAAAGAAATTTATACAAACAATCGTATTGGATAGGATGTAGGAGAAGTTCAAACTAGTACAAATTCCTTGGTGTCATATTTCTTACTCTTTACTTTGCTTTACTACTTTTATTTTTATCAGTGATTGCATCTGTGACTGTTTGATAGTATAATTATGTGTTATTAACATGTGATTTATGAAAGAAATTTAAAAAGATATACATAAGTTAGAAAACACTGTTAACCTCCCCACTAGTATTTAATTAGCCTTAAGATCCATAATTCTGTAACTAACATTTGGTATCAAGCACTAGGTTTTCAAAAGCTCATAATTTTTTTTAAGTTTTAATGACTAGCAACAATATTAATACATTTATTATCTATTTTGTCGAAGGACAACCTACTGCTAGACTCCCACTTTTTAATGGCAGTAATTACACTTATTGGTCTTGTAGGATGAAGATTTATTTACAATCTAATAGTTTAGATAGTAGGAATATTACCCAAAATGAGTACTCTGAACCCCAAACTAATTTTGCATAATGGATTGATGATCATAAGATACTTGCACAAAATAATTCTAAAGCCATGAATATTTAATTTGATCACTAGATAAAAACGAATTTAATAGAGTCTCAAATTATAAGTCTGCATATGAAATTTGGAGAGCATTGCAAGTCACATATGAGGGCACTAGTAAAGTCGAACAAATTAAAATTTCGATGTTAACTAATCAGTTTAGGTTATTTAAAATAAATCCAAATGAGTTTACTTCTAACATGTATTGTAGATTTCAAGATATAGTGCATCTTTAGTAGCATTAAGTAAAAACTTTTCTAAAGAGAACTAAGTTAGAAAAATCTTTAATTCACTTTCTTCGTAGAGCGATCAAAAGATACTAGCAATAGAAGAGGCTAATGATATTAGTACTATAAAAATTGAAGAGTTAATAGGCAATTTGATGTCCTATGAAGCACAGTGACATGGCAGAAGAGAAGCCAAAGCAACAGAAAAGAAATCCAGCACTTTCAATGCAATAACTCATGATCAAGATTCAAATGATGAAGAAATTGCATTCATGACCAGAAATTTTAGAAAATTCCTGAAAATAAGACTCTTGGAACTGAAGCTATAGTAAGATGTTTCAACTGCGATGAACCTGGTCATCTGTAAAGAGACTGTCCACATTAGAATAAATCAAAGATCTCACCAGTTACAGATTCTTCTAGAAAAGAAAGAAGGCTTATACAATAACATTGGATGATTCACATACTTCCACAAGCAAAAACGAACCAGATACTGAAGATGTGAAACATGTTCCATGCCAATAACAGACTAGTCAGAACCGATCAAAAGAGAGCGGCAAAAATGAAACCTTTTAATTATTAATTTTTTATTATTATAAAATCTAGGAAAATAATATAGATTAATAATAATATTGGATGTATATAAGTACGTATATATAGGAATATTTAAATAGTTTTATTTTTCGAAATTTATGGCTCATATGCGACATACATAGAGCATATATAATGACATACCTGCCAGAAAATTTCATTTCAAATTCAAAATTCAGATTTCCCTCTCTTTTGTACTTATTCTCATGTTTTGAAAAGGCATCTTTTTGACGAGAGAACATGACCCTTCACTCTCCATTAATTCAATCCATTATCATCCATTCATTCGCTAGCTTTATTTCAAAATTCAAAAATTTCTTCGTTCTCTTATCTCTTCAATATCTCAAAAATGGCATTCTCAAGTAAAACTCCTAAAACCATAAGGCTCTCAAAGAGAACCAAAAGCTTTCTTTTCAATGACAAAGAAGCCATGATACTTATATGGAGTATGCTACTTTCAGAAAAGTTTTTCCTAGAAGATTTGCAAGATGATTTTTCCCCTTATGGTCTTAAAGATTATTGTTTTCGAAATGAAATTATTGGTTTAGTCTACTCTTCTAATGATGAATTTTTGCGTTATTTGGATTTGGTTAAAATGTTCTATGCAAATTTATTATGGAAAAAACTTCACGGAGAAGTGGGACAAATTTGGAGCAGTGTAAATGACACTTAAATTGTTTTAAATTGTGAATTTTTGGGTCACTTACTCGGTTGCAAATTTAGTGGAATTGACATCTCCACTTTTCAAAATGATAAACAAAATCATGAAGCTTGTCACGACATTTTCAAAAGTGACAAAGAATTTGATTTTACATATAAAAATCTTAGACCAAAATTGAGACTTATGAGTCTCATTATACAATAAAGTATCACTCCAAGGACGGGTAAATATAATAGCCCTACTTAAAAAGTTTTTAAACACTTTTTGTCCTTTACGAAAACTACGGCATCAATTGGGCACAAGTCATCTTAGATGATTTTTCTCAAAAGAATATTTCTGACATGAGAACACACTCTACCACGCGGCGTATATTACTTAAATTTTCATATATTTTGGTGTTGATTTAAGAGGAAAATCAACTCTTCCTCGAAAATTTTTCGACAAGGCCAACATTTCTGTTATGCACATTCTACCTTATTTTGAACTACATGAAACTCCTGTTGAAAAAGAAGAAAGATTGGTATAGGAAAAGAAGTGAGAAATATAACGAGAAGAAGAGGAAGAACGAGATGAAATGGAAGTAGAAGAAGAGGAGAAGGAGGAGGAGGAAATGGATACTTCTTTAAAAAGCTTTAATGAACCATCTCACGTTCCCAACAAAGATATTTTAAAAAATAAGAGAAGCTTCTTAAAAAACAAAAGAAGCTTAAGCTATCCGTTAATAAAAAATTCACCTCCCTCTCTAATAAAGTGGATGGATGCATTAGGAAAATTGTTAGCAAAGTTGGTGAAATTCATCGTTGTCATCTACATGTTTCTAATCCATCTAGTTATTTCCTTACAATATATAGCTTTAATTTTTGTGTATTGTTCAAGTTTAATTCATGTTATCTTTATGTAATTTTCTTTTGTGCTTTGTAACATCTTTGTTGATTAATGAAAAGTTGTGTTTGCTGTTACATATTGTTCTAGTAGTCTCTGGATGTCATTAAAATATAATGGAATTAAATAAAATATAAACTATGAAAAAACATAAGTTTTGCATTTTCAGGTATGTATGTCGACATACTTACATTGTATATCACATGTTTGCCCTTTGGTAAAAAATTTGAAATTTAAAAATAAAACAACTGCCACCTATTCAATCTTTCTAAATGACTTTTCACTTCTATATAAACCTATTTCTTCCAAAAAAATCATTCATTATTTTATTCTCTACTCTCCTTTCATTTTCAAACATATTTTAATAAACATGTCCTCTCCACAACAAAAATTGTGTGAAAATCTTGAACAAACACTTCAATCATTCAAGGACATTCTTACCCTAATCTAAGGAAATCAAAGGCATTTAGAATTAAGTCAAATGAAGATGATTAAAGAGTAAGAAAAGCATTTCGACGTCCTTCAATGGTTTATTTCTTCCTTAATCAAAGATGTTCAAATAAACTACCTAGAATACTTCATCGACAAGGATAATGAAGTTTGGGATGCCATCAAAGAAAATCTAATCTTTGGATCCGATGGGTGTGTTGAAGTTTCGAGGAATGTCTAATTATTCGTTTGATTATAAATATGTAAATATTTAACTTATTAATACTCCTAGATTTGGATTTGTTTGGATTGATAAGTATTCTTAGGTTTTGATTTGATTTGGCGTGTTTAATATGTATACTTGGATTGATAATTTGATATGTCTTATCTTATTTAAATTCTCTATATATTAAGTACATCATGTTTAATATGCTTCGATTAATTTATTGCTTAATTATTGATTTTGACTCTATAGTTTCAAATTATTTTTTAAGGGGAATATTTATTTTTAACCCATTTTTGTTGATGAAAAATGAGGGGAAAAGTATAAAATATACACGTGCACATATTCAAGAGGAGTTACGTAACTCGGGGGAGTTATACCATACATTATATATAGGAATATTTAATGGTTGTCATCACTATAAAAGGGGAGATTATTTATACCTCAGTAATTGATTTTGATGACAATAACCATAAGCAACCATATACAATCATATAAAATATAAATAGCAATGTTTTGCCAAGATATATAGTGTATAGTGCAATCATTATATAGGTGTTAAATTGAAGACTGTACAGTATAAAGACACAAAAGATTGACATAAAGACTCATGAGTACAAAGACCGAGATATGAAGATCTTAATATTATAATTTAGTATATAGAGTCGTAGCTTATATTACTAAAAGATCTTGACAGCAATCTTTGATCTTTATCTTCTATTTCCTATCTTTTATATATTTAAACAAAATAAATTTTCAAAATATTATATATAGGATTTTTAAAGTCCAAAAAGTCTATAAACTACATTCAAACTATTTGACAAAGTATCAAATTATTTTACAAAGTATAGGATTTTCAAAACATTTTAAAAGAAACAAGTTTTCACATTTTACATGCATATGTCGACATATAAGCAGATGGTATGTCAACATACATGTCACCAATTGGTTTTCCAAATTTTGAAATGATGTGTCTATTTTTCGTAACTCTTCACGAACGACCACATGTTAATTTATTGTATAGAAGGGAGCTCAAACAAATTTTATAAGTTTAGAATTACTTATTTTCTTCCCTCTCTTACTCTCTTGAAAACTCCATTGAAAATATACTATATTCTCCTCAAAATCACTTAGAATCAGTTCATACTTCATTGTATTAATTTGATACTACTTTCTTACTATTTTGGAAACATCCCTCTCTCAAGTTAAAGATCAAAGTGCGGTCCAAGAGGCTAACAGATCCATTGTATTCCAAGTTCCAGAAATTGCATTTCAAAAAAATATCAGCTCTATTTGTATTCGCTTTAGTTATGATTGTAGCCCATTCAAATCAAAAGGACGTGCTTAGTATCCCGAAAATCTAATGGTTGTGCTTGTAGTCTGTTCAAATCAAGTGAGTCTATCCTGAGCTTGGAAATTCAAGAGGGTGTATCTTGTAGCCTCGAAATTGAGATTATATTTGGTTATGCCTTATGTCGAGTTAAAGGTTGACATTTGAAAAGAAATCTATACAATCAGTTGTACATCACAGGATATAGGAGAAATCCGAACGAGTATAAAATCCCTGGTGTCATCTCTCTTACTCTTTACTTTGCTTTACTGCTTTTATTTATTTCTTTGGCTTCATCAGTAATTGTTTGATAGTATAATTTTATGTTGTTAATCTGTGATTTAATATTTAACTTGAAAGAAATTAAAAAGGATTTACATAAGTTAGAAAAAAAATATTTACCCCTATCTAGTGTTTAATTAGGCTTGGGATCCATAATTCCACAACCCGCGGTTATTATATTTAGATTTTTATGAGAACGTATTCCTAGCTCTCTTCTTAGTTTAATGAACGTAGTTTGTGCTAAAGATTTCATTAAGATATCGACTATTTGATTTTCAGTATTTATATTTCGAACGAATCAATTTCTTTATTTATGTTGACTCTTAGAAAATGATGTACCATGTCTATATGTTTGTAGTCGCATGATGTCTTGGATTCTCAGTCGAATTTATTATATTAGTGTTGCATAGTATTTTGGTGACTGTTTTAAATTTAAACCAATTTTTTTAAAAGTTTGTTGCATATAGATAACCTACAAATAAGGTATTGTAGCTGAGATAAATTCTGATTCTGCTTTGGGTAGAGACGTAAAAACTTTCTTTTTGTTAAACCAGGGAATAAGAGTGTGTCCTAAAAAGTGACAAGTTTCACTTGTGCTTTTTCGGTCTGATTTGCATCCAGTATAGTCAACGTCACTATATGGTATTAATTTAAAGGAGTCTTCATTTGGGTGGAATGGTCCACAGTCTAGTGCTGTTTACATATCTTAGAATACGTTTTATGGCTTTTAGATGAGTTTCCTTAGGTTAAGATAGATATCTTACACAGAGACATACACTATGCATTATATCAGGTATACTAGCAGTTATATATAGCAAAGATCCTATCATGCCTCTATATAGTTTTTAATCTACATCTTATTCATTTTCTTCCTTATTTGGTTTTCCATCAGTTGCTATAAGAGTTGACTTACCACTAGTATCAGACATACCGCATTTCTTTATTAGTTCCTTAGCATACTTTTCTTAACTTATAAATATGCAATTATTTGATTATCTTATTTGTAATACTAAAAGGAAAGTTAGTTCTCCCATATGACTAATTTCAAATTCCCTAGTCATTATATCAGAAATTCTTTGTAACTGTTCATTTGTTGGCCTAGAAATAATATCATCTACATATATTTATATAAGTTGAGTATCATTATTATTTCTTTCAATAAATAGTGTACTATCTACTTTTCCAATTTCAAAGTTAGGTTATATTAAGGTTTAAATCTTTTACACTAGGCACTAGGAGCTTGTTTTAAACCATATAAAGCTTTCTTTGATTTATAAACATGATTTGAAAGTTTTTCATTTTCGAAAAGTGGGGGTTGTTCCACATAAACATATTGTTTAATAAAACCATTCAAAAAGTCACTTTTGTCATCCATTTGAAATAATTTAAGATTATTATGATTTGCAAAAGCAAGTAGCATTCTTATGGCTTCTAATCTGGCGACAGGGGCAAAGGTTTCATCGAAGTCTATTCCTTCTTCTTAGAAATATCCTTGAGCAACTAAACGTGCTTTATTTCTTACAAACTTCTCATTGTTCAGTTAATTTATTTCTATAAACCCATTTGCTGCCAACTGCAGATTTATTTTTAGGTCTTGGGACTAATTCCTAAACATTGTTTTTGGTAACGATTAAGTTCTTCTTGCATAGCAAGAATCCATGAATCTTGTAATGATGCTTTCATTGAATTTTTAGGTTCATAGTTCATATAATGCTACATTACTTATTTTACTTAATGTATTTTTTTATGACCGGCTCTATATTTCCTAGAATATTTTCTATAGTGTAATATCCCAAAATTTTTAACAATATCAATTTAATAATTTGTATAAAAAAAATTAAACTGATATTGATATTCTGATAATAATAATCCAAATAAATTTAAATAATCATCTTCAGTAATTATTTAATTGGTAATTTTTATCTTTTAAATAATAGATTGATTTCTATTTTCAATATAAATATATGGTTTATATTTTAAATAGATTTGTATTGTTTCAATTTTAATAAGTAAAGCATATTTTCTAGTTTTAATATTTGTAGTAACTTTGAGAATTAGTTTTTATTTAATAATAGCTTTTCAAAGTTATAAAACAAATGATCTTGGTTCAAATTGATAAATGAATCATGATTTAAAATTCTAATATACATTAATAATTTGGAAATTTTAATTTTTATTAAATATAAAGTTTTCAAAGCTATTTCATAAATAAATATATGATTTTTAAATTGTTAAGAAAAATGTCTAAATGTTTAAATTAGTTTTAGCTTGAGTTTTAAATTTAATTAAATTGATAAACGAGTTTTATAGCTTAATTAAATAGAAAATTTATTAATAAAAATATAATTTCCTTTAAAATGGATTTAATTTAATAATGAGACATTTTAAATACAATATTAACAATGTATTGTCTTACAAGTAGATTTTTGGTTAAAAATAGCTATTGTTATTTCAAACTTTGATTTGTATTCATAATTTGATTTTTAATATTAGATTATGAATTTAATTTAATTTAAATTCCAAAGTATAAATTTTAAATTATTTTAATTTCCATATGTATAAGCTTCATTTATAAGTACAAATTGTTTTTAGTTCTTTTAAAGGTTTATATACATATTTAAATATTAACTAACAAATTAATTTGACTTAATATAAATTAACTAATGAACTAAATACAAACTACTTTAAAAAAAAGACAAGTGTATTAATATTAAGCCTCTCATAACCAAATGTTAAAAGATTAACTTATTAAATTGACAAATGTTGAAATACTTACAAGTGGTTCACTTTGTTTTTAAATTTTCTTTTATTTAGTAAAATCTGAAAATAACCTATTTAAGTATACAATCATTCATTTCCATTTTTTTCTCATTTCCTAAAATCAAAAGAAAGCTTCAAAACACCTATTCAAAAATCAAAACCCCATGATCTAAAAATCAGTAATTCCTCTTCAAAATCAAAGCAGTTCAAACCCTGCATATTCAACTTCCTAAAATCAATAGGCCTGCATTTTTTTCTACAATTTCAAAATCTGTAGCATGCATCTTCAAAACTATGCACTTAACATTTTCAAAACCCCTCATATCAAAAACTGTAACTCTTCAATCTCATCATTCTGCAACCCATTCTGCAACTCAAAGGAATTTCATGCAACTGCAACCTTTTCAAATCTGTCAAGCATTCTTCAAAATTCTGTCACCATTTTTAACCAAGCCTGCAAACAGTTTTAAAATCAAGCAAAAAGCATGTTTTCTTTCCAATCTGGAAATTGGATTTTTGCATGCCACCTGAAAACAAAAGAAAAATCAAAAGCATTTCTTTATGGAGGCATGTAAGCAGCTTTAAAAATCAAAAAGGCAAGAACAATTAGTCATCAGCAAGTTCAAAGTTTTTTTTCAAATCTGGGAAGCTCTATCTTCATTCTTCAAATCGGTGAGTAACATCACATTCTCTTTTAAACTTAAGTATGAATAATGGTTGCATGTTAATCTCTATGTTAAATATTGTATTGAGTACATTCATATGTATGTTTGTTTATTTATATTGTTATATCTATGAATGTATGGTATGCATGACTATGTTACCTGGGTCTTCTCTGTTTTATAGTTCATAGGTTTAAGGTTTTGATTTAAAAATCAAAATCTTTTAATTTAATCTCTGTTTAAACTTACATTTTAAGTCAAACCTGATTGTGTAATCATAAACTTTAGTTTAGAAATCTACTTAAGTTAAAATAACTTATATTATCTCTAGAAACCCAATTTACTGATCAAGTTTTTAAAATGAGTAAAAATTTAAATATCACAATTTATTGTTTCAGGGTTAGGATCTGAAACAACACTTAAAAACATGAATTTTAGAACTAAAATCAAGATTTTTAATTTAGGAATGAGTGTACAGTTCTTGTCTGAACTGGAAATAGAAATCTGGTCTTTTCTGGTGATCCAAGTGTTTGGAGAGGTCGGGGCTTTGGGTAATGATGGAGGATTGATCGTAGTTGATAGGAAAAATACTAGATGTTGATGCTTTTCATCGAGGAGGCAGCGGTGGCAAGATCTTTTCTATAACTCTAGTTTATCTAGGATAGGTAGTTCAATCAATCTCTGTTTCTACAGTGGATCGAGTGCCTCTAGATTTTGGGAGATGGAAGGTTGGTCATAAGAGAAGGCGTGGCCGGAGTAGCAGATCTTCTGATGGTCAGAGCTTTGTGATTGGGGCGTTGGCAGGTTTGGTATGGGTGGTGGTTCCTGTGTTTCCAGGTTTGGGGGTTTAAGTCTCGAACTCGATTTTGAGAGTTGGAGTTTGATCTGAGGATCCTGGCGTGACGATTGAGTGTTGGTCGTTGTGTGAAGGCCACCGGAGTTGGCTAGAGATGATCAACGGCACCGTGCATGTGCACTGTGCACTGTTGTTCTGGTGGTTTAGTTTTTGGTTTGTTCTCAAGTCAGTTGATGCTTGACTCGAAGTGGGTAGGTGGGTTGCTCGGAGTAAAGTGTGTTTGGACTCGAAGCATTTGGAATGGTGAATCGGGTTATATTTGATTACAGGTTTTAATAGGAACCTGTTTGTTCTGTTTTTTTAAAAAAAAATTAGAATAGAATTTAAAACAGAAGTAAACGTAAAGAAAAGTTTTAAATAACTTAAAACCAGGTTTTAAAATCTGGAATTCAAGTTTAAGTTTAAATCTTAGTTTAAAAATAAAAATAAATAAGGTATAACTTGAATTATTTAGCTACTTTAAAATGGGTAAGTAGTTTGAATTTTTAAATGTAAGTTTTAAATATTTAGTCTAAATCTGGAACCAACATTTAATTTGTATTCTAGTGTTGTAATTATAGGAAGTTTTTTTTATTTAAAATGTTTAAAACAACTTGAATGTTTAAGTGTAATTTTAAATGAATTTGGTTTTAAACTCTTTTAAGTTTCTTTATAAATAAATATTTCTTTAACTTGTGAATTGAAAGTTTTTGGTTTGTGTTTTTAAACTTTGTTAAAGTTAGTTTTTTTTCATTTTGGATCTTAAATTTAAAATGAAATTTGAAAGTAATTTCAAAAGTAATTTGTTTTCAAATAAAATTTGTTTTTTTAACAAAATTTAGAAATGTTTATCTTAAATTAATTAAGACTTAATGTTTTGAAATTAATTTAATAAATGGAGTAATTAAGGAATGGTTAATTAATTTAATTAATTAATGATCTGAAATTAATAAATATTGATTAATTGTTAATCGATTTATAGTTAAGATCATTAATTAGATTATTTGATGATTAAAGAATTATTAATTTAGAAATTTAGTATTAAATCAAGGTTAATTAATTAAATATTTAGATTTTAATTAATGGATGATTAAAGATATTTAAAATTAGTTAATTACTTAATAAGAATAATTAGAGAAGGGTTAATAAAGGTCATTAACCCGGATTAATTTAATAATAATCAATTGTGAATTGTAGAGAATAATTACTTAATGAAGTAATAAGAAATTAATTACTTAATGTAATTAATTTAGTTTAAATGTGATTGTTTAATTTAATTAATTAAGTTTAATTAATTTTAAACAATTGGGTTTTAAAGATAATTACTATATGTAATAAATGATTTGGGAAATTACTTATTGAAGTAATTGAATGATAATTACAAATTGTAATTAATTGAAGATGTTTAAGAATGAAGTAATTTGGATTTAAATTACTTAATAATTAATCAAGGGATTAATTAAGTAATTAATTAAAGAATAATTAATTTGGTTTAATAAAATAGTTAAGATAGTTAATTATTGAATGTAATTAATCTGGAATGATTAATAATTATGAGTTAATTACTCAAGGTAATTAATTTAGGTAGATAATTTATTTGAATATAATTAAGGATCATTAATTATTATAATTAATGATGTAACTAAAAGTTGATTAGTTAAGATTAATTAATCAATAATAAGTATTTAAAGGTAATTTATTAATGTAATTAATTAAGGATTGATGTACTGATTATAGTTAATTAATTAGTTAAAGTAAGTAAAGGTTAATTACTGTTTGTTTGAGAATAATTAATTCATGAAATTAATTAAGGATAATTACATGAATGTAATTAAGGGTAATTAATCAAGGGTGATTAATTATAGTGATTAATAATGAATGATTAATTGATTGTAATCAATTAAATGGTTAAGATAGCAAGATTTATATTGGTGAAGTAATTAATTTAATTTATTTTAAATTAATTAAAGATAAAGTAATTAATTTAATTCATTTTAAATTAATTAGAGATGAAGATAGTTAGTTTAATTCATTTTAAATTAATTATATTGTGATAAGTAAATCTTTGCTTATGTATGAATGGATGACATTGATTGTCTTGGATGCTTTGTGATCTCAGTAATGAGATAAGTATTATTGTGTGGTATGAATGCTTTGTTGCATTGTGATGATAACATAGATTATCTATTGTGATGGTAGTATATGGATTATCTATTTTGATATTGATAATATGGATTACCTGTTATTTGATAATGTTGATTATCAATTATTGATCTGTGAGTTATCTATCTGTGTGTATATAGATACTGTATTGAATTGTTTTAAACCTTTAAAACAACTTGGACCTAAAAGACACGCTTTGGATTTCGATGAGACCGGGATCGGGTTTCCATATTTGGATATCTGAAAACCACATCGATTCCAAATAACGTTAGGTCGTGAATCCAAATGGAGCTTTGTGAAGACTCGAGGTGTAAGAACTATACGTTAGTATAACTCTGTGGGTGATCCCGTAATGAGTTTGACGGAATAGTACTTATAGGTTCGAGATGGTGATTCAGAGTGTAAGGGTTATTGTCGTTAACTCTAAGGGTGATTCCAAAATGAGTGTAACGAGATAATGCCTTCGGTTTCGTTCGAACCCGGAACGAACTTGTATGGATTGAATGCTTTCAAAACATCGTCAGGTGGACGATGAGCATTCTAAGTGATGTGTACACTAAAGGTAATCGTAGCCTCAAGCCTCATCAACCGGGAATGGCTAAAACAGGGGAGGTGCAGCAAGGCTTCGTGGGTAGCCCCCGCTTGAGAGTGAGATTTACCCCTGTCTAGAGGTCCCTTTTTATTTCGGCTGTGTGGACGGTTTTTGAGCTCCAATCGTCGGGGTTATCTTGTTCGGAACTGTTCAGTAAGGAATGGGTCCGGCCTTGTGTTGTAGGGGAGCAGGCGTACTCCTTGGTACGATGATCTAGGCCACGTACTGTGACGGGCGGTACCCCAGTAGCCCTGCCATTGTATGGAATCCAAAATCCAATAAGTGCCTACGGTTTTGATTGTATTACCCACTTTTGTGGCTAGTAGCTGGAATTTAATAGATGTAACAATTTCGGCTATTTCATATTTATTTGAAAACCCTAGACCTATTATAATATCATCGGATTTCCTATCAAATGTTTGGTTAACGTAAGGTTAAAACTTTTCCATGTTTATGTGTGGGAAGTCTTACGTGATACCTTTCTTTCAAAAGGTTTTTGAAAATTAAACAACTTTAACCTGTTACTCACACCAGACCCATGTATGACTCGGAGTTTATTTTCTGTTTTCTTAAACTCTTGGGTACTTAATTTTTACGAGTAGCCAAGGGATTCAGGTTAGGATTCAGGTTAGCTTTGACAAACTGTGGAGAAGCAATAGAGCAGGAGGCTTCTGCGATAGATATATAGTATTCCGCTGTGTGTTCTGTGTTGTCTCTGAGTTGTAATAACTAGACAGATGTTTATAACTGTCTAGTATGTGATGTATATCTGTGTAACTCCGATAATGATTGTAAACTATGTAATGCTTATGTTATTAAATATAATTTATTTGTTCCGCTGTTTAGATTCTGATGTTGTTTCTTCCTTCTCTTCTTTCTTTTCTCTTTTCTACCTCTTTCTTTCTCATTAATGAATCGTCATTCTGTGGAGACGGGTGGCGGGTCATTACAGTGGTATTAGAGCATTAGGTTGAGTGAATAGCTAGGCTCTGTAGTGGTGTCTTTCTTGAGAGAGCGTATTTGTAATTTTTAATATATATATATATATATATATATATATATATATATATATATATATATATTTCTGCCTATCTATTGGGTTACCTGTTCAGGTTCCCCTATATAAGTTATAAGGTATATGGGGTTGTAGTGTGTGTAACACGACTACTATTGGTTGGAGTTTGAATGTGTGAGGTTGGAAGTGTATCTGTCGAGACTGTAGACCTAATACCGTCTTGAGTGAGCTTTGTAGTGATGAAGGACTTCATTTATCTCTGAAGGAAATCTGTTAAGGTTCGGAGTTCATTTCTGAAGTTGATGAGTGAATTTGGATCTGTTGGTTGGGCAGAAGCAAGTGATGGTATTTTGAATACCTCAGAAAGTAATAGCTGCGTAAAAGACGCAGTGACTATGGATGTTCCCGAAGATGTTTTCCTTTGAACAAGTTAAGGAGGTGAGTCTGCTTCGGTGTTATGGCTGTGTTCAGCCGAAGTTTCTGTTTGCTTTAAGGTTTGAGTTTCTCGAAGAGCTTGTTTTGGAATTCTTTGGAATCTGTGGTAGCAAGTGCAGCTTGGAGTGTTCTCGGTGTTGGGAAAAGATCTTTTGGCTTAGCAGTTTTTCTGAAGTAGAGTTCAGAAACAGTTAAGTGAACCCGTTTCTTCGATGGGTTGGCCAGTCAAGTGTAAGCTATTCCGTTTGGTAAAGGGAGAACAGTTTTCCTTGGATTTGGTTTTGTGGATCGCAAAAGTGACTAGCGATTGTGAGAGTGTTCTCTTGGATTATCTGAGTTTTTCTGAATGTTTCAAAGAAGTCAGAATTTTGTCCGCATCTGGAAGTTGAGTTTCCTTATCGACTGGAATTCCAGGAGTGGAACCAGTGGTTCAGCTTTATAGAAGAATGGTTCCAGGGATATTGAATTGGTGTAGCAGCTCAGAGTTTTGGAGGAACTTTTGAATTTTTCTTATGGATTTGTTGAACCATATCTCTGGGGTGTGTTGTCCTGTATGTACATGTGTTCTTCTTCAAGCATTCTCTTCTATTTCGGATCAGAGTTGAGCAGCGGAAGTAGTTTGGAAGTGCATCTGCTTTTCTTTTCAGGACAAAAGTGAGTTGTTGTCTTCTGATGTTTAAGAAGTAGGATTTGATTTTGGTTGATCTTGAGGAGATCATTTTGTTGTGTTGATTGGTCTAGTTTGTTTCTAGAAGCATCAGCGGAGGTTGAGCTGATCAGTAAGTTGTGGACAGTCCAGGATCGTCCGAAGAGTTTTGTGGATTTGAGACGAAGGAATTTGGATTCCGGAATTGGAGATTTAATTTTGGATAAGTTTTCTCCGATCGAAAAGGAGCTATTAGTTTGAGTGAGTCTGAGAAGTTAGCTCTGAAGAGTTTTGGATCGTTTCTGTGATCTTGGAGAATAAGTGATTGACCTATAGGATTGAATTGCCAGTTTGGATAACCGGGATTCGATGAGTTTCACGTCTCTCTGAGTGAGTACGTGTATGATCTATCTCTGGTTGAGAAACCAGCAGTTTGGGAGTTTTGGTTGTTGAATCAGACTCGTCTGTAGTCTGATATCTTGTCTAGTGTTTAGATATAGTAGTATAGGAGCTTTGTAGCTTCATAGGTATTGATTGTTTGATTTCTGTAAAGCGAGTATCCCTGTATATATATAAACCTGGGGAAACTCGATGAAATTCTATCCAGAATTAGTCTGGACAATTAGATTGGTTTGATTGGTTGAATTGGTTGCTATGGTTGTTAGCATAGGTTTGATATATGCTTGTGTTTTTAAATAAATCTTTAATGAGACTATTAAATTACCTTTGTATTAAATTTCGGGGACGAAATTCTCTTAAGGGTGAAGGATTGTAATATCCCGGAATTTTTAACAATATCAATTTAATAATCTGTATAAAAAAATTAAATTGATATTGATATTCTGATAATAATAATCCAAATAGATTTAAATAATCATCTTCAATAATTATTTAATTGGTTATTTTTATCTTTTAAATAATAGATTGATTTCTATTTTCAATATAAATATATGGTCTATATTTTAAATAGATTTGTATTGTTTTAATTTTAATAAGTAAAGCATATTTTCTAGTTTTAATATTTGTAGTAACTTTGAGAATTAGTTTTTATTTAATAATAGCTTTTCAAAGTTATAAAATAAATGATCTTGGTTTAAATTGATAAATGAGTCATGATTTAAAATTCTAATATACATTAATAATTTGGAAATTTTGTTTTTTATTAAATATAAAGTTTTCAAAGCTATTTCATAAATAAATATATGATTTTTAAATTGTTAAGAAAAATGTCTAAATGTTTAAATTAGTTTTAGCTTGAGTTTTATAGCTTATTAAATAGAAAATTTATTAATAAAAATATAATTTCCTTTAAAATGGATTTAATTTAATAATGAGACATTTTAAATACAATATTAACAATGTATTGTCTTACAAATAGATTTTTGGTTAAAAATAGCTGTTGTTATTTCAAACTTTGATTTGTATTCATAATTTGATTTTTAATATTATATTATGAATTTAATTTAAATTTAAATTCAAAGTATAAATTTTAAGTTGTTTTAATTTCCATATTTATAAGCTTCATTTATAAGTACAAATTGTTTTTAGTTCTTTTAAAGGTTTATATACATATTTAAATATTAACTAACAAATTAATTTGACTTAATATAAATTAACTAATGAACTAAATACAAACTACTTTTAAAAAAAGACAAGTGTATTAATATTAAGCCTCTCATAACCAAATGTTAAAAGATTAACTTATTAAATTGACAAATGTTGAAATTCTTACAAGTGGCTCACTTTGTTTTTAAATTTTCTTTTATTTAGTAAAATCCGAAAATAACCTATATAAGTATACAATCATTCATTTCCATTTTTTTCTCATTTCCTAAAATCAAAAGAAAGCTTCAAAACACCTATTCAAAAATCAAAACCCCATGATCTAAAAATCAGTAATTCCTTTTCAAAATCAAAGTAGTTCAAACCATGCATATTCAACTTCCTAAAATCAACAGGCTTGCATTTTTTTCTGCAATTTCAAAATCCATAGCATGCATCTTCAAAACTATGCACTTACCCTTTTCAAAACCCCTCATGTCAAAAACTGTAACTCTTCAATCTCATCATTCTGCAAACCATTCTACAACTCAAAGGAATTTCATGCAACTGCAACCTTTTCAAATCTGTCAAGCATTCTTCAAAATTCTATCACCATCTTTAACCAAGCCTGCAAACAGTTTTAAAATCAAGCAAAAAGCATGTTTTCTTTCCAATCTGGAAATTGGATTTTTGCATGATATTTGAAAACAAAAGAAAATTCAAAAGCATTTCTTTATGGAGGCATGAAAGCAGCTTTAAAAATCAAAAAGGCCAAAACAATTAGTCTTCAGCAAGTTCAAAGTTTTTTTTCAAATCTGGGAAGCTCTATCTTCATTCTTCAAATCGGTGAGTAACATCACATTCTCTTTTAAACTTAAGTATGAATAATGGTTGCATGTTAATCTCTATGTTAAAATTGTATTGAGTTACATTCATATGTATGTTTGTTTATTTATATTGTTGTATCTCTGAATGTATGGTATGCATGGCTGTGTTACCTGGGTCTTCTCTGTTTTATAGTTCATAGGTTTAAAGTTTTGATTTAAAAATCAAAATCTTTTAATTTAATCTCTGTTCAAACTTAAGTTTTAAGTCAAACCTGATTGTGTAATCATAAACTTTAGTTTAGAAATCTACTTAAGTTAAAATAACTTATATTATCTCTAGAAACCCAATTTACTGATTAAGTTTTTAAAATGAGTAAAAATTTAAATATCACAATTTACTATTTCAGGGTTAGGATCTGAAACAACACTTGAAAACATGAATTTTAAAACTAAAATCAAGATTTTTAATTTAGGAATGAGTGTACAGTTCTTGTCTGAACTGGAAATAGAAATCTGGTCTTTTGTGGTGATACAAGTGTTTGGAGAGGTCGGGGCTTTGGGTAATGATGGAGGATTGATCGTAGTTGATAGGAAAAATACTAGATGTTGATGCTTTTCATCGAGGAGGCAGCGGTGGCAAGATCTTTACTGTAACCCTAGTTTATCTAGGATAGGTAGTTCGATCAATCTCTGTTTCTGTAGTGGATCGAGTGCCTCTATATTTTGGGAGATGGAAGGTTGGTCATAAGAGAAGGCGTGGCTGGAGTAGCAGATCTTCTGATGGTCGGAGCTTTGTGATTGGGGCGTTGCCAGGTTCGGTATGGGTGGTGGTTCCTATGTTTCCAGGTTTTGGGGTTTAAGTCTCGAACTCGATTTCGAGAGTTGGAGTTTGATCTGAGGATCCTGGCGTGACGATTGAGTGTTGGTCGTTGTGTGAAGGCCACCGAAGTTGGCCAGAGATGATCAACGGCACCGTGCATGTGCACGGTGCACTGTTTTTCTGGTGGTTTAGATTTTGGTTTGTTCTCGAGTCAGTTGATGCTTGACTCGAAGTGGGTAGGTGGGTTGCTCGGAGTAAAGTGTGTTTGGACTCGAAGCATTTGGAATGGTGACTCGGGTTATATTTGATTACAGGTTTTAACAGGAACCTGTTTGTTCTGTTTTTAAAAAAAAAAAATTAGAATAGAATTTAAAACAGAAGCAAATGTAAAGCAAAGTTTTAAATAAGTTAAAACCAGGTTTTAAAATCTGGAATTCAAGTTTAAGTTTAAATCTTAGTTTAAAAATAAAAATAAATAAGGTTTAACTTGAATTGTTTAGCTACTTCAAAATGGTTAAGTAGTTTGAATTTTTAAATGTAAGTTTTAAAAATTTAGTCTAAATCTGGAACCAACATTTAATATGTATTCCAGTGTTGTAATTAAAGGAAGTTTTTCTTTTATTTATTTAAAACGTTTTAAACAACTTGAATGTTTAAGTGTAATTTTAAATGAATTTGGTTTTAAATTCTTTTAAGCTTCTTTATAAATAAATATTTCTTTAACTTGTGAAATTAAAGTTTTTGGTTTGTGTTTTTAAACTTTGTTAAAGTTAGTTTGTTTTCATTTTGGATCTTAAATTTAAAATGAAATTTGAAAGTAATTTCAAAAGCAATTTATTTTCAAATAAAATTTATTTTTTTAACAAAATTTAGAAATGTTTATCTTAAATTAATTAAGAATTAATGTTTTGAAATTAATTTAATAAATGGAGTAATTAAGGAATTGTTAATTAATTTAATTAATTAATGATTTGAAATTAATAAATATTGATTAATAGTTAACCAATTTATAGTTAAGATCATTAATTAGATTATTTGATAATTAAAGAATTATTAATTAAGAAATTTAGTTTTAAATCAAGGTTAATTAATTAAATAATTAGATTTTAATTAATGGATGATTAAAGATAATTAAAATTAGTTAATTACTTAATAAGAATAATTAGAGAAGGGTTAATAAAGGTCATTAACCAGGATTAATTTAATAATAATCAATTGTGAATTGTAGAGAATAATTACTTAATGAAGTAGTTAAGAAATTAATTACTTAATTTAATTAATTTAGTTTAAATGTGATTGTTTAATTTAATTAATTAAGTTTAATTAATTTTAAACAATTGGGTTTCAAAGATAATTACTATATGCAATAAATGATTTGGGAAATTACTTGTTGAAGTAATTGAATGATAATTACAAATTGTAATTAATTGAAGATGTTTAAGAATGAAGTTATTTGGATTTAAATTACTTAATAATTAATCAAGGGATTAATTAAGTAATTAATTAAAAAATAATTAATTTGGTTTAATAAAATAGTTAAGATAGTTAATTATTGAATGTAATTAATCTGGAATGGTTAATAATTATGAGTTAATTACTCAAGGTAATTAATTTAGGTAGATAATTTATTTGAATATAATTAAGGATCATTAATTATTATAATTAATGATGTAATTAAAAGTTGATTAATTAAGATTAATTAATCAATAGTAAGTATTTCAAGGTAATTTATTAATGTAATTAATTAAGGATTGATGTACTGATTATAGTTAATTAATTAGCTAAAGTAATTAATGGTTAATTACTCTTTGTTTGAGAATAAGTAATTCATGAAATTAATTAAGGATAATTACATGAATGTAATTAAGGGTAATTAATCAAGGGTGATTAATTAAGGTGGTTAATAATGAATGATTAATTGACTGTAATCAATTAAATGGTTAAGATAACAAGATTTATATTGGTGAAGTAATTAATTTAATTTATTTTAAATTAATTAAAGATAAAGTAATTAATTTAATTCATTTTAAATTAATTAGAGATGGAGATAGTTAATTTAATTCATTTTAAATTAATTATATTGTGATAAGTAAATCTTTGCTTATGTATGAATGGATGACATTGATTGTCTTGGATGCTTTGTGATCTCAGTAATGAGATAAGTATAATTGTGTGGTATGAATGCTTTGTTGCATTGTGATGATAACATAGATTATCTATTGTGATGGCAGTATATGGATTATCTATTTTGATATTGATAATATGGATTACCTGTTATTTGATAATGTTGATTAACAATTATTGATCTGTGAGTTATCTATCTATGTGTATATAGATACTGTATTGAATTGTTTTAAAGGTTTAAAACAACTTAGACCTAAAAGACACGCTTTGGATTTCGATGAGACCGGGATCGGGTTTCCATATTTGGATATCCGATAACCACATCGATTCCAGATAACGTTAGGTCGTGAATCCAAATGAAGCTTTGTGAAGACTCGAGGTCTAAGAACTATACGTCAGTATAACTCTGTGGGTGATTCTGCAATGAGTTGACGGAATAGTACTTATAGGTTCGAGATGGTGATTCAGAGTGCAAGGGTTATCGTCGTTAACTCTGAGGGTGATTCCAAAATGAGTGTAACAAGATAATGCCTTCGGTTTCGTTCGAACCCGTAACGAAGTTGTATGGATTGAACGCTTTCAGAACATCGTCAGGTGGACGATGAGCATTCTAAGTGATGTGTTCACTAAAGGTAATCGTAGCCTCAAGCCTCATCAACCGGGAATGGCTAAAACAGGAGAGGTGCAGCAAGGCTTCGTGGGTAGCCCCCACTTGAGAGTGAGATTTACCCCTATCTAGAGGTCCCTTTTTATTTCGGCTGTGTGGACGGTTTTTGAGCTCCAACCATTGGGGTTATCTTGTTCGGAACTGTTCAGTAAGGAATGGGTCCGGCCTTGTGTTGCAAGGGAGCGGGCGTACTCCTCGGTACGGTGATCTAGGCCACGTACTGTGACGGGGGTACTCTAGTAGCCCTACCATTGTATAGAATCCAAAATCCAATAAGTGCCTACGGTTTTGATTGTATTACCCACTTTTGTGGCTAGTAGCTGGAATTTAATAGATGTAACAATTTCGGCTATTTCATATTTATTTGAAAACCCTAGACCTATTATAATATCATCGGATTTCCTATCAAATGTTTGGTTAGTGTAAGGTAAAAACTTTTCCATGTTTATGTGTGGGAAGTCTTACGTGATACCTTTCTTTCAAAAGGATTTTGAAAATTAAACAACTTCAACCTGTTACTCACACCAGACTCATGTCTGACCCGGAGTTTATTTTCTGTTTTCTTAAACTCTTGGGTACTCAATTTTTACGAGTAGCCAAGGGATTCAGTTTAGGATTCAGGTTAGCTTTGACGATTGTGGAGAAGCAATGGAGCAGGAGGCTTCTGCGTTAGATATATAGTATTCCGCTGTGTGTTCTGTGTTGTCTCTGAGTTGTATTGAGTTGTAATAACTAGACAGGTGTTTATAACTGTCTAGTATGTGATGTATATCTGTATAACTCTGATAATGATTGTAAACTATGTAATGCTTATGTTATTAATATAATTTATTCGTTCCGCTGTTTAGATTCTGATGTTGTTTCTTCCTTCTCTTCTTTCTTTTCTCTTTTCTACCCCTTTCTTTCTTATTAATGATGTGTCATTCTGTGGAGACGGGTGGCGGGCCATTACAATAGGACGATCTTTTAAATATTTTGTTATTTTATTTGGATGTGAATTTTTAGAGTTAGCATTATTTTCATCGTTAGTGGTTTCATTATTTGTATTATCATTATTTTCATTTGGATTAATATTTTATTCTTCATCGATGCCGGTATTATGTATTAGTATTTTCATCAAATGAAATATGTAATGTTTCTCTAATGGTGTTAGTTTTGGTGTAAAAACTCTATAAGCTTTACTTCTATTAGAACAGCCAAAAAAATTCCTTTATCTGATTTAGCATCAAATTTATCTAAATTATATTTAATATTAAACATTTACTACAGAAACTCTAAAATAAGATACTTTAGGCTTTTTATCATGAAATAACTCATAAGGATTTTTCTTTGTCAAAAGTCTTATTAAAATTCTATTTAAAATATAATGTGTTGTAGCAATTGCTTCAGCCCAAAAACTTTTAGGTAAATCACTATTATTTAGCATAATCCTAACATATTACTATATAGTCCTATTTTACGTTCTACTATCTGTTTTATTAGTGTGTTCTAGGGAACGAAAAGTTATGTACAATTCCTTTCTAATTACGAAAATTTTCACAATTCTCTTTTTTGAATTCTACTCCATATTACTCCATATTGTTTTACTTTTGATTGATTTTTGGTTTAGAATGCTCTTATGAAAATTTTAAACATTTCAAATGCATCACTTTTATGTTTAAGGAATTGTAACACCCCACATCCCTTAGTATATCCAAAATGGGCACACTTAAAGATGTGGTGCGTTGTAGGTATAGCTAAAAACTTACAGAGACCAAGATTCACAGGACAAAATAATTAAAACAGTGGAAACATTTAAATAGAAATCTCAATACCCAAAATCAAACTTCATAAATACTTCATTAAACCAAATATCAAATATCCATATCTAGTGAAAATAATTGTCTCAGTCATAACATCAGAGTACATAAAATAACTATCCCACTCAAAGAAAAGTACTAGTACAGCAAACGAAACAAAAATTGAAATAGAAGAAGCAGAATACATGAAGAAAGTCTCTACAGCTGAACCTCCAAGGAACTCTGAAATCTGCTAATCCTGCCTCTGGTGGCCTATGGAGGGAAGGGAAATGGAGGAGTGGATCGGACTAAAAGTCTAGTGAATGAAGTAATTACTAGTATTCTTAAGCAAGATAAAGGAAATAGACTTTGTAATAGTTTTAGTATTGTAATAGTTTTAGTAAAAAAAGAAATAATGGAAAAGATAAAGCTGGAATAAAATACGGTTTAACTTGCTTACTTTGCTTAAGATAGTTCGATTAGATTGTTTGCACTTTCCTTAGATAATTGCTTTGATTAGGCTGAAACCCTGATCCTACTTTGATTAGGCTGAGCCCTAATTCTACCCTTTGATCGGCCGTCTATTTCTAATGTGCCTACTGCGAACAAGACCCAGTGGACCTTATGCAAAAGATACCCCGTTGGTCCCTACGCAAAAGATACGGACTAGACCCTTCTAGTTCCTATGCAATAGATACCTACTTAGTGCTTGGAGTATTGAATATGCTATTATATGATTTTTGTTTGATGGTAATAAACATATGTATATTCATTTAAATGTATTTGGTAACTATTTTATTTTTCACATAATTAAATAAATATTTACCAAATAAAATAAATAACACAGAGTTTTAATTCAAACAGATATTTTATTCAAATAAATATTTTATTATAATTTTAAATAGTACAAATTTGAGCTCTCAGTACATATATACATTTTTCAATTACAATACAATTTCGATTACATTTCAAGTTTCACTTTACACTGTTCGCCTCACTACATATCACTCGTTCACTCGTATTTATCTTCAACTCTATTCCAAATTGAATCCAGCATTTGAGCTATCTGCAAGTGAACACTGACACGGTAAAATTAAAAAAGAAATATTTTTGCAGTATAAAATAAAACGTATATTTTTGAAAATATTATTTGCCTTAGTTATTTGGGTTGTTCATCATCATTTAATTTTGAATTCATCAATCATGAACAACTTGTGACATGCATAGTGTATCACTGTATATGCCACAAGGCTATGCACACCAATATACACTTGATAAAACTGTAGGGACAGGTGAGCATAAGGTCAAACTCAATCAAACGCTAGGTTCAACTAAAGTGCAATAAAAATAAAGTCACGACATGAGCATAAGGTCAAACCTAAGCCAATGCTAGGTTCAACTTAGGCGCATTACAAAAACATCACAAAATTGTTGAGTGCAAGAATTTTAAAAAACCAACATAAAAAAGCCTCGACCAAAAATTAAATGTACACTTGAACTCAAACCGGTCAAAGCAACCAAACCTGTCAACAAAGCATCCAGGTTTTTTTTAAATGATATGGTCAGTTTAGTTTTGTAGACCGGCTCAAATGTACATAATCAAACACGGTGAAAATGGCAAGCTACAAACTACAAGTGCAAAGTACAAATGGAACAAGACATATAGAATCAAAATCAAAATGAACAAAATCAACATATCCACTAAAAAGTTCAACTGTTCAGGCTAATGCCATGGCGCAAAGGCAACGACTACAACAATGAATTGATCAGGAGCAACAAAGGTCAATGCAGGACCAATAAATAAAGAATTACTCAATACAAATGCAAATACAGCATAAAGAGTGAAACCATCAAATGATACAAGTGTAGTGCAATTCAACAACGCATACACACATACATATGTATGTACATATATAATGACACACTCAAGTGGAACAAGAAAACCAGTACGGGTACACACACACACACACACACACATATGTATATATATACATATATCTGTGTGTGTGTGTGTTTGTGTGTGTGTGTGCATGTGTGTGGCAACCAGATGAAGATTAAACCATGATCAAGGAAAACTACGAACACAGTGACTTCAACATCAAATCAGACAAATGCAATGATTCAGTGTATTACAGCAAGGATAACACAAATGAATTAACATGAATGCAAAGCATAAAAGAGGAACAAAACAACAGGTATATAATAACCAAGAGAAACAAGAACTGGCACACATGAATGAGCGAAACCAGAACGGGCATAAGCACAAGTAAGCCAATGGAACAAAATGAACTCGAATTAAATATAAAGCAACCTAAAACGCAAACTAGACTTTAAATCAAAACTAAACATAAAATTCACATATATTCGAAGAACCAACAGACCAGCTCAGACTGCAATGATAAAGCGAGGAGCAACATGTATATATATAAATATATATACTACAGCAATGAGCAATCGAGAAAGATCACAAAACCAAATAAGTCATCACTAACATGAAGTGCAACAAGACACAAGTACTACCTGAGTCCATCGAGCAACAACAAAGTGTACAGGTAAACCAGAAAATTCTACACAAAGGAGTCAAGGCCAAAAAAAATCAGAGTTTATGAAGTCCAGTATATACATGATGCCACAAACATACATACATATATATACGCATATGCATACACACATGTATACATATATACATTCACACACACACACACAAATATATATATACATATATGCATACGTGAATAAACATTACAGTTCGAAAAACAAGTCAGAGTAGTTTACGATTTTGTAGAAATCTGGTAGCAGTTTCAAATCAGAGTAGCAATTTTTCAACCAAAGTCAATAAGTATGTCAAGCCAAAATCAAAGTCGTGATGACCAAGAAGAAAAATTGAACAAGCCAAAATCAAAGTCGTGGTCACCAAGAAAAAAAAATCGAATCGAACGAGTCAAAATCAAAGCCATGATAATCAAGCAAAAGTATATACGAAATTAAACCACTCAGGATGAATCACATGTATTCGATCAAAACCAAAAGGCCGAGCTAAAATTACTAGACGAATTCAAATAATATATTCAATCGAAAATTTAGGGTTTTCAACCCTACAAAACCCATTATCATCATCGGCATACATAAATTGAGTTTAAAGCTTATCAACAAGAGTAACAAAGAAAATCACATACTAGATTTATCCAAATCTAACTCGCCAAAAATTGAAGCAGCCAAGTATAGTAAAAGCAAGATGATCGATCAATAAAGCAACATGAGATCATCTATTCAAACAATCAATTGAATCGGCGTGCTCAATTCCCAGATGTCCTAAATTCTTAAAGAGGAATGAGCATGCAATTTTCACCAAGCAAAGAAAGTGGACCGAAAAAATAAAAGAGAAAAGGGGGACAGTTTAATTGTTTATCACTTTTTTTGGGGGTCGGCTTATAATCTCCTTTGCACTTTAAATTTTAAAATAGAATGAATTTTTTTCTAAAAACCATTGATGCTTGGAATATTGTTGAGAAAGGTTATAGGACACCAACTATGGTGGTAGATAATCTGGAAACAGATAAACCAATAGATTAATGGACAGATCTAGAAAATAAACTGCAGAATGCTAATGCTAAAGTTGTGAATTCTATTATATGTTCATTAGATCAAATTGAATTTAACTATGTCTCACATTGTCTAACTGAGTAGGAAATCTGGCACACACTTGAAGTGACACATGAAGGAATATCTCAAGTTAAGGAATCTTGCCTTGCCATGTTTAGTAGTGAATACAAGAATTTCACAATGGTTGGGGATGAAATTGTCAAAGAGAGCATGGATGAATTTCCAATATTGTATACAAATCAAAAGCTCTAGGAAAATCATACACAGAGTTGGAAATCTTCCGAAAAATCCTCAGAGTCCTTCCATGTAATTTTGAAGCCAAAGTTACTGGTATTCAAGAATTAAAGGATTTGAAATAGATTAAAGTCGAAGAACTTATTGGAAACCTCACCACTTATGAGCTAGAAATGAAATTCAAGGAGGAACGTGAAGAAGGTGATACTCGAAAGAAATCAATAGCTCTTAAAGGAATAACTGAAAGTGAAGATGATGATGATAGTGAAGCTGAATTGGCATTACTAATAAAGAGATTCAAAATGTGGAACCACGAATATGGAAATCTAGTCAAAAATCATCAACTAAAGAGCAGAATCAACAAAGTTCTAGATAACATAGAAAAACAAGTGATCATCTACCATAAGTGTAATAAACCGGGACATATCAAGCCAAATTGTCCTCAGAAACGACTTAACCATGGAAAGAAATAGAAAGGGAGAAGTTTTGCAGCCACTTGGGATGAAAGTGATGAAGATGAAAATGAAAGCACTGGCAGTGAGAGTGAAAAAGCAAATTTGTTTCTTCATGGAGAACAGTGATGATGACGAGCCAAGTGAGGTATCAAAACTTACTCATTCAAATTAGTTATATATTTTCATGAATTAAATGGCTGTTTTGAACGACTTAGGGAAAATTATGCTAAAATTGAATCATAAAGAGATAATTTGATAGATTTAAATAAACAGTTTGATCAGTTGGTTAAAAACTATCAAACCAAGAGCCCTAAGTGTGATAATTGTCTATCACTTAAAGAAGAAATTAAAAAAATCACTTGAAAATGAAACTATGATTTTGAAAGAAAAGAGAAAACACTAGGAGGCAATTTTTATTAAAAAGTGCACTTTGCTATTGAATGAAAATGAATCACTAAAGACACAAGTCTAATAACTGTCTACAACCTTCGAAAAATTCTCCAGAAGAGAAAAATCACTAAGTATGCTAATAGGAAAATAAACAGTCAATATTGATAGGCAAGGACTTGGATGTACTCAATCTAAACATGTTGGCAGCGAAATTAATCAAGTAAAACCCAAGTGCAAAATTTATAGAAAATCCAGACACAATCGTAATAAGTTGTAGGATCGATTTCACCCTAGAGGGGGGGTGAATAGGGTGATGGTATAAATTATAAAATTAATTGCGGAAGCTTATAAAATAATTTTAACACAGATCACATATCGCAGAACAATAGCAGCACAGATAATAGCAGAATAATAAATGCAGAAATAAAACGACATGGAATTTACCCAGCTTCGGCAAAACCCTACCTACGTGCTGCCCCCAAGGTTTATACTAGAAATTAGACAGTCCCTCGCTTACACACGTAAACTCGCGACACCCGCTATCGACTAAATCTAACTCTATGCTCAAAACTCTGCCACAACTCAGCCACTGAGTTGCGAATTCTCAAGCTACGCCACGTAGCTTGTCCCTAATCACACGACTAGTAAATACAACTGTTTAAAAGAGAATTTAAATTAAAAAAACAAATATTAAAACCCCTTTTAAAAACAAAGCCCCAAAATTTAAAAACTAATCCCTTAAAAATAAATAAGCCGGCCCTATTCTTTTTTCTTTATCTTCTATCGGCCCGTTCCTTTGTGAGATAATGACGGTTCGTTCCTTTTCCTTGTTTGATCAAAATTAGGGCTTGTTTCTGAAGTTGCCGACCTTTGGTTGCTCAATCAAAAAAATGATTTTTTAATTTGTTGCATTCGTCGATTGCTTAGCTCTTTGAATTGTCTTCGGCTACTTCAATTTGGTCGAGTTAATTGTCAAAAAGGGTATGCGATTGTTCCTTTTTCAATGTTGATTTTTGCTCGACCTTTGATTCGAGTTATTGATATTGCTCTGTTGTTACTTGAACTCGAATCTATGTCTTGCCGATGATGATTTGTGGGTTTTTATAGGAGTCGAATACCTAGATTTTCGTCATATATTTTTTACTTGAATTTGTCAACTGATATTGCTCGGCCATATGATTTTGATCGAATGTTTGAGATTGTATTGACTTGTTCATAAACGTATATACTTCGATTGCTTGACATTCACGGCATTGATCGACTCCTTGGTCATCACGTTGTTGACTACAGCTTCCACTCTATTCCCTTTATTGCCAAGGCTCTGACTTTGAATCGTGAATTCAACTTCTTTTACCTGATGACTTCGGCCTTGACACTGAATGTTTACTTCGGCCATTTTGAGTTTTATAAACTGCTCTTCTGGATATTGTTCGAACTGTAAAAATGCTTTTGCTCTTATTTTTTTTACATGACTTGCTGTTTTGTTGATGCATTGTTCCTTTGCCTCTATTTGCTTGATGTCTACGTGCATGTGGTCTTGGTACACTTCTTACTGATATTTGATTGCTGAGTCTTGTTTATCCCACTGGTATACCTTGTTCATTGAATTTCTTTGTAACTTTATTCAAACTGCTTCACTGTCATTTTGATCGATTGATTCATCATTGACTTACTGGCAATTTTTGAATTGCTACTGAACCATGGCTTCAACAGATAATTTTCGATTTCCCACTACACTTTGAAACTGCTTCTTGACTTGTTCATTAGTTGATGTATTCGAATGTTTTCTGTTGTATGTCTGGTGTAGTTGCATTGTATGGTGCCTTTTGAAGTCTGATTGAATTCACTTTGGTATTGTGGTCTTGAAGTATGGTTGCACTGTCGTTTTGTTTGAAGTGATTCTGGTGTGAAATGTTTCATGTTTGGTTACATTGAATCGTTGTCTGCATTACTTGATATTTTTGGTATCATTTGCCTATCTGCCTCACTAACACAGTATTGCTGCCTCATCAACTTCAAAAGCCAAACAGTTCAAACAAAACATCCCCTCCATGTTGCTATTTCATACCCATCACACTGGCATACATTCTGGTTTGATTTGCTGTCAGCTTCTTGCTTGTAAAAAATAGTTTCTCATGTGCTTGTCTCATTTTCATGTACACTGTGTCATTTAAAGTTTGTTGTGGTCTTTGTATGGTGGCCTTGTGTTTCTGGTGCATTCATTGGTCTGTATCATTTGAGTTGTAGCTTGAAGGCTTGGAGTCGTTGTGCTTCATGGACTTGTATCACTGGTTATCTGTTTTGTTACTGTTGTGACTTTGTGTCATTCTGAACTAGTATGCAATGTAGTTTTGTTGTTGGTTCACCACTGAGCCTCGGCTTGCTTTTGTTGCATTTTGTTGCGGCCTTGACTTTTGTTGATGCATTGAGTTGAGTAGTGACTTGACCTTTGCATTTTGTTTATTTTTCTAATTTTCACCTGAATTGAATCCGGCTTGGATTTGACCTTGTGCTGAATGACATTGTTTTATTGCACTTGAGTTGAATCCCGTATTTGGGTTTGACCTGTGCTCACTTGTCCCTGTAAATCGATCAAGTGTATATTCGGTGTGCACGGCCTTGTGACATATACAGTGATACACTGTGTATGTCACAAGCTATTCGTGTATGATGAATTCAAATTTAAATGATGACGAACAACCCAAATAACTGAGGCAAATAATATTTTCAAAAATCATATTTTATTTTATATTGCAAAAATATTTCTTTTTCAATTTTACTGCGTTAGTGAATATTTTTGCAGATTGCTCAAATGCTGGATTCAAACTGGAGAGAAGTTGAAGATAAAAATATGAGTGTGAGCGATATGTAGAGAGGTTCTGAATGTAGAAAAAAAATGTGATGTAATCAGAAATTGTTTTGTAATTTAAAATGTATAGTTATAGTGAGAGCTCGAAATTGTACTATCAAAATTGTAATAAATATTTGTTTGAATAAAATATTCGTTTGAATTCAAATTCCGTGCTATATATTTTATTCAGCAAATATTTATTTAATCTATGAAAAATAAAATAGTATATTAACAAATACATTTAACTGAATGTATATATGTTTATTATCATCAAACAAAAATCATATAAGCGCGTATTCAACAATCTCCCCCTTTTGATGATAACAAACATATATTTAAGATTTCGAATATATTAAATGTATTTGATCGTTGATATACTCTAATTGCTCCCCCTATTTAAATGCTTCCTCTCTACACAAAGCTCCCCCTACAAATATGCATACAATTAAATAATATGCAAATGAGCCTAGATGCAAATGGAAAATTATTTGACCTTTGCTTGATTTTATTTGACAAAATCTTAATTTTTCTCTCCCCCTTTTGTTATTAGCAAAAGAATAATAGTGTTAGAGAAAATAGAGATAAGGTAATCGATATTAATTCAACATTAAAACTCAATTGAATATAAATATTAAATTTCAATAAAAAATCAAACAAAAATCATAAATATTTTGTTAGGCGCATATTCCACTTTTAGAATGATGGGAATGATGTCATCATGTAAAACCATACAGTTATGTCTATTTATGGTATATTTATATCAGGAATTTGAATATCTACTAACCATGCATAACTGTTAGGACTTCTAAATGGGATTAGTAGTATTCCAATTTTATTTTAAAAAGAAAGAATTCAAGTATCTTCTAACCACGCATAACCGTGAGGACTTTTAAATGGGATTAGAATCAACTTGTTTATTTTAAAAATCAACTTTTGATATGCGTTCCATACATGCATAACCGTGAGGACTTTTAAATGAGCATGGAAGCACATAACAAATTCCAAGTAATTCACTCATGCATAACCGTGAGGACTTTTAAATGAGAGTAAATACTTTGGTATTTATTTATTATAATTATTAAAAAAAAAATTAAAAAAAATGTGAAAATGAAAAGCGAACGATTCATGTTTAAAGTGCCACATATTGACAAACTATATAGAATTTTGATGAGTGATGGTCGTTAGAAATATGATAGATATAGAGATGGTCATGGAATTTTTTACCAACAAAAAGTTTTATAACTCTTGTTTAAATTTCTAAAGAAATTTACTAATTATACCGTCTCGAGTCATAATATATGATCAATATTAACACTCATCACTTTTTCAATCACTGTTTTTTCTTTTCGATAAATATTAGGGAGTTAGATTAGTCAAAATAGTCATTTAAAATCAAATTCAAATAAAATTACGAAATTAATTTTTCAAAAATGACTAATCTGAAAATATGGTAAAAAATGATTTTCTCCAGGGGGTTTTAAAAGAAAAAAATTTCTGCTATTTGAAAATTATTTGAAATGAAAAATATGCATATATTTTCTTTGAAAAACGATGCAGTTACTAAATGTCTCAACAAAAATCACGTTTCACTAGTAATTTTTCTATCAACTAGATTACCAGTGTAATATGCATCTGAATTTCTCTTTCACTCAAAATTATCATCAATTGAATTTTATAGACCAAAACATGATGTGTGCACCAAAAATTTCAAACTCAATTTTTACAGCAATTTAAATGACATTCTTTTGAAATGAAGCCATGTAAATAATCAAAAACCGTGAATATAGAGTTAGCCGAATTATAACCAATTGTATTATTATCCAACGAAACACTATTTTTAATCCAAAATGATATATATGAAGTAATTCAAAGAATCTAGAGATTATTATAGTGTTTTTGGCATAAGAATATAATTGGCCAACTATGTTGAATAAGTCAGAGTCAAAATCATCATCTTTTCATCATCTCAATATTGGCTGATTTTAATTCAGAATATGGTGCAGATTATCACATTTAATATATCGCTCAAATTAATATACCTTTACCTGTTTTACCTTTACGATATTTTTCATGGTTGTCTATTGTGATTCTGCCACCTTTGAACTAGGCTAAGGAACTTTGCTTTGTCGTCCGTTGTATTTCTGGAACAGCCAAAAATCCAGAGAACACTATTGTTGTTCCTTAGCCTGCCACCACACCTACACGATGAAAGATTTATGTGACCTATTTGTTTTTATAGGTCCATGGTTGTTAGTGGCTGAAAATTTTGAAAAACAATTTTGTAAAGAACCAAAACTATTTATAATTGTTCCCTTCGGCACCCAAATTTGTTTAACTTTGAGAGATTTTATATTTGTGCCTTTTGGAACCCAAATCGGTATAGTTTTCATATGTTTGGGTCTATACCAACAATTATTGTGATTGTGTCCATATTTTCTACAAATTGTGCACATAGAATTAACTTGATTAATATTGCTTTCAACAATTTTCGAATTATTATATCCAAGTCCTTGTCTAACAGTATTAACAGTTCGCTTTCCTAATAGCATATTCAACGATTTTTTACTTTTTGAAAATTTATCTAAAGTCGTTGACAATTGTTGGACTTGTGTTTTGAGAGATTCATTTTCGTTTATCAACTGTGTGCACTTTTTAATAGAATTCTCTCTCCTAGTATTTTCATTATCTTTTAAAATCAGAATTTCATTTTCAAGTGATTTCATATTGATTTCTGATTTTTTAATTTCTTCTTCGAATGATGGACACTTATCACACTTAAGGATCCTACTTTGATAGGTTTTAACTAATTGGTAAAGTTGTTTATTTAAATCTATCAAAGTGTCTTTTTGTGATTCAAGTTTAGCGTATTTTTCCCTAAGTCATTCAAAACAGTCGTTTACTTCATGAAAATATATAAGCAACTCAGAATGGGTAAGTTTTGATACCTCACTTGGCTCGTCATCGTCACTATCAGTTGTATCACCTCGAAGACACAATTCTGCTTTTTCGCTTTCACTGCCAGTGCTTTGATCATCCTCGTCTATTTCATCCCAAGTGGCTGCAAAACTTTTCTTTTTCTGTTTCTTTCCATGGCTGATTTCAATTTGTGGAAAATCGGGCTTGATATGACCGGGTTTGTTGCAATTATAACAAATAATCTTTTATTCTTCTGAGTAGTCTAGTGCTTTGGCTATTCTGCTTTTCGCTTTTTGAATTCGAGCTGAATTTCCATATTTGTAATTCCACGTTTTGAATTTCTTTATTAATAGCTCCAATTCTACTACTGCTTCATCATCGTCTTCGTCATCTCTTTCAGTTGTTCCTTTGAGAGCTATTGATTTCTTTCGAGTATCACTTCCTTCATGATCTTCCTTGAATTTCATTTCTAGCTCATAAGTGGTGAGATTTCCGATGAGTTCTTCAACTTTCATTTGTTTTAAATCTTTCGATTCTTAAATGGCAGTCACTTTTGCTTCAAATTTTCGTGGAAGGACTCTGAGGATTTTTCGGACTATCTCCAACTCTGTGTATGATTTTCCAAGAGCTTTTGATTTATAAACGATATTGGAAAGTCGTCCATGCATCTTTTTGACATTTTCTTCCTTTTCCATTGTGAAGTTCTCGTATTTGCTGCTTAGTATGGCAAGGCGAGATTCTTTGACTTGAGATGTTCCTTCGTGAGTCACTTCTAGTGTGTGCCATATTTCCTGTGCAGTTAGACAATGTGAGACACGATTAAATTCAAATTGAACCAATGAACAGATAATAGAATTCATAGATTTAGCATTAGTATTTTGTAATTTATTTTCTAGTTCTGTCCATTGTTCCTTTGGTTTATCTACTTCCTAATTATCTACAGTTATAGTCGGTGTTCTATAACATGTCTCAACAATATTCCAAGCGTCAATGGTTTTCAGAAAGATTTCCATCGTATTTTTCCAATAAGCATATTCACCATTGAACATTGGTGGTCTAACTATGGATTGACCCTCAACAAAAGCAGTATTAAAAGAAGCCATTTTAAAAATTCAAATTTTTAAAACAAAAATTGGTTTCTGTAAAATCAAATTTTTAAAACAAAAACAGCTTTTGTTCCTAGCTCTGATACCACTTGTAGGATCGATTTCACCCTAGAGAGGGGGTGAATAGGGTGATGGTATAAATTATAAAATTAATTGCGGAAGCTTATAAAATAATTTTAACACAGATCACAGATCAAAGAACAATAGCAGCACAGATAATAGCAGAATAATAAATGCAGAAATAGAATGACACAGAATTTACCTAGCTTCGGTAAAACCCTGCCTACATGCTGCCCCCAAGGTTTCTACTAGAAATTAGATAGTCCCTCGCTTACGCACGTAAACTCGCGACACCCGCTATCGACTAAATCTAACTTTACGCTCAAAACCCTGCCACAACTCAGCCACTGAGTTGCTAATTCTCAAGCTACGCCACGAAGCTTGTCCCTAGTCACACGACTAGTAAATACAACTGTTTAAAAGAGAACTTAAATTAAAAAAACAAATATTAAAACCCCTTTTAAAAACAAAGCCCCAAAATTTAAAAACTAATCCCTTAAAAATAAATAAGCCGGCCCTATTATTTTTTCTTTATCTTCTATCGGCCCGTTCCTTTGTGAGATAATGGCGGCTCCGTTCCTTTTCCTTGTTCGATCAAAATTAGGGCTTGTTTCTAAAGTTGCCGATCTTTGGTTGCTCAATCAAAAAAATGATTTTCAGTTTGTTGCATTCGTCGATTGCTTGGCTCTTCGAATTGTCTTCGGCTACTTCAATTTGGTCGAGTTAATTGTCAAAAACGGTATGCGATTGTTCCTTTTTCAATGTTGATTTTTGCTCGACTTTTGATTCGAGTTATTGATATTGCTCTGTTGTTACTTAAACTCGAATCTATGTCTTGCCGATGATGATTTATGGGTTTTTATAGGAGTCGAATACCTAGATTTTCGTCATATATTTTTTACTTGAATTTGTCAACTGATATTGCTCGGCCATATGATTTTGATCGAATGTTTGAGATTGTATTGACTTGTTCATAAACGTATATACTTCGATTGCTTGACATTCACGGCATTGATCGACTCCTTGGTCATCACGTTGTTGACTACGGCTTCCACTCCGTTCCCTTTATTGCCAAGGCTCTGACTTTGAATCGTGAATTCAACTTCTTTTACCTGATGACTTCGGCCTTGACACTGAATGTTTACTTCGGCCATTTTGAATTTTATAAACTGCTCTTTTGGATATTGTTCGAACTGTAAAAATGCTTTTGCTCTTATTTTTTTTACATGACTTGCTGTTATGTTGATGCATTGTGCCTTTGCCTCTATTTGCTTGATGTCTACATGCATGTGGTCTTGGTACACTTCTTACTGATATTTGATTGCCGAGTCTTGTTCATCCCTCTGGTATACCTTGTTCATTGAATTTCTTTGTAACTTTATTCAAACTGCTTCACTGTCATTTTGATCGATTGATTCATCATTGACTTACTGCCAATTTTTGAATTGCCACTGAACCATGGCTTCAACTGATAATTTTCGATTTCCCACTACACTTTGAAACTGCTTCTTGACTTGTTCATTAGTTGATGTATTCGAATGTTTTATGTTGTATGTCTGGTGTAGTTGCATTGTATGGTGCCTTTTGAAGTCTATTTGAATGCACTTTGGTATTGTGGTCTTGAAGTATGGTTGCACTGTCGTTTTGTTTGAAGTGATTCTGGTGTGAAATGTTTCATGTTTGGTTACATTGAATTGTTGTCTGCATTACTTGATATTTTTGGTATCATTTGCCTATCTGCATCACTAACACAGTCTTGCTGCCTCATCAACTTCAAAAGCCAAACAGTTCAAACAAAACATCCCCTCCATGTTGCTATTTCATACCCATCACACTGGCATACATTCTGGTTTGATTTGCTGTCAGCTTCTTGCTTGTGAAAAATAGTTTCTCATGTGCTTGTCGAATTTTCATGTACACTGTGTCATTTAAAGTTTGTTGTGGTCTTTGTATGGTGGCCTTGTGTTTCTGGTGCATTCATTGGTCTGTATCATTTGAGTTGTAGCTTGAAGGCTTGGAGTCTTTGTGCTTCATGGACTTGTATCACTGGTTATCTGTTTTGTTACTACTGTGTCTTTGTGTCATTCTGAACTAGTCTGCAATGTAGTTTTGTTGTTGGTTCACCACTGAGCCTCGGCTTGCTTTTGTTGCATTTTTTTGCGGCCTTTACTTTTGTTGATGCATTGAGTTGAGTAGTGACTTGACCTTTGCATTTTGTTTATTTTTCTAATTTTCACCTGAGTTGAATCCGGCTTGGATTTGACCTTGTGCTGAATGACATTATTTTATTGCACTTGAGTTAAATCCCGTATTTGGGTTTGACCTGTGCTCACTTGTCCCTGTAAATCGATCAAGTGTATATTTCGGTGTGCACGGCCTTGTGACATATACAGTGATACACTGTGTATGTCACAAGCTGTTCGTGTATGATGAATTCAAATTTAAATGATGACGAACAACCCAAATAACTGAGGCAAATAATATTTTCAAAAATCATATTTTATTTTATATTGCAAAAATATTTCTTTTTCAATTTTACTACGTTAGTGAATATTTTTGCAGATTGCTCAAATGCTGGATTCAAACTGGAAAGAAGTTAAAGATAAAAATACGAGTGTGAGTGATATGTAGTGAGGTTCTGAACGTAGAAAAAAAATGTAATGTAATCAGAAATTGTTTTGTAATTTAAAATGTATAGTTATAGTGAGAGCTTGAAATTGTACTATCAAAATTGTAATAAATATTTGTTTGAATAAAATATTCGTCTGAATTCAAATTCCGTGTTATATATTTTATTCAGCAAATATTTATTTAATCTGTGAAAAATAAAATAGTATATTAACAAATACATTTAATTGAATGTATATATGTTTATTATCATCAAACAAAAATCATATAAGCGCATATTCAACATAAGTGTTGGCATAGACCCAAACGCGGGAGAACCATCCCGATTTGGGTTCCAAAAGGCATAAATATAAAGTCCCTTACAGTAAAACAAATTTGAGTTCCAAAAGGAACAAATATAGATTGTTTAGGGTCTATAAAAACATATTTTTCAAAATCCATTGTCACTAACAATCATGGATATATAAAAACAAATAGTCGCTAAATTCTTTTTTTGCGTTGGTATGTTGGTAGGCTAAAAACAACAATAATGGTATCTGAATTCTGGCTGTTCCAGACACATGACAGCCGACAAATCAAAGTTCCTTAGCCTAGAGAAGTACAAAGGTGGCAGAGTTACAATGGGTAACAATGAAAAATGTAGAATTATTAGTAAAGGTAAAGTAGGTAACAGTACGCTTACCTCAAATGACGTATTATATATTGAAAATCTACACCACAATTTGATTTCAGTCAGCCAGCTATGTGATAAGGGAATGAATATTATTTTTGACTCTGACTTCTGTAAATTTTTGATCAATCATCAAAAGAAATATTGTTTTCAGGTAAAAGGAAAGGTAATATACATATATTCTCTAACTTTTGATGATCTCACTCTTTCAAAATGTCTGATAGCTAAGAATGTAGAATAAAGGCACAGACGATTAGGACATGCAAATATGAATATATTAAACAAATTAAAAAGAAAGACTTGGTAAGAGGCTTACCATCTTATAATTTCAAAACAGAAAGTCTATGTAAAGCATGTACTATGGGAAAACTTAAAAAATCATCCTTTCAAATAAAGAACACTTCAAGTACTTTTAAAATCCTTGAACTAGTTCGTATGGATCTGTTTGGACCTAATGATATTGCAAGTTTAGGTGGAAAGCAATATTGTTTTGTGTTGGTTGATGATTATGCAAGATATACATGGGTATGCTTCTTAGCTAAAAAATCAAAAACTTTCTCATACTTCACTAAATTCACAAAATTGGTTCAAAATGAAAAAGGAGTTTGCATCATTTCGTTAAGAAATGATCACGGTGGGGAATTTGAAATTTTTTGTGATGAAAATGGATTTAAGCATGAATTCTTTGCTCTACGTACTCCACAACAAAATGGGGTAGTCGAGAGAAAGAATCGAACATTGCAAGAATTGGCTAGGTCTATGATAAATGAGTATGAACTACCTTTGTTCTTTGGACAGAGGCAGTATATACAGCTTGTTATGTAATGAATAGAGTTATGATTAGACTGATTCTTAAGAAAACAACCTATGAGATATGGTTCAAAAACTAACCAAACATTACATACTTCAAAGTTTTTGGGTGTCCGTGCTATATTCTCAATACAGGTGATCAATTAGGAAAATTTGTAGCAAAAGCCGAAGATGGAATGTTCATGGTATACTCTTCTAGAAGCAAAGCTTATAGATTTTACAACAAAAGGACAAAAACAATTGTGGAGTCAATCAATGTGAAAATTGATGAAGGCATTGATGATCAAAATAAGGAAACAATCAAAAGCAATGTTGAAGAGGAGAACGAAAAAGATGAAAATGAAAAACCAAAGGAAACTACAACCACAAAAGAATTCCAAAGAAATCTGGATCCAAAGAGATTGAAATTCAAAGCAGATCATCCTCCGGAATTGATAATAGGAAATCCTACCATAGGTGTTCAAACTCGTTCCTCCTTTAGAAATTTGTGTGATTTGTGTCTATACAATGGATATATTTCAGAAATTGAACCCAAAGATATAGAAGAACTCTTAATGATGAAAATTGGTTTATGGCTATGCAAGAAGAGCTAAATTAATTTGAGCGAAATGATGTTAGGACTCTAGCACCTAGACTTTATCCATTCGTAGGAACAAAATGGATTTCTAAAAATTAATATGATGAATCGAAAATGCGATTAGGAATAAAGTTAGGTTAGTTGCTAAAGGTTATAATCAAATTGAAGGAATTGATTTTGATGAAACTTTTGCACCAGTAGCAAGACTAGAATCCATTAGGATATTGTTAACTTTTGCTTGCTATAAAGGATTTAACTAAGACAAATGGGTATTAAAAGTGCTTTTCTTAACGGAATTTTGGAAACAAGATGTATTTATTGAACAACCAGAAGGTTTTGAAAGTCATGAATACCCTAACCATGTATATAATTCTAAGAAGGCGTTATATGGATTAAAACAAGCCCCCAGAGCTTGGTATGAATGTCTTAGTACTTATCTCCTTAAAATGGGTTCAAAAAGAGCTGTGTGGACACCACACTATTTCTATTGCATGAAAATGATGATCTTTTGATTGTTCAAATATATGTTGATGACATTATTTATGTTGCCACTAACAATTTAATGTATGAAAAATTTGAAAAAGTTATGAGGAAATGTTTGAAATGAGTTTGGTTGGAGAGTTGAAATTCTTTTTAGGATTTCAAATCAAACAAAGCGATAAAGGTACATTCATCTCTCAAACGAAATATATTAGGGAACTTGTCAACAAATTTGGATTGAAAGATGCTAAATCTGCAAAAAAAAAAAACATGAGTACAACAATTAAACTTGTCAAGGATTAAAAAGGTAAGGCAGTTGATCAAAAGCGAGATCGAGGTATGATTGGATCAATAAAGGAAAGAACCTATTAAAAGCTAAAGATAGAAATAGGAATTCTAAGACTGACTATTGAATAGATGCGGATAAGAGGTATGAATATGCTCTTTAGCTTCCCATGTAGCGTCTACAACATCATCTCCCCACCGCACCTTCACTAACGGGACTTTTTTATTCCTAAGCCTCTTGATGCCTTGTCCAATGATCCTTGTAGGAATACGATGAACCGATGCTTCCCTTTCTATTTCCACTTCCTCCAACTGACTAGGCTCAGTAATCTCTACTTAGTCATGTAAGCACTTTCATAAGTGCGAAACATGAAAAACGTCATGTACTCCTACGAGCCTCTCCGGTATCTTTACTCGATATGCCATCTTCCCTACTATCTCTACAACACTACACCAAAATAGTGATTTTGCAACATTTTATATTTGTTAATTTCTAACACTTATAAGTGTTACAGCCTAGTGACAATAAACAAGTGTTAGGATACCTGAAAAAGTGTTGGGAAATATAAATAATGTTTTTTATAGACTTTCCAACACATCAGTTATAATTTACAACACAAAAAAGTGTTAGAACAGTTGGTAAATTTGTAAATAACTCACTAAATATTGGTTCCTTTTGTAATCCTATACATGTAGTGTTTTTCTAACGCTTTCCCTTGGATCTCTACTGTCGGCCGCCAAATTTTTAATCTAATTAGGGTTCCCGCGTTCCCACCTCCAGTTCTTCTCGCAAGCAACTCTCCAGTTCTTCGCAGTTCTACTCGCAAGCGACGTCCAGTTCTTCTCGCAAGCCACTTCCAGTTCTTCTCGCAAGCAACTCTCCACGCAGCTCATTTCTTCTCGCAGCTCTCTTCTTCAATTTCAAACCTTGAATCTGGTAATTTTCTCAAAACCATTAAACTTTAATAGTGGAAACAAGAGAACTAGAATAGACAAATTGTGGTTTCCTCTGCATAATTTTCAACATTCGTTCAATAAAATTTAGTAGTTAGTCTAAGGATTAGAAATATTTAAGTGTGAAGAAAATGTAAAAATAATTACAACTAGAAGCATTGAGATTTTTGCTTTATATTTATAGATCTTTAAAGCATTAACGGCCATCACTTGTCTTGCTTGCAAATGGATTATGCGCATGTTAAAAACTTACAGTTGTAATGTCATAGCCATCACTAATATTTGGAGCATTATACATATAAATTGGCAAATTTGTACCATTTTGTTCGTTCATTTGATTTATCTACAACCTTACTTATTTGTGCAATTCCTTATTTTAAGAATCATGTAATTTTGGAATGGTCAGATTGCACCTTCATAATGCTTTATCCATTACCTAAACAGGATTTTTTTTCTTGTTTATTTTTATCCGTTACCTAAATAGAATTAATTCCCATTTTAAGAATCATGTAATTTATTCCCATTTTAAGAATCATGTAATTTTTGATAGTTTCTTCTTAATAATATCAAAGAGAATGTTGTTTATATATAGCCTATAATACACACACTCTAATTAACTGCCCTATAATAGTCGGACACGTTTGAGATCGATGAAGAATTGGTATGTATAGAATGTGTTATACCTTGTTCATTCTACCTTTATGTTATACTTAATTTGATGTTGTTTGTTGCGGAAGCTAGGTTAGTTTGATATTACTACTACAGACTACAGTATTATCACACATCAATACAATAGAAATTTTCTTTGAAATGCAATTATAAATATACAGTTGATATGAAAAATTATTTTATTGGTGATTAGTTTAAAAAAATTGTTGAATGGTTTGTCTAGTGACATTAGTAGAAAATCTAAGAGGTTTGGAAAGATCAAACATGCATCCAAAAAGATGAGTACCTACATATTAGTACATGATAAACAGTCAGTTACTGTAGTAGAATGGAAAGCAATCAGAAGTGGAAAAACCCACAATTTCAAGAAGTTGTTAACTGCTAATTTGGATATGCTGGAAGCAAACGAATCTTTAGAGAGTGGGACTTTGATATAGATCTCTATCAATAGTTTGATACAGACTTCCCATATTTTTGGCATGTGTTTATCTTTTAAGTGTAAAAACATGAAGTGATTACTTTATATCGTAAAGCATGTATTTGCAATAAATGATAATTTAACACATGAATATCATTCTTAACTTAAATGCATGGATGTATTTTATTTTCCCCATTTATGATTTTACCATATACATGTATTGACTATATTTGCCTTCCATGATTCACACAATATAACATTTAAATTAATATTCACAATATTTGTTGGTTTATTATTTTAACATACATAGCTGTTTACTTGATTTGTCTCCCATAGTTCCAAAATGAACCATGTAAATTAATTCACACAATACAACATTCAAGTTAATCCACACATTATTTTTTAATTTATGATTTACCGTTTGTGTGTGTGTAAAATATGTATATACATACACATACATCTATGTATGTATGAACGTATGTAAGTATATCTATGTACACACAATTCCAAACTGAACTGAGCAGTACTTGTCTGAGCTTGAACTTTATGAATTAGTTTAATATGATTCTTGTCCCTTTTGTACCAGTTTCAAAATAGATTTTAATTTGGTTTTAACTTGTAAATTCTGCCTATGCTTATGTAGTGGGTTTTATTGCTGTGATGATAATGCTATTTTTAGATTCCTTGAATGAGATGGGTTTTCTCTGAGCTTTGTATTTTATCAGTTCATAATTTCCTACTTCAAACCACTATTAATTGTTGTTTTTTTTATTGTTTTTCTTTTGCATATGTTTGTCTGATGAGTTTTATGGCTGCAATGATATTACTATTTTCTAACTCCTTGGACCAAACCTGGATTCTGAAAGATTGTTTAATATTTTTTATGAATTGTTTATGATTTTTTGTGGAAATTTTGTAAATGTTCACTGCGTGAGATTTATTTCTGCAATGATAGGTACCATTTTTAGATTACTTGGTAAGAAGTGTCTTTTGGAAACTTTTCACTGAGCAGAGAGTATTAACCCATCTAAGAGTATACTTCCACTAAAGTAAACCAGGTAGACTAATTTGCTTTCCAAGCATAGCACTTTGACATTTACATTCTTTATGGCTTTGTATGATTTCTTTAGGTACAGTGCTTTGCTCTTCCCTTTTACACTACTTCCTCACTGTTAAATGGACATAAACCCGCCCATAACAAGTCTTACAAAATTTGCATATGATTTTTTGTGAGTTTTATTGCCATGACGATGCTGCTATTTTTAGACTCACTATACGAGAAAGGATTTCTTAGAAATACCCTTCAACGAGTAGAGAAGCAACTTATCTGAGCATATGCCTCAATTAGCGTAATTCTCACTTTCAAACAAAATTTGAAATTATTTTGGAAATTATAGATGATAAGCATGTTGCTTTAGGCAGTTTGGAAATTGGTAATGTACATGGAGAACCAAGTGTTATATTTGCTGATAGTCACACGACAATTAATGATTTAGGTGATGTAATGTTCAAGGTAAATGATAATATATCTAATAGTTTGCTTATTGTTGATGATCGACACTGTGGGGTGGCTGGAGACAATGGAGTGGCTATTGGTAGATTGTCAAGCTCAGATAATACGTTGGAATACAATGTCTCAGTAAAATCAAAGAAAGAAAGGATATCTGCAAATTCAGATAATTCTATGGTGGTACATAGTGAGGAGAGTATTGTTGTTTATTGTGAAGATCCTAGGATTGATGTGTTCAAAGAAAATAGTCTTACAATATCAAATGTTCATGCTCTTAAATTTAGAGGTGAAGTTGATTTCTTAGATGATGGTATGTGGCTGATGTGGTATCTCAATGTGCACAAAGCACTTTAGCAATATCACAGTGTGCATGTAGCATTACATTAGTTTATGATGAAATCCAATCTGAGATTGGAGGTAATGTTATGCAAATCCTATCTAAGTCTGTGGTGAACCCTGTTAAATTGCTTGAATATAATGTTCCCATGCGATCAGAGAAAGATTGTAAATCTGCAAATTGTGATAATTCAGGGGAGTTTCAATTTGAGGAAGGTTCTGTTGTTTTTACTGAAGACTCCGTGGATGATGTGATCAAAGAAAGAATTTTTTTAATTTCAGATGTTCAAAATCTTAAGCTTAGAGGAAAAATGAATTCTTAGATGATGGGTTAGCAGTGACCGTACATAGCAATTTGATATTTTTTTAGAGACAGGATCTATACATAATTAACATCATTTCAACTATTTTCTGTAGAGATAATTTGCTATTTTATAGTTGTAGCTAAAAACCTAGTTTATTTTTATTTACACTTTACATCTATGGGAAGATGAACGACAGTATTATCCATAATTTGTTGCCAACTCAAACTCAATAATTGCATGTAAACCAACATATTAAAGAAATAATTTCAATAATTGTATAAATTCAAGAAAATCACAAACTGTTGTATCTATGATTATTCCATAATTCCATAATTCCATAATCTGTATATGAATGATATTTAAGATCATTTATGTATAAACCGATATGTTATTAGATTATCTAACGTAATATTATATATTATTTTTCTTTGCAAATCTATATGGCACTAATGTAATATTATATATTATTTTAGTTATGACAGAACAAACGTCAAGAGGATGGATTAAAAATCCACGTAGAAATGAGGATGAATATAAGCAAGGTGTTCAGAACTTCATCACCTTTGTAAAGCAACACTCACCACAAGATATCCAGTTATGTGTGTGTCCCTGTAAGAAGTGTAAAAACTCCAAAAAAATCTCAATAGAAACAGTTGAGAAACACTTGATAGTTTTTGGTATGCTTTCGACATATAATGTGTGGTTCTTTCATGGAGAGAGAAACAATGCTATAGTACAAACGACTCGTGCATCAGATTCCGTCGAAGAGTTACCTATTCAAGACCAAATGCAAGTAGAAGAGCCTATTGAGGGCGCACTTGGAAATCTCGTTAATGATGCATTTAGAGTGCATGATATGCCACATGCTAGTGGTGAAGTGAACTTTGAAGAGATACATGTTCAGAAAATGTACCACGAATACAGAAGCAAAGCAAATGAGAAAATATATCCTTCTTGTGAAGATGGACTTACAACTTTAGGTGTAATGGTTGAGCTTCAGAACTTGAAAAAAGAATTTAACTGGTCAGGAAATAGCATGATGGAATTGTTGAAATTATTTTAAAAATGTCTTCCAAAAGAAAAATACATTACCCGACAAGTATCCCACCATGAAAAAAAATGTTAAAAGATTTAGGAATGAAGGTAAAAAGCATTCATGCATGCGAAAACGATTGCATGTTATTTTTGAAAGAGAACGGTAACATAGTAGAATGTCCTTATTGTCATACACCAAGATTTAAAGATAAGGCAAATGCGTTAGGCATAAAAAAAATGATAACCCAACCGAGGAAAGTTCTAAGACATTTCCCTATAATTCCAAGGCTGACTAGATTGTACACTATACCGGGCTCGTAAAATGCAGTAGCATAAGCATGCCGATCCTTCTTGGAATTTCATGCGCCATCCCGTTGACTCGGCCGAATGGAGATCAATCAAATGTAAGTGGCCAGAATTTGCAAATGAAGGACGTAATATATGGCTTGATATCACTAGTGATGGATTTAATCCGAATGGGGTTCTCTCCAGTAGTTACAGTTGTTGGCCCGTATATATGATTCCTTATAACCTACCCCCTTCGTTATGCATGAAATCACAATTTCAAATGCTAAGTTTATTAATTCCTGGACCGAAAGCACAAAGTCAAGACATTGATGTATACTTAGAACCTATTGTTGATGAGTTGAAGAAACTTTGGACGGAAGGAGTGGCTTCTTTTGACATGGACAGAGGAGAAATGTTTACGATGAAGGCAATACTATTATGGGGAATCCATGACTTACCAGCATTTGGAAATTTATCTGGTTGCGTGACACATGGTTATAAAGCATGTCCAGTATGTGCTATGGAGATTGAGTCGGAGTACATTGGTAACAAGGTTGTTTATCCAAAGTATAGAAGATTTTTGAAGGATGACCATCCATATAGATTAATAAAACATGGATGGTATAATGATACCGAAGATAAAGAAGCGCCAACAAGGTTAAGTGGACCATCCCTTTTGGAAAAGCTTAATTGTATAAAATATTTTCCTGGAAAATTACCAAAGAATAAGAAGCGAACGATATATGAAGCTACCGATACAAGTTTCTTTACAGTTGGAGATGGTGACACAGAAAAATTGTCTTGGTATAAGAAGTCAATTTTCTATGACTTAATTTATTAGAGTAGTCATAAAGTGCGACATACTATTGATGTGATGCATACGGAGAAGAATGTTGCAGAGCATCTTATCAACTTAATGTTTGACAAGGGAAATCAATCATTTAATTTGCATGGGACAAGATTCATAAAATGAAATGTTGTCAAGTTCTAAAAGATGCCAAACTTCCATCGTGTCTTGGGACAAGATTTGGAAGCCTTGTTACTATTCAACCACCTACTTTGCACATAAAAAAACATATGAGTATCATATTTTTATGCAATACTTGCTTCCTATAATGGTTCGACATGCATATCCAAAGCTTCGTGGGTTACGATGAGCTATTTTACAAGTGAGTTTGTATTTTAACATAATATGCTCGAAAATTTTAGTTCGAGAACATGTTCAATCCGCCAAAGAAATGATTTCCGAGGCATTGTGTGTGCTAGCACATTATTTTCCTACAGACTTCTTTGATATAAGTGTTCATCTTATGGTGCATCTAGCTGACCAAGCTTTGCTATGCGGGCCTACAAACTATATATGGATGTATCCATTTGAAAGGTGAGATATTATTTTTACAAGGTTTGCAAACATTATTTCAAAATGATAATTTCTAAATATGTGTGCATGTTTACATGTGTGTAGGGCTATGAAAGAATGCAAAAATATACCTAGTAATAAACGCTATATAGATGGATCAATCTCTAAAGCATATCTTGTTTCAGAATCAGTTAGATATGCAATGGAATATATGCCGAACCCACGTGATGGAAATCATAGTTCTACACAAGCATCCTTTTTAGATGATGGTGATGATATATATGAATGTCCCATCATTGAAGGCAAATATATTAAGCTAACTAGGATGCAACTGTTCAAATTCGAAGGTGGATACTTTTTAGAATCGATGTTCCTGAGAGAGATGAATATTATAGGTATGAATTTTCTCCATATTATGATAAATACCGATGACATAAAATAGCGAATGTATTCACATTATAATATCTAATTTGTAGTGCATATCTCTCCTCTTTAGAAGGTGTGTCTCGTGGTAGAAGAAAAGTTACCACAATGGCAGAAGTAGTTGTACAAACTGAATTTATTGATTGGTTGCAAAAAAAAGTAAGTTATTTCAATATGAAAATTGTAGGTTTTGTTCCTTTTATGTTAGTCATGCAAATTTGTTTGTTCCTGACAGCTACTAGAAGAAAGATGCATGAACACAATGTTGTGGCACTATGTTAGTGGTCCAAAGTGGGAAGCCAAAAGCTATCTCAAGTATAGAGTGAATGGATATATATTCTCTCCTCAACATTACGACGACACTCTTTTGACTCAAGATAGCGGTGTTTGCATGGATGCAATCACCACATTTGTTGCAAGTGCAAAAGATATAAATCCTACAGACGATGACACTACTTGGTATGGTATCATTAAAGATATCATAGAAGTCGATTATTATGATTCTCAACATGTAGTATTCTATTGTGATTGGATAAACATCGCGGATAAGAAAAATGGTTGTAAGATTTGTACCAATTCACATTTATTGATGGTGAACTTGAAATAGATCAAAAATTCTAATGGAGAGTATGATGAGCTTGCTAATCTAGCAACCGAAGCAGGTCAAGTTTTCTATGTAAAAGACACTCAAAATCCTGATTGGTCCGTTGTTCGACGTTCTCCGAAGCGCATGACAGACAACATAGATGGCTACACAATACCGACCGATTTTCAGTCTGTTATGAAAGAACAAGCCAACTTAGGACCGTTATTGAAATGTGTTGAAATGAAATAGATATCATTTTGAAATGAATATTTGTGTTGTTTGATATACTTGGTACTTGGTTGTGTGATATATTTGTGTGATGATTTTTCAACTAGTTCATGTTTATTGTAGCATTCATTTAAATTTTATTTTTCTTTCTTTAAATTTAATTTATTCACTTTAATAGATTTTGAATGTATAATTGCATGGTTAAAAAAACAAAAATACTCTAAAGGTACAAATGTAGAGCTTGAAGCATGTTTTTTGAACGAATTCAGCGAAGATGTCATGCATGTACTTTGAAATGACATTTTAAGTTTCATTGTATACTAAAATCTTTTTTATGCAGGTCTAAATGTCGAACAATTGCAATGCTAGTGCATTTAAAGGTACAAACGCAGAGCTTGAAGCATATAATCCTCCTCATACAAGTGATAAAAAATACTTAATAAGTGTTGATCTTGAGGGTGTTAAAGGTAAAGATGAAGCTAAATGGAGCTCCAGATGCGGAGCCCTAATTCGTTGTCATATACCGATTGGCTATGACGAGTGGAGAAATGTAGATGATTATTACAAGAATATTCTGTGGCAAGAGCTCTTGGTATGTCACGAATTCATCTTATTTAGTCATTTATGTTTTGCACAAGATTTATCATTAGTACTAAAATTTCTTTGTTAAACAGAATGAATTTGACATGGATATAGATCCCGATCTAGCTCGGCCAATTTTAGAAAAACTTTTCGACGATATTATCGTACGGTAAAGTCTACTTTGCGGAATAAATTGCTCAGAGTCGGAGGAACCACCATACCCAAGAATATTGCTATTACTAAATGTCCCGCGGACATTGACAAAGTATGGTAGGAAAAGTTTATAGATAATGAATATTCAGATAAAAAAAAGAGCAATGTAGGAAAAACGCCGAAGCCAAAGCTAAAAATACTATCACTACACTAGGAAGAAAATCATACCATAGAGTTTACGACGAAATAGTAAGAAATAGTATAAAAAACATTTCTTGTAAATATTAATAATGAATAGTTAATTGGTTTAAAAATATTTGTTCTTGCAGGTCAAGGAAAATCCGAAAGAGAAAGTTACAAGGACAATGGTTTGGAAAGCGGGACATATAAATAAGAAATCTGGACAAGTTCTTCCATCTGCGGCAAAAGCCTATGTAAGTATTTGTACATTAGTTAAGTAATCAAAGTGAATTTCATATCCACCCCTTCGTCTACTTGTTTTTGGAGCTCAAGTATCAGGTTTACTATTGCTAACATTGTCGCTGTCATCCTGGTAAAATAAGTTTGGTTATAACAAAAGTTTTTTCTTTAGACACTGACTTTAGTTATAGTGGTACTCTGTTCGGTTTGATGGTGGTATGTAACTGCTAGGTGGTTGTGAAAAGTTTAATGGCAACAGTTTCACTGCTGACCACTACAGATTGAATGTTAAGGCAGAGGATGAGTGTTGTTTGTCAAAAGGAAAATGCAAGATTGAATGTTTGCACTGTGCAGAGGTGGAATGTTTTTGATATGTGGTTTTGAGAAGTGGTTTATTTGTTAGTAAGTGAAGTGATATGGCGTGGCATTTAGCAACTGAAGATAGTGGAAGGTTATGGTTTTGTAAGCAATGATGACAGCAGTGTAACGGCATGTAGCGTATGGGATGGTTTGTCGTCTGTAGGTATCACTGTGCAGGTTTGGATGTTCACGGATATATGGTAGGTTGCTATAGTGGGTGTTAAGGGGAAGGGGTTTGTACAGGAAGAAGTTTATAGTGTTGTTTGTTTGTGAAGTTGCACAGTGACTGTAAGAAGTGGGATGTATGGCAGTAAGAAGTGCGAAGTTGAAGTATGACAGTAATGAATAGTGGGATGAATGAACTGTGGTTACAGGAAGAGTAGAATAGATGGTATATGTGTTTGGATAGAATTGATGCAAGAAGGCTCTGTTGCGAGTAAGACAGAGGATAATGGTATGGAGAGATGCAGATTCAAATGTAAAAGCGTAGGCAGAAGTAGCAGTACGAAGCTTAAGCAAATGAAACGGAGGAAGCAAAGGATTAGTGAAAACGATTCTTGCAACAATCAGAAAAGCCGGGGAAGATAAGGGACTTAGTGGAAAGGAAATTATAAGTGAGAAAGAGAAACAAAGAGTTATTGAGTGAGTAGAGAAGTGGCGATGATAGAAAAAAGGAGGTATCCCAATTGATGTTGATGACTGTGCACGGGGGGAGGTGATGGCAGCGGTAACTTGGTTTGGTGATGTTGTAATGCAACTTTTTTTAAACAGAGAGGAGTAAGGCAGAGGTGAGATGAAGTGTATGGGTGGTGTTTGATATGGTGAAGTGGATGGTTTGTGGTGATTGATAGATGGAACAGTGAAGTTGTAGTGGAGGCAGCAGGTTAATTGATTTTGGCAATGTGAGGTGGAGGGGATGTGAAGTGTTGAAGTGTGTTTGCGATGACAGTATTGAGGCAATGTTGTGGTTATGGGGAGTTAAGAAGTAGGCTATTCTATATGGTATTGCTTAGATCTTAAAATGAATCGTTTGCATTGTCAAGATACAATGAACATGCTACATAATTTAAATTTTTGTGTGCTTTACTTCATAGCATGCTTCTCTTGAACTGATTGGTGTTGTTTGCACTTTCAATTGTGATAAAAACTATATATTAATATCATTGAGAATTCACTTTTAATTCCCCAAACTGACCACTGTTTGACGTTGGTTTAGAGATGACACATATTGAGTCTTCATGCTTTTTAGAAGTTAAAATTTTAGTTACCTGTTAATATCTACATTACTATCACAGTTGGCTTCATTCTATAATCCATACAAACAACTACTTTTTCATAACTCTCACATAGTTTAAATAGTAAAAGTGCTAAAATTTGTACATGGTTTAAATTTAAATGGTCCATGTTAAACTCTCACAAAATAAACATTTGATTTTCTTTTTACAATAGGTTTAATAAGCTACCCTATCCAAATTGGAATATTTATAGCATTTATGTATAATACACCACCTTAAACTTTTTGTAAAGAATAAATCAACTTCTTCATTGCTTTTGACTTGGCCACTTTAATCCTTAAATTTAAAGCTGATCATCTAACAAGAGCAAAAATTTAATTTATTTATCATATTAAATCCAATATCAATGGGAAACTGATCAATAAATTAATTAGGTGGTAAATTAACGTGCCAGGGTCCTTTCATGTTAAAAGCTGATGAGTGCTTATGTTTGATAACAATTGTAAAAAAAATTAGAATTATTGCTTAGATATAACTTTTGCTTAGATATAACTTTTGTAAATTAAATAAGTACTTGTACTCAAATGTGCATGAGTCAGGATGGCTAACAGGTTGAAATTAATAAAAAATAACGTCAGTAAAGAACGTGTTGAAATTGGCAGGAGCTCTGGTGTAGGTTATTTGCTGAGGGGTTGTTTGCAGGAGATGATGTTAGTGTGGACTTGGCAGAGGTTGATGATCAGGAGCTCTGGTGTAGGTTATTTTGATCAAGTAGTCGTGAGTTGATGGAGCAGCTATGAGTAGTAGTGATGAGGATATATTTAGCAGTGAGGAAGCTGTGAGCATTAGTGATGGTTGTTGTTGGGGTGGTTTTGGCAAGTGTTTATGGCAAGTGTTTAGACAGTGGGATGAAGGGGTTACAGGTGGTAATTCAGTTGTATCTGGTGGTATGATAATGGTGGTGGTGAGTTGATGAATTCAGAAATGCAACAATGTGCAAGATGATAGGATGGACGGATGATGAATGCAGGCAGTAATGGGGTGTGCTTGTGGTAGGAAAGGAGCAAAGATTGGTGGTCAGTGTGGTTTGCAGTAGGGGATGTTTTGGCATTGGTGACTGTGTAGGTGTTTGCGAGATGATGGTTGTGAGTAGCAAATTGTAATTGTTTATGACATGGGAAGTTGATTTGGTAAATATTTTGTTATTTTGCACTGTCTTGTATTTGAAGTGTGGGGGTATGGCAGTGGTGCTTGAGTTGTAATGGTGTGGTAGGGTAAAGTGGTTGTGTTGGTGGCTTGATGTCGAGGTGGAATGAAGCAGGGTAGGCTTGTATGAAGTGCAGGGGATGGGAAGAATGTGCACTGTATGGTTGGTTTGCTTGTGTTATGTCAGTGGAAAGTGTATGGGTTAAAGTGATGTTCAGTGTGTCATAGTAGAGCAGTGATATAGCAAGGGTTGTATGATGGCAAAAATGAGGTGAGGAAGGTATTGTATATAATGGTGTAGGTTCAGGTAGGGTTTGGTGATGGTCTGAAGGGATGTAGTGGCGATCAAAGTTTTGCACAGCGGTTTTTTTGGTTGAGGGGGGGTGTGTTGAAGGTAGTGGTATATAAGGTATGGTGAATGTATGGTGCATGCACGTTTGTGGTAAACTATTGGGAATCTTATAATCTATAGTATACCGACCGTAGAAGCATGCAGATTGCAGACATTTGGTACCGATTTTATACCAACTTGCAGATTGCAGATTGCAGACAAATTGCAGACATTTGATACCTACTTGCTTGTCTATGTCCTGTTACAAGTACCGATTTTATAAATAAAAATAAAGCGCCCATAATATATACAACAAACGAAGTAACAATATAAACAACTGTATGATAGTCTTACTGCAGAACACAGTCTTACTGTAGAACGTTTGGTGTATAATATTTTATTGCATTGTGTGAAACTTAAATATTAAGTGTACCTTGATTAGGATATACCAAAAATAACTACAACAATACATATGCTAGCTGATGTTTTATCTGCCCCCCTCAAATTAATACAAACTTTTATGTCATTTGATATAATCCCAACGTGTCCAGTTGTTTATTATTTATCTTATTGCTTCTCAACCGCTAATCTTCTGTACGTATTGAATGCAGGCACTTGTGGAGGAAGAGGAAAAAAAATAGAAGTTGGAATGTAGCGGTAACGAGGAAGCAAATACATACGACCTTGACAGTGATCCCATCTCTAAAGTTTTTGGGTCCGATAGAAAGAAAAACTATTGTCGTGCAATTAGCTCCACATCCTCTGCAAAACAAGTAAAGTTGATGCAAGCTTCAAAAGCAATTGCCGATAAGAATAAAAAGGAAGATTTTCGTCAATGGTAATCGGAATTACAAAACCAAGTGGCAAATCAAGTTGCAAATCAAGTGGCAAATCAAGTGTCGAGCCAAATCAATGAGGCTCTTAAATCATTTGCTTCATCTTTCTTAACTATGGTACTGGGGTTACAACATAATCTTAATGGTGGTAATGTGACGCCAATGACTGAAACCGCTTCTAACTTGAATAAATCTCCTTCGAATATTGGAGTTGCTAGTATTCTGTCAAATGATGTTGGATCATCTACAAGAGGTAAACAATTTATAATGCTACTATCACAGGATAGGAAGAAGGATGTAGCAAAAGCTTATATTGGAACACAAACTATGTGTCATTTCAGAGAGAAAGTTCCAAATATTGAGAAAGTTGTTTGGATAACAGAAGTTTTAGAACCGGAAGCACCAATTTACGATGGTCCTCAAAATGGGCACCACAAGCTTTGTGAATTTTCAGATGGAGGCTTTATGATATGGCCTGTGTTTTGTCTTCGTAGTATCTAAAATTCTATTTATTAGTAGCTCGTATTATATTGCATATTTAAAATTAGATATGTAATTATTTTTTTGTAATTTGGATATGATATTGTGGTATTTTGAAATTGGAAAGTTTGTAGCTCATATTATAGTATTATCTAAATATGATATTGTTGCATTTGAGACATGGAAGCATTTTAGACTTCATATTGAATTGATATGATGAATTATATATGATATGGACATCATCATTTATGAGATATTATATTCATTTGTTTTAATAAATTAATATTAATTGTGTATAAAATAGTGTAAAAACATAATTTCAATTAGTAATGCATATAAGTGTTACCAATATTAATCATTTTCCAACACTTATAAGCGTTACTGTATATTTCTGTACCAACACTTATAAGCGTTACCGGATATTTCTGTACCAACACTTATAAGCGTTACCGCATATTTCTGTACCAACACTTATAAGCATTACCATATATTTAGATACCAACACTTATAAGTGTTAGTAATACGTACGTTCGTAACACTTATAAGTGTCACAAATTTGGCCGATTCATTCCTCACAGTCCATTAGTAACACTTAAAAAGTGTTACTGAAATTATTTGTAATACTTATAAATGTTAGGATTTGCCTGTTTTGGTGTAGTGCAATGGGGAACAGTCCTACAAATCTATGGGCTAACTTCCCACTCGATCCAAACCTCACCACCTTCCTTAGTGGGATACTTTAATGAAAATTAAGTCTCCAACCTCAAACTCAGTATCTCTCCTCCGCTTGTCTACATAAGATTTCTACCTATCTTGGGCTGTCTTCATCCTCCTTGTAATCAAATCCACCTTCTCTGAGGTTTCCCTAACAATGTCAGGACCAAGTAGCCACCTCTCCGTAGACTCCACCCAACATGAAGGTGACTTGCAAGGTCTCCCATAAAGAGCTTCAAATGGTGCCATCGCAATGCTAGCTTGAAAGCCGTTATTATAAGCGAACTCCACCAAAGGAAGATGCTCCTCCCAAGTTTGTCCAAATTCTAGAATGCACATCCTCAACAAATCTTCAAGCACTCTATTAACTCTCTCCGTTTGGCCATCCGTCTGAAGATGATAGGTCGTACTCAATCTAAGTTGTATCCCTAAAGCTTTCTGCAAGTTTCTCCAAAATTTGTTAGTAAAAATAGGGTCTCTATCACTCACTATGATGGAGGAAACTCCATGAAGTAGGACAATCTCACGAACATATAAGGATGCCAAATAAGATGTCGTCCTTTTACTCTTGACCGGAATGAAGTAGGCACTCTTAGTCAATCGATCTACAATCACCCAAATGCTAGTATTTCCCTTCCTAGATAAAGGTAGTCCATCTATAAAGTCCATAAAAATGCTCTTCCACTTCCATTCGGGCACATCTAATGGCTGAAGTAATCTACTAGGCTTCTACTGCTCCGCCTTAACCCTTTGGCACACAGATACTTAGCCACAAACTCTGCCACATCCTTCTTCAGCCAGTCCAATAAAGCATCATCTTCATGTCCTTATACATCTCATCATCACCTAGATGAATAGACATACGTGAATGGTGTGCTTCCTATAGAACTGCTCTCAACAAATCACTAGTGCGGGGGACACAAAGTCTTACATCTCTCCTTAGCCACCCTTTACTATCCATGGAATAGCATAGGAGATGTCTAGAGACCTATCCTCAACTAATACTCTCCATAATATTCATAAGCTCTGAATCCTCTCACTGCCTCAAGCCAATCGGATCTATAAGGGTAGGCCTCACCTCAAGTGCTATTAACAATCTCGGAGTAATGTCCACAGAGGGCTTAAAATCTAAAGTGGAAATAAACTCTAGGTTCCTCCACTCCACGGACATCAGACTAAAGGCTTCTTTCTTCCAACTCAACGCATCCACAACCACGTTTCCTTTGTCAGGGGTATAAACTATCTAAAAGTCATAAGATGCCAAAAACTCCATCCATCGCTGCCACCTCAAGTTCAAATCCTTCTGTGAGAATAGTTATTTCAATGACTTATGGTCAATGAAAAGCTTGGACCTCTCTCCTAGATAGTAATGACTCCAAGGCTTGAGTGTGAAAACTTTAGTAGCTAACTCCAAATCATGGGTAGAGTAGTTCTTCTCATGTGTCCTCAGTTGTCTACTTCCATAACATACTACCATTCCTTCTTGCATCAACACGCTCCTAGACCTATCACACATGCATCAGTGTATACTGTAAAAGGCTTAGCTTCATCGGGTAAAACTAACACTGGTTTGCTAGTAAGGGCTCTCTTTAGCATCGTGAAGGAATCCTCATAATCCTCGTCCCACACAAATGCTTTATTCTTCTTAGTGAGGCGAGTGAGCAGTGCCGAGATCTTGGCAAAATCCCTAATGAACTTCCTATAATAGCTAGCCAATCCTACGAAGCTTCGAGCTTCGGTAACGTTCTTGGGGGCCTTTCAATCTTGCACTGTAATTACCTTAGTGGAGTCAATAGCCAAACGCTCTCTCAAAATTAGGTGCCCCGAGAAACATACCTCCTCTCGCCAAAAGCCACACTTCGAGAACTTTGCCCTCAACTGATGAACACGAAGTGTACGAAGTACCTCCTCTAAATAAATGGCATGCTCCTCCATACTCTTGGAATACACTAAGATGTCGTCCACAAATACTACTACAAACTTATTTAGGATATCTCGAAAAACATGGCTCGTCAAATCTACAAAATATGCTGGGGCATTGATTAGCCCAAATGCAATAACCAACCACTCAAAGTATCCGCCAAGTGTCCTAAATGTCGTCTTATCAATGCTATCTTAGACGACTCTAAGCTGATGAAATCTAGTGGCTAAATCAAGTCGAGAAAATACTGAAGAGCCAACCAACTGGTCGAAAAGGTCATCTGTCCTAGGAAGTGGATAACGGTTCTTCTTCATGAGCTTATTCAACTCTCTATAGTCTATGCAAAGTCACAGGGAACCATCCGCCTTTGTAGCGAAGACAATCGGTGCACCCCACTTAGATATGCTACTTCTGATGATCCTTTCTCTAATAGCTTACAAATCTGCTTGCTCAACTCCTTCCTCTCCCTAGGTGCCATGTGTCTCACTGGCAATGCCATGGGCTTGGCAGTGTCATTCAAATAGATTTTGAAGTCAATTTCTCTCATAGGGTATAGTCTCCTAACATCCTCAACGACGTTTGGGAAATCTCTGACGAACGAAATTGAATCCAACTATGTTGATGATGAATCGAGGAATAAAGGAAGCTCATCATGACAGACCCCTGTGGTTCGCAAGAAACCTCAAGAGTCCTACCGCTATATGTCTCTAGTCTAGCGACTCTCCTCTTGCAATCTAATATCGCTCCATAAGTGGATAGCCAATCCATTCCCAAAATCATCCCATACCCCAAAAAATCCCAATACATAGGCGTCGTAATCAAACTCTACACCTAGGATTAAAATTTTCCGACCCCTATAAATCATAGACAAGTGTGCCAATCCTCCTATGGGGTTTGAAACAATAATGGGGTCTACTACTAAAGAGATGTCTAAGTGCAAACAATCTACCAAAGAACTAAAGATGAAAAAGTGTGATGCCCCAGAATAAAAAAGAGTCCGAATGGGAAAATCAGAAATAGAAATGAAACCTTCCACGGTGACTTTCCTACCTCTCTCAGGTCCGCTGCCTGAAGGTGCTGCATCCAAAGCCTTAATTTATGCTATCGGTGCACCCGTTTCCTGCCCCGTCTTCTTAAGGAAAACTCTACTAATGTAACCGGGTTGTCCACAATTATAACACTTTCCCTTCATCTTCTCTCTCTTGTAGTCTTTCGCAAGATGACTAAGCAATTCACAGTTATTGCACTTTACTCCTTTCCTTATCTGCTTCTGAGGGCCTTTCCCTTTCTTCTTATCTTTATTGTTCTTCCACCATTTCTTCTTAGAACCTTCCGACTTAGGGACTTCCTTAGAATCTCCTTCTTTAGCCGCATCAGACATAAGTGTCATCTCAACCAGTGACTCATAAGTAGCTTCCGTCGGTACGTGAGTCAACAACAACCCTTGGAGGGGTTGATTCAATCCCTTTGCGAACTTCAAGGCCTTCTTATGTAGTGTGTTTACTAACTCCATTCGAGATCGAGACAACTCAATAATTTGTTGATATATACTTTAACAGAAAGACTACCTTGCTTCAAGCCAATAAACCATTCCAACTGCACACTCTCTTGTGCTTGTGGAAAAAATTTCCTTTCAAACCTCACTCGGAATCCAAACCATCCAACATCTCTTCCTTCCGTCTCAACAACCTCCCACAATTAAGAAGCCTCTCCTTTCAACTGCCAAGATGAATGCTGAACTCTCTACTGATCCTCCAGTCCCAATATCCCGAATGTCCTCTCTGTTTTTCTTAACCAAGCTCACGCCTCCATAAAATTCTCCGTACCAAAGTGAAAAAATTACAAAAAAAGTTACATTGTCCTAAATTATGTAAAGAAATTGTAAATCTATAAAAAAATGGTTGAAATTAAATTGTAACTTTTTGAGATAATTATAACTTGAATAAAGTGGTACCAATGAAAATGAATGTGAATTAGATTACAAGGAAACTTATATAATACTTCAAAAATTTATTATTGATGGCTTTAGATATTGAATGTGAAAATTTATGTAAGAAAATGAATGAAAAAAAGAAAAGACATTGTATGAATGAATAAAAATAAATAAAAGATTGTCTTGCAAAAAAAATAAAAAAAAATAAAAGAGTAAAAATGAAACTCATAGAATAAACTTAAATAATATTAAATGTTGTGTTGTTTGGCTTATAGGATATATGGGAAGTGATACTTTAAATTGCAAAGGATGTATGAATAATCTATTACGTTATTATCTAAGGCCGTTGAGTGTAAGGTATACTTAGTAGTTATTTATCACCCTGGTACGATGAAAAGTATCTGAACCTGAACAAACCGTGAGTTTGGTTGCTATTGATTGTCTGATAGATTCTTTTGTTGCACATGATGGTTGTACTATTTTGTTTGCACATGTATTGTGTTGATTTGCTTTTTTTACTAATTGAAAAAACTAAAATATTTCTCTTTTACATAATTCTAACTATTTTGGATTACACAAGTAAAATACAGGTTATGAAAGCAATATATAGCTACTGCTTTTGGTTTCATAAATAAAGTTGTCTGCTCGAAAGATAGGAACGTTTTCAGATTACGGTTCTATAACAATATTATATTGTTTTCCCATGGTTTGGGATATTTATTATTTATATATTTATATATTGTTATTGTTGATATTATTATTTTCGTGGACCTATCCATAAAAATGAGACTCTGCCGAAATTTTCCGTGCATTTTAGACTTAAAAATTTCTATGGAAGTGAAATATTTTAAAACCTTATTAAACTTGAATATGAATATTTAATTGTTTATTGATTGGTATATTTTATTTAAAATACTAAATAATGTAAATTAATTATTTATAAATTGAATACTTTGAATAAAATAAATTAATTGCTTAATTCCTTCTTTCTCTTTTTGTGGGCGAAAAGTTTAGAGTAGGGAGAGTGTAAGGACCCGCATTTTTCGATAATTAAAAGTATTAAATTTAATAAGATTTTTGAATTCAATACTGTGTGAAATAAAAATTTATGATTTAAAAATGTGAAAACTATTAGAATGTGATATAATAAGGTTAATTTAAGGTAACTGATAACTATTTTAATGCAATTTCAGTCAATTGAAATTAATTGTAAAGTTAATGTTGTGATAATTGTAAATGAGGAATTAAATTAAGTGTTGTATAAATAATGAAATTATATGTTATTTTATTTAGCTGGTTTTAGTACATAATGTGAAATCAATTATTTGTACGTAAATTTATAAACTTGTTGTAAACAATAAACTTATAAAAGTGGTTAAATTACGTAAAAGTAACAATTGCTTGTTTATCGTATTATTATTTAATCCGCTGAAATTAATTTGGAAATTAATAAAAATTAAACGTAATCAAATATTGCATTAATTTGAGTCAAGATGATAATTGTAGAATAAGAATGTAATAAAAAGTGAACTAGTATCAAATGGATGAATATTGGTATTTGATGTTTGAATAATAAGATGTAAATCAAAATAAATGAATTTATTGGAATTTAAATTATAATTAATGAATTCATAACAATTGCAATTGAATGTTGTAATGTTGTGCAACATAAATATTGGAATTAAAATGGGAAAATTTATTTTAAAAGATTATAAATTCCTGGTTAATCAAGATTGATAAGCTTGTTAACTTTTGAAATTTAATTTTAAAAGTGTTTAAATTAATTTAGTAATAATTTATTTAATTAACGAGAAATTAGCCATTTGGCCACTGTCTTAGATTTTGATGAAACTAATTTCATCGGATCCGTAACAGTGAATTATTGTAGGATGTTAAGTTTCGTAGCGATCAGACTTGTCATTTGATCGTACGGGCTCAAAATGCATAAAAATCAATTAAAAGAATTTAAATGAATATAATCGATTGTGAAAGCTAACTTCTATATACAATGGAATTAGGCTTTGAAACTAATTTCATTGAGTTTAAAAATATCGAAAACATCTATTTTGATATATGGGATGACCTACTTTTGTTTCGAGAGCGGAACCGACTTTTCGGGTCGTTGTTGTCATTTCAACCCAATTCGATATGTTATTCATTCATATCTATCTCTCTATATATAAATAGATTTTTCTAACTCTAGCAGCCTTTTATTCTTATTATTGTACATACTGAAAATTTTTATCCATCCTTCCTTCCCAATGGTTGAAACCTAATTCCCGATTCCAAATTAAATTTAAAAACCAATTTCAAAATTCAGTCTCTCTAAACCCTAACAAATTATATATCGATGGAAAGCTCTCGACGAGCATAATCCAAATCTGCAATTCATTTTTGTAATTGATTCTTGTTTTGGCCTGAAATTGACGAAGAACCTAAGTCCTTCATTTCTAGGGTTTACGATCCAACGGTGGATCGTTGACCGTTTGATGATCGAGAGGCGGAGTTGGGAAAAGGGAGTCGAGCAGGTCTCGAGTTAGTTGTCGCTCGTCTAAGATGTGATTGTGATGACCCAGAATTTTTGAGCATTTGAAATTGGAATATTTAGTTGATTTTAAATATTTGAAAGGTAAATTTTAACTTGAATTCCAAATATCACTATTTATTTGATAATTAAATTATTGAATTTAATAGTTTGAAGTTGGGTAAAATGTTGAATTTGGAGTTTTAAGCCTGTTAAAAATAATTTAAAGGCTTATAAGATTTATAATGATGATACTGAAGATAATAGAATGGTTGAACTTCAATTTAAAGGTGATTTGTTCGGTTTTAATAATATATCATTTAAATTGAATTTAAAAATAGCCTTTCGAGGCACAGTCTCGGAATTCAACGAAACCAATGCCATTGGATCCATAATATTGTATTATTATTGGGTTTCAATTTTCATAGTGTTTGGAGTTGTTGTGTGAGCATACGACATATAAACGCACTGAAATTTATATCGAAAATTTAAACTACAAAGTTGAGACAATTTGAAATTAATATGCATTTATTCGCATACAAATGTCAGCCTTAAGCCGAAATAATGTCGCTCATGTGCTGTGTACACTTCATTTCAATCACCGTAGCAAAGCGTCTTCAACACGTTTCCCGTCTTAAATATTAACAGCCGAGCATGTTAAAAAATACTCGATCCTCTCCTCCTTTCTAGAATTTCATTTTTCTACAATTTTAAAAAGAGTAATGGCCGAAGAAAAAATATAATAAGAAAGCTCAGAAAATTGAATCCTTTATATTTTCCTTCGTTCTTTATCAACTCAACCGAAACCCTTTTTCCCCTGAGAGGAATTCAAAACCAAATCGAAAGAAATTCATTCAGTATAAAAAAAACCCAAATCGAATTCATGACCAAATCATCTCATTTAACTCGATGGGAGGCTACGCAGTGCGAGTATGACGAGGCGGTGCACATGGAAATCGGTAACCAGAGACGATAGGCACGACTTAGTCACGATTTTGGGGCACTCGAGTGTTTGCACCAAAATTGGTCACAACACTCTTCGGAGTCGTTGAAGAGATAATAATGAAGAATGTAAATTCAAAACAAATATTATCTAACAAAAACTCCAATCAACAGTAAAGTAAATGCGTAGACAAGCGACTTATAATGGTTCGGCGTGTTGCCTACGTCCACTGTGAAGTTTTTTGGTGTTTTATTGATTCTCTTTCAATGATTACAAGTTGTTACAGCGATCAACAGCGAGTTACAACTGGAAATTCGAAATCAACAGCAAAATTATGATGTAGGATAAGGGAGATCTCAATCCGGCAGAGTCTGGGCGCTTGAGAGTCGAAAGACCCTTTTTCTGTTTGCTCTGGGCTCTATTTATAGGCGTAGGTTGCTGATATTTCGCTGAAAACTCAGGAGACCACTTCTGGCACGTGAGGGGGCCCACACGCCCGACCTCAGGAAGTTTGGGCCCACTTTGGGATCGATTTGAACTCCATTCGAATCGATCAGAAAATTATCCAATCGAGGTGAAATTTGGTGCGGACATTCTTCAACATGTATGCAAGCTTTTGTGAAAATTTCATGGCATTTGGACTTGTGGATCTCGATTTATCATGGATACGAAATGGGATTCCTTGTGTGGCTGTTTGGTTCGAATCGGTGCGTTCGAATCGATCGCTTCGAACCGATGGTGGCACACGCCTTCGTGTTGACGTGGAGCGCACACTTCACCTCGATCCGGATTTCGCTCCCAGTTGACCGCTTCGACTCCAGACATCTCAGCGCATTCGCATCGATGAATGACACGTCACCATGGCTAGTTGGCTTGGTGGATTCGAACGAAGCTTCACTGACGGGTTCGAACAAGGCTTCACTGATGGAGTCGAACAACCAATGCTTGATGGATACGAACCAGCCTTTCTCTGATGGATACGAGCTTTGCAACTTCTCCATGGATACGAAGTCAATGGATGCGAACTTGAACCCTTCGATGGATACGAAGGATGACGATCTGATGGATGCGAAGCAGGTACTGGCTGAGGATACGTAATGCTTCACCTGCTGATGGGTACGAAGTCCATCGACACGGACTCGATGGATTCGAACATGGCCCTTTATGATCTGTAGGATCGATTTCACCCTAGAGGGGGGGTGAATAGGGTGATAGTATAAATTATAAAAATTAATTGCGGAAGCTCATAAAATAATTTCAACACAGATCACAGAATAGTAGCAGCACAGATAAAAGCAGAATAATAAATGCAGATATAGAACGACACAGAATTTACCCAGCTTCGGCAAAAACCTGCCTACGTGCTGCCCCCAAGGTTTCTACTAGAAATTAGATAGTCACACGGTTACACACGTAAACTCGCGACACCCGCTACTGACTAACCTAACTCTACGCTCAAAACCCTGCCACAACTCAGCCACTGAGTTGCGAATTCTCAGGCCACGCCACGTAGCTTGTCCCCTAGTCACACGACTAGAAAATACAACGGTTTAAAAAGAGATTTAAAATTTAAAACAAATTTAAAACAAATAATAAGATAAAAACCCTTATTTAAAACAAAAGCCCTTGTTTAAAAACACTAAAACCCTAATACTTAATGACGGCCCCTTTTATTATTTAGACCCGATCCTTTTCTATTCGTTCCTTTGGAAAATGGCGGCTTCTTTGATCATACTTTAGGGCTTTTGTCCTTCGATCAAAAATTAGGGTTTTGGATGCCAATTTATCTCGTTTCTCTCGTCAATTGATATTGATGCTCTATTGATCCGCTTGCTTGGAGTCGCGCTCGGCTGCTTCTCTTGATTTGTTTGTGAAATTAGGGTTCGGCTTGGTTGCTTCGAGATAATCGAATTCGCCTTTTCTTCTGGTATGTATCTTTTGCTTTTAGGTTTGATTGCTTGAGTTCGATTGGTTTTTCATGCCGATGATGATACTTTGATACTCGTATTTATATGAATTCGAATACACTAATTAACTCGATACTTTCCTGAAATTCACTTTCCTGATGCACACGACTTTCTTGATATTTTCTGCAACTTGCTACTCACGGCCTTGTTCGATACTTAATTGATTCATACGGCATTAAACTTTCCATTTTACTTCCTGACTTTTTCAAAGATGTGCACCTGACTTTTGACTTTGGTTAGATTTGTATTTTTATACTGTGTTGATTTCATGAATCATATCCACTACACGACTCTGCATTAAGTCGATCATCACTGTTCCTCTGCACATATGATTCTCTGGTGCATTTGCCTTTGTTAAATTTTGGCCTTTGCTGGTTCATATGTTTTTAACATATTTTCTGTAGTTGGTTGGGCCTGCACATTCACTTGTTCATTTGATTCTGCTTTGGCCTTGATTTTTATGAATTACGTGAATTTTTGGCTTCACTTGTGAACTTTCGAGTTGTACGCTGCTTGTTGATTACTGCTTCAACTTGATGAGTTCCTGTAGTTGCTGTTACATCACTTCGAATTGCATTTATGTCCAATGCATAGCTATCTTCATTTTTGCTGTTTGCATGCTTCATTGACTTGAACTACTCTCTGACTTTTGTCTGAGTTCATATATATATGCTCCATTTGTCATGTATTAGTGAAGCGGTGTTGCAGTTTGGCTTTGTCTGACTTGTAGTGTTCATTTGAGTTTGGCATTGTTTATGTTGACTTGATCATGGTTCCTGTGCATTATCTGTTACATGAAACTGTAAGGTGAATGTTGCATATGAGTCTGGGCATGGATATTTGCAATTTTGTTTTTCTAGTCTTGGATTTGTGGTTTCATATGCATTCTGGTCTGACCTGCACACTTGTTTATGCTTGAACACTGCACTTGTATATATTCACTATCACTAGCTCTTAGCTTGGAGTTGCATCACCATGCATATTCACTTGAGTTGTTTGGATTTGCTCTACTAGTTCATTGTGCAGTATTTTCTATTCACTGGTTCTTGTATATGAGTTGTTTCACCGGTGGCCTATGTACATGCTTCACTGCATCTTGTCTTGTATCACTTGTGTCACCATACCTGTTGTACATGCAGCTTCATTTTGTATTGATTGTCAGTGGTTTTGCATCATTCTGGTTATTAGTGCACTGTCACTTGTGTGTTGCCTTTGACATCCATTTGGTTGTTGCGGTCCTATGCAGTTGTTATGCCTTGTGTTCTTGTAGTTGCATTCACGTCATGTTTGTTGTTTTGACTCTGTGTTCTAGTCATTAGTGCTCTGGTGCATACATGAACTGGTTTCACTGCTGCACTCGAGTTTTGTTACTTGAGCTGCATTTCTTTATGGTCTGCCTTGTTGCTTGACCTGTCTGGTTCATCTTAGATGATGTACATGAGTTACTTGCATTCTTCATGTAGCCTTGTGTTGAACCCAGTTTAAAAACTCGGGTTTGACCTTGTGCTCGTGTCGTGATTTTAAATATATTGCACGTGAGTTGAACCCGGCTTTTCATTTGGGTTTGACCTGTGCTCACTTGTCCCTGTAGCATTATCAAGTGTATATCGATGTGCACAGCCTTGTGGCATGTACAGTGATACACTGTGCATGTCACACTGTTCGTCTGTGATGAATTCAAATATAAATTATGACGAACAACCCAAATAACTAAGGCAAATAATATTTTCAACAATCATATTTCATTTTAAATTGCAAAAATATTTCTTTTTCAATTTTACTGCGTTAGTGACTATTTTTGCAGATTGCTCAGATGCTGGATTCAAACTGGAAAGAAGTTGAAGATAAAAATACGAGTGTGAGTGATATGTAGTGAGGTTCTGAATGTAGAAAAGAATTGTGATGTAATCAGAAATTGTTTTGTAATTTAAAATGTATAGTTATAGTGAGAGCTTGAAATTGTACTATCAAAATTGTAATAAATATTTGTTTGAATAAAATATTCGTCTGAATTCAAATTCCGTGTTATTTATTTTATTCAGCAAATATTTATTTAACCTGTGAAAAATAAAATAGTATATTAACAAATACATTTAAACGAATGTATATATGTTTATTATCATCAAACAAAAATCATATAAGCGCATATTCAACAATCTAAGCGCATATTCAACAATCTCCCCCTTTTGATGATAACAAACATATATTTAAGATTTTGAATATATTAAATGTATTTGATCATTGATATGCACTAATTGCTCCCCCTATTTAAATGCTTCCTCTCTACATGATGTTCCCCTTATTTATATGCATACAAATAGAAATATATAAATGAGCCTAAATGCAAATGGAAAAATATTTGACCTTTGCTTGATTCTATTTGAAAAAATCTTAACTTTTCTCTCCCCCTTTTGTTATCAGCAAAAGAATAACAGTGTTAGAAAAAAAATAGAGATAAAGTGATCAATATTAATCCAACATTAAACTCAAATTGAATATAAATATTAAACTTCAATAAAAATCAAACAAAAATCATAACTACCCTTGTTAGGCGCATATTCCACTTTTAGAAAGAATGGAAATGATATTCTAATATAAAATCATACAATTGTATCAACTTGTGGTACATTTATATCAGGAATTTGAACATCTACTAATCATGCATAACCGTTAGGACTTTTAAATGAGATTAGTAGTATTCCGATTTAATTTTTAAAAATGAAATCAAGTATCTTCTAACCACGCATGACCGTGAGGACTTTTAAATGGGATTAGAATCAACTTGTCTATTTAATCAATTAATTTTGATATGCGTTCCATACATGCATAACCGTAAGGACTTTTAAATGAGCATGGAAGCACATAATCAAAAATCCAAGTAATTCACCCATGCATAACCGTGAGGACTTTTAAATGAGAGAGAATACTTTGGATATTTATTTATTTTTACAAAAAAAATATGAAATGAAAAAACAAATGATCCCTGATCATAGTACCACATATCGACCAACTATATTTAAGTTTTGATAAACCATGGTCGATGGAAATATGATAGATATAGAAATGGTCATGGAATCTTTACCCAACAAAAAGTTTTATAACTCTTGTTTGAATTCCTAAAGAAATTTTCCAAATATACTCTCTTGAGTAATGCATGTTAAATATCAACACTTATCACCTTTTCAATCACTATTTATCTTTTTGATAATTAGCAGGGAGTCGGATTAGTCAAAATTTGTCATTTAAAATCAAATAAAAATGACTAATCTAAAAATATGGTCAAACAATTATTTTCTCGAAGGGGTTATATGAGAAAAAAAATTCTGCTAATTAAAAATTATTTGTAATGAAAAATATGCAGATATTTTCTTTTAAAAACGATGCAGTTACTAAATGTCTCACCATAAATCACATTCAACTAGTAATTTTTCTATCAACTTGATTACCAGTGTAATCTGCATCTGAATTTCTCTTTCACTCCAAAGTATCACTAACTATATTTGATAGACCAGATCATGAAGTGTGTATGAAAACTCAAACTGCATTCTAAATGTCATTCTCTTGAATTTGGATTGAAGCCGTGTAAATAATAAAAAAACTGTGAATATAGAGTTAGCCGAATTATAACCAAATGCATTATCATCCAACAAAAACACAATATTTAATCCAAACAAATATGTATAAAGTAATTCAAAGATTAGTGTTTTTGGCATAAATGTAATTGGAAAACTATTTTGAATAAGTCAGAATCAAAGTCATCATCTTTTCATCATCTCGATATTGGCTGATTCAGAATATAGTGCAGAATATCACATTTAATATATCGTTCAAATAAATATACCATTACCTGTTTTACCTTTAAGATATTTTTCGTTGTTTTTCCATTGTGATTCTGTCACCTTTATAATAGGCTAAGGAACTTTGCTTTGTCGCCCGTTGTTTTTCTGGAACAGCCAAAAATCCAAAAAACATTGTTGTTGTTCCTTAGCCTGCCACCATACCTACACAGGAAAAGATTTATGTGACCTTTTGATTTTTATAGGTCCATGGTTGTTAGTGGCAGAATATTTAGAAAAATAATTTTGTGGAGACCCAAAACTTTTTATATATGTTCCTTTTGGCACCCAAATTTCTTTAACTTTGAGAGATTTTATATTTGTGCCTTTTGGAACCCAAATTGGTATGATTTTCACATGTTTGGGTCTATACCAACAATTATTGTGATCGTGTCCATATTTTCTACAAATTGTGCACATGGAATTTTCTTGATTAATATCGCTTTCAACATTTTCAGATTGACTATATCCAAGTCCTTGTCTAATCGTATTACCAGTTTGCTTTCCTAATAGCATATTCAACGATTTTTCACCTTTTGAAAATTTATCTAAGGTCATCGACAATTGTTGGACTCGTGTTTTGAGAGATTCATTTTCGTTTAACAATTGTGTGTACTTTTTAATAGAGTTCTCTCTCCTCGTTTTTTCACTTTCTTTCAAAATCAGAATTTCATTTTCAAGTGATTTTATATTAGTTTCTGATTTTTTGATTTCTTCTTCGAATGTTGGACACTTATCACACTTAGGGATCCTACTTTGATAGGTTTTAACTAATTGGTCAAGTTGTTTATTTAAATCTATCAAAGTATCTTTTTGTGATTCAAGTTTGGCATACTTCTCCCTAAGTCGTTCAAAACAACCATTCACTTCGTGGAAGTATATAAGTAATTCCGAATGAGAAAGTTTTGATACCTCACTTGGCTCGTCATCATCACTGTCAGTTATTTCACCATGAAGACACAAGTCTGCTTTTTCATCCTCATTGTTAGCACTTTGATTACCTTCATCACTTGTATTCCATGTGGCAGCAAAACTTCTCCTTTTTTATTTCTTTTCAAAGTCGCGTCGATTTTGAGGACAATTGGGCTTGATGTGTCCGGGTTGGTTGCACCTATGACAGATGATCTTTTGTTCTTCTGGATTGTCCAATATTTTATTTATTCTGCTTTTCAATTTTTGATTTAGAGCTGAATTTCCGTATTTGTAATTCCACCTTTTGACTTTCTTTATTATCAGCTCCAATTCCGTTGCTCCATCATCATTATCATCACTGTCACTTTCTGTTGTTCCTTTAAGAGCTATTGATTTCTTTCGAGTATCACCTCCTTCACGTTCTTCCTTGAATTTCATTTCTAGCTCATAAGCAGTGAGGTTTCCGATGAGTTCTTCGACTTTCATTTGTTTCAAATCTTTTGACTCTTGAATGGCAGTCACTTTGGCTTCAAAACTTCGTGGAAGGACTCTGAGGATTTTTCAGACTATCTCCAATTCTGTATATGGTTTTCCAAGGGCTTTTGATTTGTATACGATATTGGAAAGTCGTCCATGCATCTCTTTGACATTTTCTTCTTTTGCCATTGTGAAATTCTCGTATTCGCTGCTTTGCATGGCAAGGTGAGATTCTTTGACTTGAGATGTTCCTTCGTGAGTCACTTCTAGTGTGTGCCATATTTCCTGTGCAGTTAGACAATGTGAGACACGATTATATTCAAATTGATCCAATGAACAGATAATAGAATTCATAGCTCTAGCATTAGCATTTTGTAATTTATTTTCTAGTTCTGTCCATTGATCCATCGGTTTATCTATTTCCTGATTATCTACAATTATAGTTGGTGCTATATAACCTGTCTCAACAATGTTCCAAGCGTCAATGGTTTTCAAAAAAAAATTCATTCTATTTTTCCAATAAGCATATTCACCATTGAACATTGGTGGTCTAACTATGGACTGGCCCTCAGCAAAAGCATTATTATTAAAAGGAGCCATTTTAAAAATTCAAATAAAAATTGATTTTTGAAAAACGAATTTTTTTTATAAAATAGAAGTTGACTTCTATTCCTAGCTCCGATACCACTTGTAGGATCGATCTCACCCTAGAGGGGGGTGAATAGGGTGATAGTATAAATTATAAAAATTAATTGCGGAAGCTTATAAAATAATTTCAACACAGATCACAGAATAGTAGCAGCACAGATAAAAGCAGAATAATAAATGCAGATATAGAACGACACAGAATTTACCCAGCTTCGGCAAAAACCTGCCTACGTGTTGCCCCCAAGGTTTCTACTAGAAATTAGATAGTCACACGCTTACGCACGTAAACTCGCGACACCCGCTACTGACTAACCTAACTCTACGCTCAAAACCCTGCCACAACTCAGCCACTGAGTTGCGAATTCTCAAGCCACGCCACGTAGCTTGTCCCCTAGTCACACGACTAGCAAATACAACAGTTTGAAAAGAGATTTAAAATCTAAAACAAATTTAAAACAAATTATAAGATAAAAACCCTTATTTAAAACTAAAGCCCTTGTTTAAAAACACCAAAACCCTAATACTTAATGATGGCCCCTTTTATTATTTAGACCCGATCCTTTTCTATTTGTTCCTTTGGAAAATGGCGGCTTCTTTGATCATAATTTAGGGCTTTTGTCCTTCGATCAAAAATTAGGATTTTGGATGCCAATTTATCTCGTTGCTCTCGTCGATTGATATTGATGCTCTATTGATCCGCTTGCTTGGAGTCGCGCTCGGCTGCTTCTCTTGATTTGTTTGTGAAATTAGGGTTCGGCTTGGTTGCTTCGAGATAATCAAATTCGCCTTTTCTTCTGGTATGTATCTTTTGCTTTCAGGTTTGATTGCTTGAGTTCGATTGTTTTTCATGTCGATGATGATACTTTGGTACTCGTATTTATATGAATTCGAATACACTAATTAACTCGATACTTTCCTGAAATTCACTTTCCTGATGCACACGACTTTCCTGATATTTTTTGCAACTTGCTACTCACGGCCTTGTTCGATACTTACTTGATTCATACAGCATTAAAACTTTCCATTTTACTTCCTGACTTTTTCAAAGATGTGCACCTGACTTTTGACTTCGGTTTGATTTGTATTTTTATACTGTGTTGACTTCATGAATCATATCCACTACACGACTCTGCATTAAGTCGATCATCACTGTTCCTCTGCACATATGATTCTCTGGTGCATTTGCCTTTGTTAAATTTTGGCCTTTGCTGGTTCATATGTTTTTAACATATTTGTTGTAGTCAGTTGGGCCTGCATATTCACTTGTTCATTTGATTCTGCTTCGGCCTTGACTTTTATGAATTACGTGAATTTTTGGCTTCACTTGTGAACTTTCGAGTTGTACTGCTTGTTAATTACTGCTTCAACTTGATGAGTTCCTGTAGTTGCTGTTACATCACTTCAAATTGCATTTATGTCCAATGCATAGCTATCTTCATTTTTGCTGTTTGGATGCTTCATTGACTTGAACTACTCTCTGACTTTTGTCTGAGTTCATATATATATGCTCCATTTGTCATGTATTAGTGAAGCAGTGTTGCAGTTTGGCTTTGTCTGACTTGTAGTGTTCATTTGAGTTTGGCATTGTTTATGTTGACTTGATCATGGTTCCTGTGCATTATCTGTTACATGAAACTGTAAGGTGAATATTGCATATGAGTCTGGGCATGGATATTTGCAGTTTTGTTTTTCTGGTCTTGGATTTGTGGTTTCATATGCATTCTGGTCTGACCTGCACACTTGTTTATGCTTGAACACTGCACTTGTATATATTCACTATCACTTGCTCTTAGCTTGGAGTTGCATCACCATGCATATTCACTTGTGTTGTTTGGATTTGCTCTACTAGTTCATTGTGCAGTATTTTTCATTCACTGGTTCTTGTATATGAGTTGTTTCACTGGTGGCCTATGTACATGCTTCACTGCATCTTGTCTTGTATCACTTGTGTCACCATACCTGTTGTACATGCAGCTTCATTTTGTATTGATTGTCAGTGGTTTTGCATCATTCTGGTTATTAGTGCACTGTCACTTGTGTGTTGCCTTTGACATCCATTTGGTTGTTGCAGTCCTATGCAGTTGCTATGCCTTGTGTTCTTGTAGTTGCATTCACGTCATGTTTGCTGTTTTGACTCTGTGTTCTAGTCATTAGTGCTCTGGTGCATACATGAACTGGTTTCACTGCTGCACTCGAGTTTTGTTACTTGAGCTGCATTTCTTTGTGGTCTGCCTTGTTGCTTGACCTGTCTGGTTCATCTTAGATGATGTACATGAGTTACTTGCATTCTTCATGTAGCCTTGTGTTGAACCCAGTTTTAAAAACTCGGGTTTGACCTTGTGCGCGTGTCGTGATTTTAAATATATTGCACGTCAGTTGAACCCGGCTTTTCATTTGGGTTTGACCTGTGCTCACCTGTCCCTATAGCATTATCAAGTGTATATCGATGTGCACAGCCTTGTGGCACGTACAGTGATACACTGTGCATGTCACACTGTTCGTGTGTGATGAATTCAAATATAAATTATGACGAACAACCCAAATAACTGAGGCAAATAATATTTTCAATAATCATATTTCATTTTAAATTGCAAAAATATTTCTTTTTCAATTTTACTACGTTAGTGAATATTTTTGCAGATTGCTCAGATGCTGGATTCAAACTGGAAAGAAGTTGAAGATAAAAATATGAGTGTGAGTGATATGTAGTGAGGTTCTGAATGTAGAAAAGAATTGTGATGTAATCAGAAATTGTTTTGTAATTTAAAATGTATAGTTATAGTGAGAGCTTGAAATTGCACTATCAAAATTGTAATGAATATTTGTTTGAATAAAATATTCGTTTGAATTCAAATTCAGTGTTATTTATTTTATTCAGCAAATATTTATTTAATCTGTGAAAAATAAAATAGTATATTAACAAATACATTTAAACGAATGTATATGTGTTTATTATCATCAAACAAAAATCATATAAGCGCATATTCAACAATCTAAGCGCATATTCAACATGATCGATACGAACTGGGATACTCGATGGATTCGAAGGTGGCCACTTATGATCTATACGAACTGGGATACTTTGATGGATTCGAAGGTGACCAACTCGGACTAGAGTTCGACGATGGATTCGAAGACACCTACAACAATGGGTACGAAACTAGTGCTTTTCCCTTCAAATTGAATCGATCATAACTTGAGCGTATGAACTCGGATTGACTTAATATTTGAGATGCTGACTTCTCTTATCTTTCTTGTCATGTCCCAACAATTGTGGCCTAATCTGGACTCGGACAAGATTCAGCGATATCCATAGTGAAGCATAGTATGACCAATCTCTGAGACGAATTGTCCTTTGTTTTCGATCGACCTTTCGGTATCACGGCTTTGCCAAAAAGCGGGATAACATCGAGTTCGAGCTAGGGCTTTGTCGTGGATGCCTTGATGGAAGCGCTGTGTTCAACGTTGAGGTGGGGACGACTCGTGATAGCGGCCGGTGGGTTTCAGGGCTGCCATGGTTTACGCGCGTGATGCCAGGGTGCTTGGCATCGTTGAGGAACTGTGGTGGCCGAGCTCGGCGTGAGGTATAGGATTTTTTTTCTTATGTTTATTTTTAATTTAAAATTCAATAATATATATATATACAGTGAAGGAAATATTTATTCTGAAGAGAAAAGGATATATCACAGCATTTGATTTTTACAGTAAGGTATTTTAACTAATTTAAAAAAATGTTGATTTTTGAAAACAGTAAGTTTAAACTATTGGTTTCAAAACAGTAAAATGTTTTTAGGTCACTTAAGTTTAAACTGGAAAAAACAGTTTGTTTTAAATTGACAGTGAGGTATATATATGTAGATTTAGAAATTTACAGTTGTTTAAAATGTATAGTTTTGTTCTTAATAAGGTATATTAGTGATTAATTTGTCTAATAAACTGATTTAATTTATTTATGTTACAAACAGTTTTTTTTAAGGGAAATTATCATTTTAAATTAAATTATTAGTTAAATTGAATTATTTAATGAAAGTAAATTTGTAGATTACTTCAAATATTAATAAATCATACAAATGTTTGTACAAGGTCCATAATCATGAAGGAAATAGCCAATTTGGGTTGGATTGCAAAACAAAAATCAAAGGTGAGTTGATCTCACTCTTCTGCATTTTGATTTAAATTTAAATGGTTAAATTTAAATAATTGGTTGGATGATTGAATTGATTGATGTGGTATATTATACAGTAGTATATAGTATATATTGGAATGATTGATTTCCCGCATTATATAGCGGATGAGACCCTATGCGCCGCATAATAGCAGACGATATTATATTAATCTCATATACCGCGATATTCCACCTCGAAGTGGAATTGGTATTGTGCTAACACCTGTGGATCAGGGAAACAGGTTGGAGGGATCCAACTGGATTCCTCACAATATAGAAATTATTTTCATAATTGATGATGCATTTTATTTATACACCGTGAAAGATAAATTTAGGAAATAAATTGTGCTATGTTATGATTGGATAAGTATAATTTGGGATTCTAAAATATAAATAGAATAAATTGGATGGTTTGATAGGTAATTACTTAATGTAATTAATAAAATATAATTACGTAAGGAAGTAATTAATAAATAATTACCGGATGTAATTAGTTGAATGATGATTTGTTAACAGAAGTAAATTGGGTATAATTACTTTGTGTAATTAATCAAGAGATTAATTAAGATAATAAACTAAGGAGTAATTAATTTATTTAATGAAGTAAATAAAAAGGTAAATAATTACAGGATGAGATAAATCAAGAGTGATTAATATTTTTGGTTTGATTAATTATTTAATGTAATTGAATTAGATTAGGATAAATTGAAATGTAAATGGGAAATCATTAATTTATATAATCAATTATGTAATTAAAGATTGATTAATTAAAGATTAATTAATCAATAATAAGTGATTTATGAGAAATTAATTAATATAAGTAATTAAGGATTAATGTAATTAATTATAGTTAATTAATTTGTGAAGTAATTAAAGATTAATTACTGTTTTTGGTTAAGAATAATTAATTCATGTAATTAATTAAAGATAATTACTTGAATGTAATTGAAGGATAATTAATTCAGGGTGATTAATTAAGATGGATAATTAAGGGATGATTAATTAATTGATTTGAAATTAATTAATGTTAAATGAAGGAATATAAGCGATTGAGGTTAGTAATTCAATTAGAATTAATTAAATTAATTTGGATGTGATCAAGTTTGCTTATGGATGATTGAATGGTATTGGATGCCTTGAATAAGACTCGAAGAGACCAGGGTCGGGTATTAGAAAATACCTGAAACCACTTCGAATTTTTATAGATTGATATGTGAAATAAATAGGCTGGAATTAAATGATTTAAGTAAATTGGACTGTTTAATCTAAATTTTGGTACTTAGAAAATTGATGTGTGAAATAAGTGATGCCTATAACAAATTGTGAATTTGTAAATTTATACGAGTTACCCTTGGTTTTATATAAGTTGTGTGCTTTGTATTCCATGTTGAATGGGTTTACTCACGCTGGTTTCCAGCCTGACCTGGGTGTTACTTTGATGTAATGCTTGGGTCAGACCGAGTATTACAAATTTTCAGGTAAGGACGTTCTGGAGCTCAAAATGCGAGCTGGATGGCAAGAACGTATGGAGTGTTTCTGCTGTATTATATTGTTGCATATCTGAGACATGGTGATTGTGTATATCCAGTGTATGTATATATGTCTAGCTCTGATGTATTAAAATGTAATCGATAGATATAGTATTCTTTTGTAAACTGTTATTATTTGATATTATATTTTGATCTCCTGCGAATGTGAGATGTTGGTGTTTTTCTGTTTCTTCTTCTTCTATCTTTTTCTTCTTTTTCCTAACTATCTGGAATTTTCGGTATCTAAAATTCTAGGTCGTTACAGTTGGTATCAGAGCTAAATGTTAAGCGAGAACCTTGGCACTGTTGGTATTACTCATTAAGGATAGGGTCAATGGTACCCTAGAATGAGTTGAGTTTTTGTGTGTGTGTGTGTGTGTGTGTGAGCGCGTACTTGTTATTTTCTTATATAAAGGTTTTTAATTATTTTATATAAAAATATATTTTGATGTATAAAGCAATATTTCTTTCTAATAAATATTAAGGTAATTTATTTGAAAATTTTAATAATGAGAAATAAGTGGCAATAGAAATACAACCAAATTAAAATTAAATGAAGATAAGTTTGAAATGGATTCAGAATTAAATGGTTTAAAGAGATAAGTTGATTTGGTTTAAAGGATTAAATCAATATTTAAAAATTTAACTCGAATTTATATAATTCAGGATGGTTTAAATTTGAAATGTGAATTAAATTCGTTCAAATTGAAATCTGATTTGAATTAATTGGATTTGTGATTGAAGATGTATAAGTTTAAAAAAAAATTAAATGGAAAATTGAATTGGATTGAATTGAAATGATTTGAAATTGAAGTGGTTTCAATTGATATCAGTCTAAATTGATTGGAATAATTTTGAATTGTAATTAAAATTGAGTAGGATTAAAATGAAATGGAATTTGATTTGAATTTGGAAAGAAATCAAGATTGATTCAACTTGAGTTGGGGTTTAATCAATTTCAATGGAAATTGAAGTTATTCAAATTGGAATTGAGTCAATTTAAATGGAAGTGGAAATTTAAATTGAATTGATGGGGAAGTAAACAGTTTTGACCCTGGACTATTTTCAATATAAATTGTTTTAATATAAACTTATTTTTTTCCAAGCTATTTAATATATACAACCTTTCTTTTTAAAGCCAAATTATTTTATATTTTTTACAATTATTTTTGGAACTATTAATAATTTTTCAACTGTTTAATGAACTAATTACTATTTTTCAACTATTTTACAAATTAATTACTATTTTACAACTATTTTGCAATTATCTAAAATCTCTGAAACTATTTAACTATTTTCCAACTATTTTACAATTAGTTAACTATTTTACAGCTATTTTGCAAACTATTAATTGTTTTTCAACTACTTATCTATTTTTAAAATTTTCAACCTATTTTCTAAATATAAACTGGTCGGAGTTCAAACTGTTATTGATTAAATACCCAACTGAGATAAGGATTAAAGTGATAATCCAATCGAATTGAAACAATTGTGATTATGTGGATAGAAATTAAAGGAAATGTGAAAAGAAAGAGAAATTGATTTAGTTGATAATCAAGGAAGATAAATACGTAGGATGTACGTATATTATTCTATTCGCATAGTGATTTGATCCAGATTCGAGCATAGAATTTTGAGATAGTTATATCGATCCGAGTTGGGATTTTTCACTCGATTTTCGACGGCGAACCTGGATATGGATTGTTGATTGGTTATGGATATTCTCTATCATAGTTATGGCTACGCAAGGAGAATGACGGTTTCTAATCAAGAAACCAGATATGTGTCCGCATTAGATAGTCGGGTGGATGATACTAGTTCGAAAGTGAAATTGTGTGATCGAGTGAGCGATCAGATTGGTATAGCATACGGATGATAAATGTACATCGTACGACTTTGAATGAAATTGATATTGGAAATTTGTAGATAAGAATGTGAAATGATTTCTTTTGAAATGAAAGTATATTTTGTGAAATATACAATGGATAAAAATGAAAGTTGAATATTTTTACGATGATAAGTAAGATGGAAACAACTTTAAAAAAAAAGAGTAATCAAATTTGAATATTTGATTTTGAATAAACAAAGTTATATAGCTTTGTTATATAAGATAAATCTCCCCTTGTTGAATCTACTGTCGGAGGAAAAGGATTTTGAAAGTGTTTGAAGTATAAAAGGAGTTTTATACAAGTTTGAAATGATCCAAAGTTTTTTTTAATTTTTTTATATATATCTATATATATAAAGGATCTTATGAGGATTTCGGAAAAAAGTTTAGGGAACCTTTGGATTTGGAAAGGCTTTTGATTTTTGGGAAAAATCAATATTGTAATTTGAAGAACCTAGTTTGAGAATTATCGATTTTGGAATAATCGATTTTGAGAAAAGGAGATTTATATGAGATACATACTAGATGTATGATTTGGAAGATACTATATGTGTATAGTATAAAGTGTTTTGATAATGGCTCTAGGAAAAAAGGCGCTCTCTTGAAATGAACTTCTAAGGAGTGCCGCAGGGTGGTACTGCCTTGAACCCTAAGGGAGGGTTTTAAAGTTGATCCTAGGAGGAGTCCGGACAAAACTAGTTCCTGAGGATTATGAGTAGTGTGCAGCGAAAGTCGAGGGCGCTGATGCCTATAGAGGCATTTGGGTTATGCTGTGACGACAGTGTAACTCAATGTCACTGATATCTACTGCAGACCATAGCGAAAGTCGTGTGTGCCGCTGAGAGCCAACAGTCTATGTTTGATTTTATATCGTAGACTGCGACTTATGGTAACATAGCAAAAGTCGTGTGTGCCGCTGAGAGCCAACAGTCTGCATTTGATTTTACATCGGTAGACTGCGACCTATGTAGGAGTAGAGAAGTTTCATTTTTGACAGCGAAAATCGAGGGCAATGATACCTACAGTTACATGGACTTTTTCTATGATGGCAACGTAACCCTGGAATGTAACTGCGATCTATTGTGGGTTCCATGATGTAATCGACGGGCGCGGAGTGCCTACAGTTACATGGACTTTTGCTGCGACGGCAACGTAACCCAGGATGTAACTGCGACCATGGATGGGGGTGATGATTTCCAGAGCATTATCACCAAAGATATTTCCTCTACTTACAAAACTGTTTTCTATATTTTCAGTAAAATTATTTTCCAAGTATTTTCACTGGGTGTTGAAACGGGCTTACCAAGTACTTATAGATTTTCAGTCCTACGCCTGATCAGCGTATGACCGAATTTCTGTGAGAACAAGGATGGACTGGTTGAAACATCGAGTTATAAGAATTATTTTTATAAAAAGCTATTTTAATAGTATTGTGTGAATTTAAAAGTATTTCTAAAATTTTAAAATAAAAGAGTAAGCTAATTAGCTAAATAAATTATTTGATAGAGTATGTTAATAAAATTTAACTCGGTTAAATAAAATGGATGGACTAACTAAATTAATACGAATTTGATTAAATGAGAATTAAATAGAAGTGAACTTAAGTTTGAAGTTGGAATAAATTGAAATAAATTAACTTAAGTTAAGAATAATAGGAAGCTCGACTTCGAGTAAGAATGAAGGAACATTAAATAAGTCCTGGGTTGAATTAATTTGGGAATGACTAGTAGTATACAAGCATGGATTGTGTCGAGCTAAATAAAATGGTTGTGAATGAATTAAAATGGAAGGAATTAAATATAAATTGAGTCGAAATCAATTTAAATTGGTTATAAAACTTAAGTAATTATTTATTCACATGGATAACATCAAATTGCATAGAATGAATAATCATTTGACTTAAACAAAGGTAATTAAAATTCTATGCGTTGATAAAGACTGAATAAACTGGTTTTAAGATCAATTGAAGTGAATATGAGTTGTTTTGCTTAAAAATGAATTGAATGTAAACAATTGAGTTGTAAACCATTTAAATTGAATGAAGTTGTATACGAATTGGTTGTAAACAATTAAAATTAATGTCGGAACCCTATAAGTTGCATATAAATATTTTTTAACCTACATTGCTTATAGAAACTCGTATATTTACTAGTTAAATATGAAAAATGTTGATAAGTTACATGATTTTGGCACTTACATATTTGAATTGAGTAAGTACAGGTACCGAAAAGCCGTTTGGCAGAATTTGGACGCGCTAATTGCTAAATTAATAAGCCGTCTGCTTAACATGCTAAATAAAGGTATTCCTACGCAATAAAAATAAGAAATATGAACTGTTTTTGTTTTTTCGACCGTGTGGATCGATGTACATATATTTATATCTCTTGTCAAATTGCAAAAGCTTCTCCGTACAAAGGAGACTCTGCCAAAAAATTTCGAAAATTTTAGGAGTTAGAAAATTTTTGAAAATTTTTTTAGCAATAAAATGATTTCAAATTGGAATTGAAATAAGGAATTTTGAAAATGGAAAGTGTAGCTAATTGTTTAGTTGAAACTAAAGAATTAGAAAAGTGAATATGGATGACTGTGAATAAATGAATAGAAATCAAAATAGATATGAAATCTTTTGTAAAGAAATGTGTAAAGTAATTTTTGAATGTTATAATTGAACATTATTTCTTAGTAGGATATACAGGTATTATAAAGGAAAAGGAAAATTGGTTTTGATTCCAGAAGATAAATTTGAATTGCTCGACAAAAAGGTATGTGTTTAAATTTTTGTATGATTGGGTTTTTTTATCTAGCCACTTGGCGTTTTGTTTTCTTTTGAAATTTGGGGGCCCGTAGAGGCATTTTGTAGTTGTACCGAGCTAGCCACGCAAAGGAAACGCTGGCGAAATTTTTAAAAATTTAGAGAGTTAGAAATTTTTTAAGAAAGTTTTGATAATTTAAATTTGGATTTAAATTTAAATTTGAATAAGTGGAGGAAATAATGTTGTTGGAAATTATGAAAGGTTTTGGGAAGTTGGTTGAAGTAATAGTGGGTCTTTAATAAAAGATATGTTATGGCAAGTTGATAAAACCGTTTGGTTTTGGAAAAAGTAAACGGGTATTGGACCATTCATCCTCACTGGTAATTTCGGTGACGAAATTCTTTTAAGGGGAAGGAATGCGACGACACAGAATTTTTGAGCATTTGAAATTGGAATATTTAGTTGATTTTAAATAATTGAAAGGTAAATTTTAACTTGAATTCCAAATATCACTATTTATTTGATAATTAAATTATTGAATTTAATAGTTTGAAGTTGGATAAAATGTTGAATCTGGAGTTTTAAGCTTGTTAAAAATAATTTGAAGGCTTATAAAATTTATAATGATGATACTGAAGATAATAAAAAGTTTGAACTTCAATTTAAAGGTGATTTGTTCAGTTTTAATAATATATCATTTAAATTGAATTTAAAAATAGCCTTCCAAGGCACAGTCTCGGAATTCGACGAAACCAGTGCCAATGGATTTGTAATATTGTATTATTATCGGATTTTAATTTTTGTAGTGTTTGGAGTTGTTGTGTGAGCATACGACATATAAACGCGCTGAAATTTATATCGAAAATTTAAACTACAAAGTTGGGACAATTTGAAATCAATATATATTTATTCACATGCAAATAGTCAGCCTTCAGCCGAAATAATGTCGCTCTCGTGCTGTGTACACTTCATTTCAATCACTGTAGCAAAGCGTATTCAACACGTTTCCCCTCTTAAATATTAATAGCCGAGCATGTTAAAAATGCTCGATCCTCTCCTCCTTTCTAGAATTTCATTTTTCTACAATTTCAAAAAGAGTAATGGCCGAAGAAAAATAATAATAAGAAAGCTCAGAAAATTGAATCCTTTATATTTGCCTTCGTTCTTTATCAACTCAACCAAAACCCTTTTTCCCCTAAGAGGAATTCAAAACCAAATCGAACGAAATTCGTTCAGTATTAAAAAAAACCAAATCGAATTCATGACCAAATCGTCTCGTTCAACCTGATGGGAGGCTGCGCAGCGCGAGTATGACGAGGCGGCGCAAGTGGAAATCGGTAGCCGGAGACGATAGGCACGACTTAGTCGTGATTTTAGGGCACTCGAGTTCGAGCTAGGGCTTTGTCTTGGATGCCCTGATGGAAGCGCAGCGTTTAACATTGAGATGGGGACGACTCGTGATAGCGGACGGTGGGTTTCAGGGTCGCCATGGGTTGCACGAATGATGCTAGGGTGTTTGGCATCGTTGAGGAACAGTGGTGGCCGAGCTCGGCGTGAGGTATAGGATTTTTTTTCTTATGTTTATTTTTAATTTAAAATTCAATAATATATATATATATATATATACAGTGAAGGAAATATTTATTCCGAAGAGAAAAAGATATATCGCAGCATTTGATTTTTACAGTAAGGTATTTTAACTAATTTAAAAAAATGTTGATTTCTGAAAACAGTAAGTTTAAACTATTGGTTTCAATATAGTAAAATGTTTTTAGGTCGCTTAAGTTTAAACTGGCAAAAATAGTTTGTTTTAAATTGACAATAAGTGTAACAACCCTGAATTTCCGACGCAATTTAAAATTTTAAATCCATCGTTTTAATATAAAAATTTGAATTTTTATACGATCTCAATTAACGTCCAAACTTCATTTATACGATGCATCTAGTTAGTTATGAATATAGAAAAAGTTTCGTCGTAAAATATTGCAGTAAATTTCGTTCGCGTTTTACTGTATATCAGTTCATTTAAAGCTGCGTAAAATTAATCTTTCAAATTCAAATATTTTTACACGGTAATGTTGTAAAAATTATTCTGATCAAGACGTCGTAATTCGTTTCATCAAAAACTGTCATTGCCTGTTCCATTTAAATTGTTTTGCAAATTGAACAATTTAAGCGGCATAAATTCGAATTTTTTTAAAACTGTTGTATCGCAATTATCTGTGTACCGTTGGAAGCGCATCGTCGCACTGATCAAAACGACATATTTATAAGTGCAAATCGGAGTCCGACGGGAATCGTCGCGTTAATTTAACCGTTCCGGACGGACCAGTTAAACTACAATCAGGCTTAATAAATTCACAGCCGAGCCATTTAAATTTGAGAAAAAAAAAATTAGCTGGTGGGTGAATTAAAGTGTGTGGTTGGAAGCTAACTTAATTGCGTGGTAAGTTGTGAGAAAAATTGAAAAAATAAGGAAACGTCTCGTTTTTCAAATAGCAATTACTGTTCGTTCCTATTGGCTAAAATATAAAAATTAATAGGCCAAACATTTGACGTATCACTTCGTTTCATTCTCATTTCACTATTTCCTTTCAATCCGCAAGCATCAGGTAAATGCGTCTCTCCTTCTTTCTCCTTTCTCGTTCTTTCTTTCTGCAAATATAAAAAAACAAAGTTTGGCCAAACCAAGGAAACGCACTTCACCCTTCCACCTCACGCCGTCCACTCTCCCTCTCCGTTCGCCTCCACCACTCCTCCATACGACACGACCCAGCCAACCGACCGTGTTTCCCACATCCACCACAGGCCGAAACAAATGAGCACCGCACCCTTCCCCTCTCCATTCACCACAGGCTGAACCTCCACCTCTGCCCACCTCAGCACCGCTCCTCCCTGAACCATTTCTCCGCGCGCACGTGTGGCGCATCGGCTCAGCCCACGCCTGACCCACGCATCCCTTCCGGCCCTGAACTTGCTTGGGCCACTACGTGCACCCGTATGCATGCTTTGGTGTGTGTGTAGTGTAGATGAGGGTGCGCGCGTATTGATGAAGAAGCTGTGCATATGTTTAGTCGTGTGTACTGCGTGAGTGTTAAGATGTCAATGCGTGAGTGGGGTTGTGTGTGGATGGGTGTTGCCAAACCATTGGGGGAAAGAGGTAACTGGGTGGCTGCGCATGCCGTGCATGTGTAATGTGTGCACAAGGGGTGCATGAATGATGAAGGCAACCTGCATTTTTCTGGGGGAAGTCACGGCTTGTTTAAAAAAAACAAAAGAAAAGAGAGTTGTGTGTTGTTGTAGCATGTTGTACGGGGAAGAAGAATGATGTAACTAGTTGTGTGCATGAGTGGTTGTTTACAACTTTCGGTTATAAAAGAAAAAAAAGTTAAATGTGCGAAAGCACGAAGTAAAGGTGTGCGTATGTGGAAGGAGAATAAAAGAAGTTGGGTTCTATTTTATAAAAAAAAGCAACAGCTTGTTTTTGTGTGAAAAATGAGTGCGTGCGTATAGCCAAGGGCTTGTGTCTGTGAAAAAAAAAAGAATGAAGAGACAGTGTGTTGTTGCTTTGTGAAATAGTAGCAGTGCACTATCACTTCCAATTGTTGCTAAAAAGAATATTTACGCAACATCTATTTTGTTACTAAAATATAGTAACTGCTTCTTTTCTCTGTTGTTGCAGGAGCTTCTTTTTGCAGCAGCATCGATTTTCAGCTTTCGTTCTTTCCTCTGTCATCGGTAAGTGCATCTATATAATTTTATAAATTATATATGATCGTTTCACTTGAATTAATATCGTCTCCCTTTTGTCGATAATTACAGTGTCCGTTTTTCGTGTTGTACCGGCTTCATTGGTGCTTCTTCGTGCTTCGCCGTCAAATTTCTTTATCCACGAAAGGTGAATTGATTTCCACGACTTATATTCTTATACAAGTTTGGTTGATGAATGATTGCTATGTGATGTTGAAATTGGATGTTAATTGTTACTGTTAAAGTAATAATTGAATTTGATATAGGATAGTTAAAAATTTAAAATGGATTTATATGTTAAGTTTGATTAGTTAAATATGACCCCTTTTAATTATTAAATTAATTGACACGTAGAATTTGGATAACTACACCTTGAACCATTGAATGTGTGTTGTATAATTATTGAAGTATAGAATTGAAATTGAATGACAAGTGAAGAACCGTATGAATAATTAGTGTAATGATCTTTAATCTACGTGAAATGATAGTGTAGATTCTAGAAATAATTATATTAATTTGGATAAATGACAAATGTAAATTAATACGATTATTTCGGGATTATCCAAATAAACTATTGAATTGATACGTATGGTTGCTATTGCTTGTTTATTTACCTTGACACCATCCCAGTTATCACACTGCAAGTTCCCTTTGCTATATTTTGATTTTTAAATTTAAATGGAATCGGGTTGAAATGATAAATACTCAAATAACTTGACTTAGGATAGAGAATTAAATTAAACCCGATTGGTCAATAATTTGATTTAAATAAATTAAAGATTTTATTTGAATAATAATAAGGTTTTGAAACAAAATTGGAATTTAAATTTTAATGTAAGGAAAATGTGAATATTTGAAATTTGAAATAAAATATTAACGTAGTAATTTACGAAAGAACATTGTTTAAAATTTAATTATTTAATAATTAAATTTAGAATTATTGATAATTAAGTTTTGAAAATTATTAATAATTAAGTTTTTTAATTAGTAATAATTAAGTTTTGAATTTATTAATAATTAAGTTTTGAAATTAGTAATAATTAAGATTTGAAATTATTTGATAATTTAACGAGATTGAATTGTTTAATAATTAATTTAAATTAAATTCTTTATTGAGTGAAATTGAACTTCTTGAATAAGTGAAACTAAGTTTCTTTATTAATTGAGTTTTGAAATAGTAACTAAGTAATTAAATAAAATGAAATTGAATTTCTTTAACAAGGAATAAAATGCGTTTTATCAAAAGACTTGAAATTTAAAGAATTGGATTTGACAAATTTAATTTAAATTAAATTTGTAAGCTTTGATATAATGAAGTTGAACTTAAGTAAATAAATTTAATGAATTGGAAATTTAATAGAAATTGTTTTAAATGATAAATTAATTTAATGAATATCGAATGAAATCGATTAATGAGTTTAAATCGATTTGAACGTTAAATTAAGTTTATTTTAAATGATTATGGAATGAAACTTATACACGAATTTAAGTGTGCACTTGGATTGTTTAAATTAAATTTTGGAATTGAATTATAGAATGTCGAAATGGAAATTTGGAAGTTATGAAACGTAAAGTCCGGAAATTGTTTTAGAAAGACAAATAAAATAATGATTTACGAATTGAAATTGAATTTGATTTGGTTTTGAAATTTATTAAACGACCAATCGGTAAAATAATTACGAAGGTTATTAAAGAGACCGGAATCGGTTAGGGACATACTCACTGTCTAAACCGAAAACCACTTTAATAACTATACGCGTTGTGTGATCCAGAATGAAGTGGTTGGAATGACGTACGCGATGATTGAAGAAAGTGAACGATAATGGATAGCCTTGACACTTGCGTAAAATTGGAAATGACTAAACAGGAGTCGTGCCGGGCCAAATGGGGTTAGCTACCTCGAGCGAACACACTTCTTCGTAAACTACTCATTACTTGTTATTGATTGGGGCGCGCCCTTGAATTTGGAGTGTTGTTTCGCGGTGTTGCGATCGTTGCGGCGATGCGTTCTCACCAGTCCGGATCAGGCAAACGGTAGTTTCACTACCTTGGGTATTGCCTCATGTGCCTTGTCATACTTGTATCCCTATATACGCGACCACTACGAATTTGTTTTGTATTATACCTATGGAGTACTCCCTGATATCCCACTAGTTTACGGTGGAGTTTACAGTGCTGTATAGTCTATAATGCTATATAAAATGTGTTAAGGGGGACAATGGTAACGCCTTAACACTATTTTGATATTTTACTTTACTGTTAGACATTATCTATTTATCGTACACTACTATGTATAAATAGTTTAACGGATCCTGAAAGATGTTTATTCCATTCATCTTTGAGTTATTATTATTTCAAATTTTGAACCATATTATCTGTATAAGAATATATGTCCTGATTCAAGTGTTTGTTTATGCTTATGCTCGAATCAAACCGAGGATTGCTATTGCTGTACTACTTGGAGCTGAAGATCGAGGACTATCATTATCTTTATCTTATCAGTATTTTTCTTTCTATTTGGACTATTGGACTTCTATGTTGTTCTATTTCCTTTTATTTGAGACATTGTTGTATTTATGGGTAGCTTCATGAACTACTCTTATGATTATGTTGTAATTCCGCTGCACTATTCTGTGATGTTATATTTCTGTGATTCAGTGATGATTATCATTTATATATACATACTCCATTAATGATTCGTGTTTTGAACTATTTAAGCTGACATGTGTGGATTATTGTCGATTTAAATAGTACAAATATATGGGTTTTACAGTTGGTATCAGAGCTTTGGTTTCCAAAAACCTTAGCCTATGGAGTTTTAAGCTCATTAGAGATAGGGTAATCATACCCTAGAATGAGGAGAATCATTTCAGAACCTTATCCTTTAATTCCATTCTTCTTATTGAATTCATTCAATTTGAAGTTCTTTAAGATTCTATCAATCTCTATCTTTGATTCTAAATCACTTTTGGTATTCCAGGATGGATAACAGAAGAAATGCTAGAGGCGGGGGTAGAGGTAATGCTCCCAAACCACGCGCCCCCGCTCCCGCAGTCAAATTTTCCACTCTGAGCAAGGAATACACTCATCTTGGCAGAGTCAAATTCGCTGGCTCCGAGAGTATCATTGAAGCACAACAATGGCTGAAGAGTTTGGAGAGAATCTTTAATGGCCTGGAGATCATTGACGCTCAGAAGCGTAAGTTGGCCACTTGGCAGCTTCAGGATGCGGCACAAAATTGGTGGGAGTCGGTCACTTCTCCTACTAACGAGGAAACCATCACTTGGGCCTAGTTTAGGTAGAAATCTATCTAAATTACATCTAAATAAAATTCCTTTTATCTCGATAAATTTTAACTCATCTTCATATCACTTGTAAATAGGGATTCCATTACGGCTCAGTGGATGCCAGCAGCCGGAAAGGCCCAGCTTTATCGATCATTTATGGACCTCAAACAAGGCAATATGACTTTCTCTGAGTATGAAAGAAAGTTTAACGAACTCTCTAAATTCGGACCTGGCTTGATTGATACACCACTGCTGAAGAATGAGAAATTCATCCATGGAGCACGTCCAAAGTATTACGAACTCCTCACAGCTCATGTCCATGGAACTTTCACTGGGTTGATGGATTTTTCTCTTAGATATGAGGGAAAGCCAAAGGGAACGTCAGTCACTAAAGCTCCAGTTACTCAGCCATCCTCTAGTCAGACTGGGAAGAGGAAGCCAAATTTTGAGCAATAGAAGAAGAACTGGCAGAAGAAATCCGGGCTTGGCTATTCTCAGAAAAAGCCCATTGACATCTTCTCTATCACCTATTTCAACTGCAATCAGAAAGGTCACTATGCCAGTAGTTGCCCATCCCCAAAGGGTGTAGCTATTCCGCCACCAGCTCAGATGGGCAAGAGAGATGTTTGTCATATTTGCTTACAGCCAGGACACTTTAAGAAGGACTGCCCTACCCAGAAGAGGGGCACTCCATCTGGATTTTTTTCTATTTCCACACCTGCCCCAGAAGTTTCAGATAATCAAGGTACTTTACAAAGTACTTTTATGTTGCATTCTTCACCTGTTAGAGTTCTATTTGACACCGGAGCAACACATAGTTTCATATCTATTGATTTATGTAACAAATTTGGATTGGAACCTATTCTTGCATCTACCTTCTTATGTGTATCTAACCCTATTGGAGGGCCCGCTAACCACAAAAGGGTATGCAAATATGTCATGCTTATGTATGGCGTGCATCGTTTTACTTGGGATTTCTTTGTACTTAGATTTGAGGCATTCGATATCCTATTAGGTATTGATTGGCTACGGAAGTTTGAAACCGTTATCTTATGCAAAGCTCGAATCGTCTCTCTTATTGACAACAAGAGTATACCTTTAGTTATTAAAGGTAAACCACCTCAAGAATGTGCTCGGAGTTTTATATTCTCTCTTGACTCTCATCTAAGTGAACTAAGCTCTACTCTAGTTGTCCAATTCTTTTCTGATGTGTTTGGAGAAGTCAATTCTCTACCACTTCGTGGGAAATCGAATTCCGCATTGATCTTATCCCTGGTGCACGACCAGTACTCCCTCCCAAGAGAATGGCTCCTAAAGAAAAGACGGAATTGAATGTTCAAATTGAAGATTTATTTGCTAAAGGCTTGATTCGACGAAGTCATTTAGAGTGGGGTGCTGCAGTTGTATTTGTCACAAAATCTGATGGCTCTCTCAGAATGTGTGTGGATTATAGGGAGCTAAACAAGCTGACACACAAGAATAGGTACCTAATGCCCCGCATCAATGATCTGTTTGACCAGCTTCATGGAGCTAAAGTTTTCTCCCAACATGATTTGGCTACCGGCTTTCACCAACTCAAATCGCTGAGGATAGTATTCCTAAAACAGCATTCCGCACTGAAAATAGTTTCTATGAATGGCTAGTTATGTCGTTCGGCCTCACTAATGCTCCAGCTTATTTTTGTCAACTTGATGAATAGAGTTTTTCGGGATGTTCTTAACAAGTTTGTTATTGTTTTCATCGGTGGTATTCTCGTCTTCTCTAAAGATGAGAAAGAACATATGTCATATTTGGCTTTTGTTCTTGAAACTCTTCGCAGCCATCAGCTTAAAACCAAGTTTTCGAAATGCCACTTTTGGAGAGATGAAGTTCGTTTTCTTGGCCATATTGTCTCGGAAAATGAGATTTCGGTCGATCTAGCTAAGATCGCCGTAATCAATGTAAGTTCTATCCTTACTTGTCAATTTTATCTAAACATCTTATCACTATCTAAATTCGAATCCTTGAATTTGCAGGATTGGGAGACTCCCAAAACTCCTACAGATATCCGTAGTTTCTTGGGCTTGGCCGCTATTATCGCAGATTTATAGAAAACTTTGCTCGTATTGCTGCCCCACTTACCGCACTGACCAGAAAGAATGTGAAATTTATTTGGAGTGAAATGTGCGAGGCTTCTTTCAATGAGACGAAGAGAAGATTGACATCTGCCCCAGTTCTTACAGTTATTGACGGTAGCGAAGGATTGACCGTCTATATTGATGCCTGCCGTGATGGATTAGGAGCAGTTTTAATGCAGAAAGAAAATGTTATTGCCTATGGTCGTCAGTTAAAGACCCATGAAGCAAATTACGCAACTCACGATTTAGAGCTTCTTGCGGTTGTATATGCTCTTAAGCTAGGAGGCACTATCTATTGGGAACAAAATTCGAGTTATTCACTGACCACAAGTCATTGAGATATATTTTCTCGCAAAAGGATTTGAATCAGAGACCAGTCCGATGGCTCGAATTTCTAGCTGCATATGATCTTGATATCAATTACACTCCAGGGAAAGCAAACGCCGTAGCTGATGCTTTGAGCAGAAACCAAGCAATGGCATGCTGTAATCTGGTTGAAGGAAAGTTATTTCAGCTAGTCGTCTCCCCATCTTATATGGATCGCATTATAGCCAAGCAATACGAGGACACTTTGCATTATCGCATCAAGGAAATAGTTCTCGGTAGAGTTGGAAATGCTAACAATAATATGGGTGCACAAGTTGATAGTGATGGAGTCTTGAGAATTGATAATCGTATTTGTGTTCCTAATGTTGATGGGCTAAGACAGGAAGTGCTGAGAGAAAACCATCGATCTTCGCTTTCATTTCATCCCAGTGTCACTAAAATGTATCAAAATATGAAGAAGTTATATTGGTGGAGTGGGATAAAGCGTGATATTTCTACCTATATTAGCAGATGCACAACTTGCCAAAGAGTTAAAGCTGACCACAGAAAGACAACAGGTTTACTTCAACCACTAGAGATTTCAGGTTGAAAGTGGGAGCAGATTTCTATGGACTTTATTGATGGGCTACCAAGGATTAGAAAGGGTAATGAAGGCATTTGGGTGATTGTCGATAGACTGACGAAATCCACTCACTTTATTCTAGTCAAGTCCACTCGTACTACTTCGATTTTGGCCGAGATATACATGAGCGAAGTTGTTAAACTTCATGGTGTACCATCTCGCATTGTATGCGATAGAGATCCTATTTTCACTAGTAAATTCTGGAAAGCATTTCAGGATACTTTGGGCACCAAACTGAATCTGAGCACAGCTTATCATCCTCAGACAGATGGCCAAACTGAGAGGGTGAATCAGATTTTAGAAGACCTTCTCCGAGCTTGTATTATAGACTTTGGTGGATCTTGGGAAGACCATCCTCATTTGGTTGAATTCACTTATAATAATAGTTACCAGATAAAGAAACTGAATTTCAAATTTGAATAAGTATATTTGAATTTGAATTAATTATCTTTAATAAATTAGGCAAGCATTGGTATGGCACGGTTCGAAGCCTTATATGGACGGCCATGAAAATCGCCAACTTGTTGGATCGATTCGGGTGATCGATTAGTGCTTGGTCCAGAAATAATTATGGAAGCTTCTGAATAGGTTGAAGAAATCAGGAAGAAGATAAAGACGACACATGATAGACAGAAGAGCTACGCTGACAGAAGGAGAAGAGATCTCAAATTCAGTGTAGGGGACAAAGTATTTCTGAAAGTGTCGCCTTTGAAGAATATTGTTCGATTTGGAAGGAAATGGAAGCTAGCTCCCAGATTTGTTGGTCCGTTTGAGATTACGGAAAGGGTCAGAACATTGGCCTATAGAGTTGCATTACCAGAACAGTTCGCCGGTGTGCACAATGTGTTCCACGTCTCACATCTTCCCAAAGTTGTGCATGATCCATCTATGACCATCCCCACTGCTCAGTTGGAAGAGTTAGTTATTGAGCCTGACTTGACTATTGAGCGAAAGCCACTTTGTATAGTCGATCGTGAGACAAAGCAACTTAGAAGGAAGTCGGTCAATCTCGTCAAAGTCCAGTGGAGTGCAGATGAGCGAGATTGCATATGGGAAACTGAGGAAAGTATTCGGGATTCAAACCCCGAATTACTAATTTCACGTATAATTCAAATTTTTTTAAATCTATCTTGATTTTTCTGCTTATTTCATTCCTACTTCACTACTCTCGTTCCTTTTTTAGGACGAAAAGTTTTGAGTGGGAGAGATTGTAACGACCCTGAATTTCCGACCCAATTTAAAATTTTAAATCCATCGTTTTAATATAAAAATTTGAAATTTTTATATGATCTCAATTAACGTCCAAACTTCATTTATAAGATGCGTCTAGTTAGTTATGAATATAGAAAAAGTTTCGTCACAAAATATTGCAGTAAATTTCATTCGCGTTTTACTGTATATCAGTTCATTTAAAGCTGCGTAAAATTTATCTTTCAAATTCAAATATTTTTACACAGTAATATTGTAAAAATGTTCTGATCAAGACGTCGTAATTCGTTTCGTCAAAAACTGTCATCGTCTGTTCCATTTAAATTTTTTTGCAAATCGAACAATTTAAGCGGCGTAAATTCGAATTTATTTAAAACTGTCGTATCGCAATTATCTGTGTACCGTTGGAAGCGCATTATCGCACTGATCAAAACGGTATATTTATTCGTGTAAATGGGAGTCCGACGGGAATCGTCGCGTTAATTTAACCGTTCCGGACGAACCAGTTAAACTACAATCAGCCCTAATAAATTCACAGCCGAACCATTTAAATTTGAAAAAAAAAATAGCTGGTGGATGGATTAAAGTGTGTGGTTGGAAGCTAACTTAATTGCGTGGGAAGTTGTGAGAAAAATTGGGAAAAAAAGGAAACGCCTCGCTTTTCAAATAGCAATTACTGTTCGTTCCTATTAGCTAAAATATAAAAATTAATAGGCCAAACATTTGAGGTGTCACTTCGTTTCATTCTCATTTCACTGTTTCCTTTCAATCCGCAAGCATCAGGTAAATGCGCCTTTCCTTCTTCCTCCTTCCTCGTTCTTTCTTTCTGCAAATATAAAAAAAAAACCACCCTTCCACCTCACGTCGTCCACTCTCCCTCTCCACTCACCTCCACCACTCCTCCATACGACACGACCCTACCAACTGACCGTGCTTCCCACATCCACCACAGGCCGAAACAAATGAGCACCGCATCCTTCCCCTCTCCATTCACCACAGACCGAACCTCCACCTCCGCCCACCTCAGCACCGCTCCTCCCTGAACCATTCCTCCGCGCGCACGTGTGGCGCATCGACTCAGCCCATGCCGGACCCACGCATCACTTCCGGCCCTGAACTTGCTTGGGCCACAGCGTGCACCCGGGTGCATGCTTTGGTATGTGTAGTGTAGATGAGGGTGCGTGCATTTCGATGAAGAAGTTGTGCATATGTTTAGTTGTGTGTACTGCGTGAGTGTTAAGATGTCCATGCCGTGAGTAGGGATGTGTGTGGATGGGTGTTGCCAAACCATCAGAGGAAAGAGGTAACTGGGTGGCTGTGCATGCCGTGCACGTGTGATGTGTGCACGAGGGGTGCATGAACGATGAAGGCAACCTGCATTTTTCTGGGGGAAGTCACGGCTTGTTTTTTTTTTTAAAAAGAGTTGCATGTTGTTGTAGCATGTTGTAGGGGGAAGAAGAATGATGTAACTAGATGTGTGCACGAGTGGTTGTTTACATCTTTCGATTGTAAAAGAAAAAAAAAAGTAAAATGTGCGAAAGTATGAAGTAAAGGTGTGCGTGTGTGGAAGGAGAATAAAAGAAGTTGGGTTCTGTTTTATAAAAAAAAAGCAACGGCTTGTTTTTGTGTGAAAAATGAGTGCGTGCGTATATCCAGGGGCTTGTGTTTGTGAAAAAAAAATGAATGAAGAGACAGTGTCCTGTTGCTTTGTGAAATAGTAGCAGTGCACTATCGCTCCCAATTGTTGCAAAAAAGAATATTTACGCAACATCTATTTTGTTACTAAATATAGTAACCGCTTCTTTTCTCTGTTGTTGCAGAAACCGATTGAGCTTCTTTTTGCAGCAGCATCGATTTTCAGCTTTCGTTCTTTCCTCTGTCATCGGTAAGTGCATCTATATAATTTTATAAATTATCTATGAACGTTTCACTTGAATTAATATCATCTCTCTTTTTTCGATAATTACAGTGTCCGTTTGTCCGTGTTGTACCGACTTCATTCGTGCTTCTTCGTGCTTCGCCGTCAAATTTCTTTATCCACGAAAGGTGATTGATTTTCACGACTTATATTCTTATACAAGTTTGGTTGATGAATGATTGTGATGTGATGTTGAAATTGGATGTTAATTGCTATTGTTAAAGTAATAATTGAATTTGATATAGGGTAGTTAACAATTTAAAATGGATTTATACGTTAAATTTGATTAGTTAAATATGACCCCTTTTAATTATTAAATTAATTGACACGTAGAATTTGGATAACTACATCTTGACCATTGAATGTGTGTTGTATAATTATTGAAGTATAAAATTGAAATTGAATGACAAGTGAAGAACCGTATGAATAATTAGTGTAACAATCTTTAATCTGCATGAAATGATGGTGTAGATTCTAGAAATAATTATATTAATTTACATAAATAACAAATGTAAATTAATACGATTATTTCGAGATTATTTAAATAAACTGTTGAATTGATATGTATGGTTGCTATTGCTTGTTTATTTACTTTGACACTATCCTAGTTATCACACTGCAAGTTCCCTTTGCTATGTTTTGATTTTTAAATTTAAATGTAATCGGGTTGAAATGATAAATACCCAAATAACTTGACTTAGGATAGAGAATTAAATTATACCCAATTAATCAATAATTTGATTTAAATAAAATAAAGATTTTATTTGAATAATAATAAGGTTTTGAAATAAAATTGGAATTTAAATTTTAATGTAAGGAAAATGTGAATATTTGAAATTTGAAATAAAATATTAACGTAGTAATTTACGAAAGAACATTGTTTAAAATTTAATTATTTAATGATTAAATTTAGAATTATTGATAATTAAGTTCTGAAATTATTAATAATTAAGTTTTAAAATTAGTAATAATTAAGTTTTGAATTTATTAATAATTAAGTTTTGAAATTAGTAATAATTAAGATTTGAAATTATTTGATAATTTAATGAGACTGAATTATTTAATAATCAATTTAAATTGAATTCTTTATTAAGTGAAATTGAACTTCTTGAATAAGTGAAACTAAGTTTCTTTATTAATTGAGTTTTGAAATAGTAACTAAGTAATTAAATAAAATGAAATTGAATTTCTTTAACAAGAAATAAAATGTGTTTTATCAAAACAAATGAAAGACTTGAAATTTAAAGAATTGGATTTGACAAATTTAATTTAAATTAAATTTGTAAGCTTTGATATAATGAAGTTGAACTTAAGTAAATAAACTTAATGAATTGGAAATTTAATAGAAATTGTTTTAAATGATAAATTAATTTAATGAATATCGAATGAAATCGGTTAATTAGTTTAAATCGGTTTGAACGTTAAATTAAGTTTATTTTAAATGGTTATGGAATATGACTTATACATGAATTTAAGTGTACACTTGAATTGTTTAAATTAAATTCTGAAATTGAATTATAGAATGTTGAAATGGAAATTTGAAAGTTATGAAACGTAAAGTATGGAAATTATTTTAGAAAGACAAATAAAATAATGATTTATGAATTGAAATTGAATTTGATTTGGTTTTGAAATTTATTAAACGACCATTCGGTAAATAATTACGAAGGTTATTAAAGAGACCGGAATCGGTTAGGGACATACTCACTATCTAAACCGAAAACTACTTTAATAACTATACGTGGAGTGTGATCCAGAATGAAGTGGTTGGAATTATGTATGCGATGATTGAAGAAAGTGAACGATAATGGATAGCCTTGACACTTGTGTCAAATTGAAATGACTAATCAGGAGCCGTGCCGGGCCAAATGGGGTTAGCTATCTCGAGCGAACACACTTCTTCGTAAACTACTCAATACTTGTTATTGATTGGTGCGCGCCCTTGAATTTGGAGTGTTGTTTCGCGGTGTTGCGATCGTTGCGGCGATGCATTCTCACCAGTCTGAATCAGGCAAACGGTAGTTTCACTACCTTGGGTATTGCCTCATGTTCCTTGTCATACTTGTATCCCTATATACGCGACCACTACGAATTTGTTTTGTATTATACCTATGGAGTACTCCTTGATATCCCACTAGTTTACGGTGGATTTTACAGTGTTGTATAGTCTATAATGCTATATAAAATGTGTTAAGGGAAACAATGGTAACGCCTTAACATTATTTTGATATTTTACTTTACTGTTAGACATTATCTATTTATCGTACACTACTATGTATAAATAGTTTAACGGATCCTGAAAGATGTTTATTCCATTCATCTTTGAGTTATTGTTATTTCAAATTTTGAACCATATTATCTGTATAAGAATATATGTCCTGATTCGAGTGTTTGTTTATGCTTATGCTCGGATCAAACTGAGGATTGTTGTTGCTGTACTACTTGGAGCTGAAGATCGAGGACTATCATTATCTTTATCTTATCAGTATTGTTCTTTCTATTTGGACTATTGGACTTCTATGTTGTTCTATTTCCTTTTATTTGAGACATTGTTGTATTTATGGGTAGCTTCATGAACTACTCTTATGACTATGTTGTAATTCCGCTGCACTATTCTGTGATGTTATATTTCTGTGATGATTCTCATTTATATATATACACTCACACACACACTCCATTAATGATTCGTGTTTTGAACTATTTAAGTTGACATGAGTGGATTATTTTCAATTTAAATAGTATAAATATACGGGTTGTTACAGTAAGGTATATATATGTAGATTTAGTAAGGTATATGTATGTAAATTTAGAAATTTACAGTTGTTTAAAATTTATAGTTTTGTTTTAAATAAGGTATATTAGTGATTAATTGTCTAATAAACTGATTTAATTTATTTATGTTACAAACAATTTTTTAAGGGAAATTATCAGTTTAAATTAAATTATTAGTTAAATTGAATTATTTAATGAAAGTAAATATTTAGATTACTTCAAATATTAATAAATCGTACAAATGTTTGTACAAGGTCCATAATCATGAAGGAAATAGTCAATTTGGGTCGGATCGCAAAACAAAAATCAAAGGTGAGTTAATCTCACTCTTCTGCATTTTGATTTAAATTTAAATGGTTAAATTTAAATAATTGGTTGGATGATTGAATTGATTGATGTGGTATATTATATAGTAGTACATAGTATATATTGGAATGATTGATTTCCCGCATTATATGGCGGATGAGAACCTATGCACTGTATAATAGCGGATGATATTATATAAATCACATATACCACGATATTCCACCTCGAAGTGGAATTGGTATTGTGCTAACACTTGTGGATGCAGCGAAACAGGTTGGAGGGATCCAAATGGATTCCTCACAATATAGAAATTATTTTCATAATTGATGATGCATTTTATTTATATACCGTGAAAGATAAATTGGGAATTAAATTGTGCTGTGTTATGATTGGATAAGTATAATTTGGGATTCTAAATATAAATAGAATAAATTGGTTAGTTACATAGGTAATTACTTAATGTAATTAATAAAATATAATTACGTAGGGAAGTAATTAATAAATAATTACTGGATGTAATTAGTTGAATGATGATTTGTTAATAGAAGTAAATTGGGTATAATTACTTTGTGTAATTAATCAAGAGATTGATTAAGATAATAAATTAATGAGTAATTAATTTATTTAACGAAGTAAATAAAAAGGTAGATAATTACAGGATGAGATAAATCAAGAGTGATTAATATTTATGGTTTAATTAATGATTAATTATTTAATGTAATTAAATTAGATTAGGATAAACTGAAATGTAAATGGAAAATCATTAATTTATATAATCAATGATGTAATTAAAGATTGATTGATTAAGATTAATTAATCAATAATAAGTGATTTATGAGAAATTAATTAATATAAGTAATTAAGGATTAATGTAATTAATTATAGTTAATTAATTTGTGAAGTAATTAAAGATTAATTACTGTTTTTGGTTAAGAATAATTAATTTGTGTAATTAATTAAAGATAATTACTTGAATGTAATTGAAGGATAATTAATTCAGTGTGATTAATTAAGATGGATAATTAAGGGATGATTAATTAATGTTAAATGAAGGAATCTAAGTGATTGAGGTTAGTAATTCAATTAGAATTAATTAAATTAATTTGGAAGTGATCAAGTTTGCTTATGGATAATTGAATGGTATTGGATGCCTTGAATGAGACTCGAAGAGACCAGGGTCGGGTATTAGAAAATACCCGAAACCACTTCGAAATTTTGTAGATTGATATGTGAAATCAGTAGGCTGGAATGAAATTATTTAAGTAAATTGGACTATTTAATCTAAATTTTGGTACTTAGAAAACTGATGTGTGAAATAAGTGATGTCTATAACAAATTGTGAATTTTTAAATTTATACGAGTTACCCCGGGTTTTATATAAGTTGTATGATTTGTATCCCATGTTGAATGGGTTTACTCACGCTAATTTCCAGCCTGACCCGGGTGTTACTTTGATGTAATGCTCGGGTCAGACCGAGTATTACGGATTTTCAAGTAAGGACGTTCTGGAGCTCAGGAGGCGAGCTGGATGGAAAGAACGTATGAAGTGTTTCTGCTGTATTATATTGTTGTATATCTGAGACATGATGATTGTGTATATCCAGTGTCTGTATATATGTGTAACTCTGATGTATTAAAATGTAATCGACGGATATAGTATTCTTTTGTAAACTGTTATTATTTGATATTATATTTTGATCCGCTGCGAATGTGAGATGTTAGTGTTTTCTATTTCTTCTTCTTCTATCTTTTTCTTCTTTTTCCTAACTATTTGGAATTTTCGGTATCGAAAAATTCCGGGTCGTTACAGTTATTGATTTTGCCAGAATTTGGCAAAGAAGGCGATGACGGCGTGATGGCCTAGAGGCGTCGTAGGGGTGTCGCGCAACCACTTGAGGGTCAGACAGAGCTTGTGGCAGTGTCAGATCTGGTGGGTGGAAAGCCTTTTAGCGACGGCGTCGAAGTTTTTTGGGCGGCTAAGGGTTGAACGAGGTCGATATCGTATTCATATGCAAGCTAGGGTACGCTATGGTGATGACATGTTAGGGTTTGATTTGTCTATTTTTAATTTATTTAATATTTGAATTTCAATGTTCTAACATCGATAATTTTCTCATACGAGCTCGGATTCAAAGGCGATTTTCTCCGCTGCTATCATATCGAAATTTCGGACATTATGGAACTAGTTTGGTTAGATTCTGAGACCGTTCAAGTTTTGGGCTTTAATTGGATTTTAAATCGATTTGAAATCAAAGGTGAATATGTTAACCCACTCACAACTACTAAACTATCTTATGTTGGTTAAATTAAATTTATGATGTGATTAGAAATTGATTGATTATTGTTTCGTATATTTAAATTGTCGTCCAAATTAAATTTAAATTTAAATTTAAATTTAAATTTAAATTTAAATTTAATTTCCATTTAATTCATTATCATAATTTAATTGCCATTTTAAACTAATATTAGAATTTTAAATTATTAGTTAAATAACTGATTAATAACCAGTTAATTGTTGTGATTGATTATATGATTTGAATGATGATTGTGATGGATGTTTAGTTGTTGATATTTGGATGATTGGATATTATATTTATTTATATGTCGTTAGCACATTGCAAGTTCCCTTAGATTATTGTTAGGAAAATCACTATGGGTTGAAATGATATATACCAAAATGACCTTATAGATTAGAGAAAAATCGTAATATGTTGAAATGATAAACTTGAGTGATTTTATTGATTTTGAATTCTAACTTGGGATTGCGGGTTGAAATGATATATACCCATAAATTTAAATTATTGCAGGTTGAAATGATAGAAATCCGTTTAACTTGACCATAGGGTAGAAAATTATATACGGACACCGGATTGGTTAAATTAAATGATTTTAAATCCTTAATTTTTGAATCATGTTAAATGATGTTATGAAATCAAATTAGATTTATATGAACTGACCTATTTGCAAAATCCAAGCTGTAAAATGTTGAAATTGAAATTGGTTTAAATGAATTGTTTAAAAAATTTAAATTTAAATTTTTTTATAGTTGAATTTTGAAATATAAATGAAATTTTCTCAAAATTTAGGATTGTCAATGTTTGAATAGTTAAACTTTGAAAACCTATAGAATTTGAAGTGGTCTAAATTTGTAGTTCAAACATGGATTTGAAATCGATATAAATTGAAATAGTTTAATTAGAATTTGGATGGAAAGATTTAAATTGATTTTGTTGATTTGAAATCTGGATATGGTCCCGATTTGTTGAAATGGAAGAAATAGTTTGATTAGATATTATCTTCAAATAAATTATTTTAATATAAACGATTTAAAAATCCATTATTTTAAAATTTTAGATTATTTAGATTTTCAAACTACTTACTATATAAACCATTTCCAATAATCAGACCATTTTATATTAAACTGTTTTAAAATCCTTAAACTATTTAAACAATTAAAACTAATTTAAACTATTTTTAAACTATTTTAACTATTAAAACTATTTTTAAACTATTAAACTACTTTTAAGCTATTGAACTACTTTTTTAACTATTATAAACTATTTTTTAAAATTCAAATTGTGTAAGGCTGAATTGTTTATATTTAAATCGTTGACTTAAAAGCGAATAAGGTTAAATGATGTTATAACCCAAGTTGGAATTTGAAATGATATTTTCTAGTTAAATGACATTATGGGTAAATATGATGATTTTGAAATAAGGGTTTAACCTATTTTACGAATATGATTTCGAAAGTGAATATGATTTCGAAAGTGATAGGATTTCGAAAGTGAATATGATTTCGAAAGTGATATAATTTCGAAAGTGATATGAATTTGAAGTAAATATAATATATCGATTTCAATTATGAAATGATTTTGAAAATGTAAAAGAACCATCCAGTGTGAAATAAACATTTGGTTGTTAAAGAGACCAAGATGGGATATCGTCATACTCTCGGCCAATACCGAAAACCACTTTAACAATTATGCACGTGGTGGAGAATCCAGAACGAAGTATGATGGTTTGACGAACGATTTTGTATGAGGTATGAACCCAGCACTGACCCCATGGGTCAGTTTGATGTGACTAAAACAGGAGCTATACCGAGCCAAATGAGGTTGCTGCTCCTATCGAGCACATTTCTTCGATACTATATTTATTGCTTTGTGATTGATTTGGTGGCCACCCCTCAACTGATTTTGGGAGTGTGTTCCGAGGTGGACGGTAGTAGCTGCTGTGCGTTACCACCAGTCCAGGGGTGCAAACAGTAGAATCCTACCCTGAAACTGCCTCACATGTCTTATCACATGCCGTATCGAGCCTGATATGAGTTTGGTTTGTGTCGTACATGGAGTGCCCTCTGATAGCCCTTCAGTTTATGGAGGAATTACGGTACTGTATAAAATACGACATTTATATAAAATGTGTTAAGGGGGATATGAGTAACGCCTTAATGCTATTTTAATACTTTACTTTACTGTAGACGTATTATAATATCTTGTTGTACTACATAGTAAATAATTTAATGGATTCTTGGGAGATGGAATCTCAAACATCTCTTAAGTCATTGCACGCATGTTAGACACTGAATAAGAGATGTAAAATCCCGTAAACATCTCCGAAGCCATTACACTCATATTTATTTATTTTAATTTAATTTACAGAAGATTTATTTAGTTATGACTCGAATGTTTTGTCTTTCCATTACACTCGGGTCAGTCTGAGCTTTTTAGCATATTGAAGACCATTTACTTAGAGGACGAAGACGAAGATTTGTATATATTATTATTAGTATCATTCAACTGCATCATGTTGTTCCACTGCATTATTTATTTATTCCTTTTGTATGTATACTCTGATTGTATTGTAAAAGTGTAATCAAATGTTATTTGTAAAACAGCTTCGTGAACTGTTTATTTGATCATTATATTTTGTCGTTCCGCGGTGAGATTCTATGTTTTGTTTTTCTTTCTTTTCCTTTATTTTCTTATTTACCCTATTAACAACCCTCCATTTTGAATGGTTTAAGTTGACATGTGTTGTTGGTTGTTGATTTAAAACAGTCCAAAAAGCTGAGTCGTTTTAAATTTTCTTTAAAAGACTCTATAGAACATTATCCTTCAGTAAACCTCTGATCCCTTATGAGTCAGCTGTTTGGGATACAGTATCATTAGTGAAATCATCATCATAAGTAAATAGGACATTATATATAAATAAAGAAATATGGAAAATAGTGTTACCAAAGTGCCTTTTCAGGACTCTGAAATTTGCACTTGATGATATAAAGATGAACAAAATAGTTGCCAACATAATTGACACGTGACAAACATGCATAAATGTACCTATTGACTACAGTTGTTCATTGTTGAGCATGCAACTTTCATCATCTACTTCTAGTGGCCGTTCAGGAGATTCAGCTATTGCTATAGAATATTCATTTCAATATCTTGACATCTCAAAATCTGGAGACAAGATCCTTTTCTAAGTACACTAGAATTACTTTTTATTTCATTTGGTCAGACTGGTCAGTGCCTTCAATTGGAATAACTGGCAGACAACATTCATAAATTTGACACCCAGACGATCAAGGAGTAGAAAGTAATACACTATGAACGGTTTGTTCTGGACAATGAGTAAAAAATGTCTTCACTACCAATCATTTGTAGCTTTGTGATTTTACCTGACAGAGATGTAGTCGAACAATTAATAGGGATAAGGTATTCATAATTACTAAATCCAAACATCTCCTAATATTATTTTTCAATAAAAAAATGCTCCCACATCACCGTACCATAGTAGAAACAAAGTATGATCATAAATAAGGAAGTAAAAGATGTAAATTCAGTATTTAGAAAGAAACTTGCTGTTAATTAGATATAATAAGAGCAACAATGCATTACAACGCGAAACACGTAGAACTTCTACTCTAAAATTTAATAAATTATTTACCACAGGAATTACACCGTAGCATTGTCCTTTCCAATATGGGACATTTCCTCCATGATCAATTACAATATGGCATGTCTCACCAGGTGCTTTGGGTCATACAATTCTGTCTATTGAGACAACTGTTGCTTGTTGTAATGTCATGCATAATATCTTTGTGCCATATTTTGGTCTGAAAATAGAAATTTTCAGCTCAGGAGGTGAAATAGTTTGTAGGCACCCCTAGGTTGGATTGGTAGATCTTCTCACCATTGGCATGCCATCTTGACCCAATACATTGTATATAGAACTTAGCTCGATCTTCGAAAGCTTTGTTGCACTTGGATAAGCAATATGGAAAGGGCTGCATGATGACCCTCCAACAGTAAACCATTCACAAGCAGCTAACCTATCAAAACATAAGACAGTAATACAATAATATATAAGATGGTTAAATTCTAGTAATAAAACGTCTTAGTAAGATACAGACAAGAATGCAAGGTATCGAGGAAGCTTTATATATAGTCACAAAAAAATTTACAAAGAAAAAATATATCCAGTTTGTCTAAAGAGCATGGTAGAAATTCTGATGCAATCCCTGCTGCTGCAAGATTGCTCTTTAGATTTTATTCTTTCAGATGCACTTTATTGTGCTAAGAGCGATGACAAAGTCATTATTAAACTTAAGCATTTTGCTTCCAAGTTGACTTTGACCGATATGAGTAAGTTTCCAACTGGTAGAACTTTGATGAATGATCAAGACAAGTTTCCTTTGTGCATCATGTCACCTAGGAAAAATATTTTCATCCATCTGAATTTGTTTCGTGTTATGTTTGTTTTCATTAGGAAATTTCAAACAAAGGCTGCTATATTTTTGAGTAGCTTTTCCGGAAAATAATATACCTGAATGTTTTTTTATTGCAACAAAGTTAGCAATAATAAAAGTTCAATTTGATAATGCACAATCATACAACCAAACATATGTTACCAATTTATCGAGTGGGTTTCAATGGGCATTTGGGGCGAATAAAATATTGTCCGATGATTACAATTGAACTAGCACACATAAGGAGTTATACTTCATGTAGACAATTACATTTTAGTCTTCAAATCAATTATAATTATAATAGCATACGATACTTGGGAAGATGATGAGTTTTATTTAAAAAAGTCTTTGTAGTACAATGTTTTGTACTCCAATGTCTTAACTATTAATAGAATTCGAAGTCTAAATGCTATTATCATCTTAAAAATTCACAGAACTCATAAAACTACATGGTTAAGGGGATAAAAGATAAGGTATAATTTTTTTTACCGGAGGGCCTAGTTTGCCTTTACCATCAGTCGACCACATCCTGAATGTTATTGATCCAATGTTCTTTACGTAATCTGGTTTGGTTTGTGGGCACCGAATCACAAACTAGCATTGGAACACAAACATATATTCACATGATCATTAACATAACTACAGCTTTGGATAACATGGTAGTGATAGTTTGCAACCACCATGGTAGCAAATGGAACTAGCATTATGCAACAACCTAAATAGCAATTTAACAAGAACAAATCACAACAAGATATACTAGACAAATTTTATCACAATTTCAATCACTAAAGCAGCTTTTATGTTTACTTCAACCAAAATGCCGTAGAAGTGGCCCAACTTCATTTCAGCATTGTACCACATTTACGCAAAGTTTGCTTCTTTTTTTTTTTTTGCTTACTTAGACATTTCTGTTAAGTCTCGAATTTGCATCTTACAGTAAATATGTACTCGCATGGGGATTCAAATTGCTAAACTTCAAGGTCTGGTTTATGACTAAAACTACGTTTAAATCATGAACCGTAGAACCAAAGGATTCACACCATAATATGTATACATACAGTGCTATAGACTTCGCTCTATTTCCATAAAATAGTTAAGTATATAAAAATTCTTCATTCCATTTTTTAAACTGATTTTGATATCTATCATCTAAACTTGAACGCTTATTTTTCTCATTTCATTTTTTATCACGTAAACAATAAATTTTGGGTGATAGATTCAAATAAAAACCTCGGTGTTTTTTTACTTCAAAATGAACCAGATGATTCTTCCCAATTAAAATTTTGAATTAAGTTCAAAATCAAATCAAAATTAGGAAGAGCTAATTCAAAACAGGACCCAAATCGTAGGATTTTTTCAGATTTTATTGTTATGTGACATATACTTAGATGGTAAGTAGCGTACATGGAAAAGTTAGATAGCATAGAAAATCATTATATTATTGGAAGGCAAGCACTGGTATTTATAAGTGATGGTTAGACATTATTATCAATAAAGATGCATATGACTACTTGCTTGTTTATGATGACCAATCGTGAAATCAAAACATGTGAATTTGGAAGGCAATGATGCGGGTGGTACTCACACTAATATAGACCAAAATCAAAAGTTTCCTTAATAGTTTGAGTAGAGGCCAACAATATTTGAATCTTATGCCTACAATATATTTGAGTAAAGGTTGATATTCATATCACATTGGTATCTAGTACAAAGTCTATTTTTTGTCATGGAACTAGGATATAGGTAAATATGAACTCATTACATATCTTTCAAGCATGTACGTGAATAAAAATGTAATCTATGGCCATCCTAATTGGTCATTATATTCTTAATAACTGATACCTTTAATCAATTAAAAACTGCTTGAAGATGAATGATATCCAAACTATATTAGTGAAGAATGTTTGATCGGGTTTTGATAACTCATGAATGCTGCTGAGTTATATTAGGTACCTAACCTTCAACAATACAACAATATGCTAATAATAAAGGAATATATTAGGTACCTAATCTTCATAATTTCATATTGAAATTTGCAATTAAATAATTAGCAGTTTCAAAATCAAATATTATTAACCATTATGAACTAAATCATTAACCAAAGCACAGTCAATTACATTAATCACTCTTACATCAAAAGTAAAAACAACCAATTACATTACTTGATTAAGAAAATCAAAATTGCAAATTGGAATTGGGTTAGAGCTTACCTATGATAGTAGCGGTGGAGAAGCTTAGTTGAGTTGATGCAGCAGAATGATGGTAGTGTGGGGTAACTTGATGTTGTAATTGTGGCTAGGGTTCCAAACCTACAACTCCATCTAAATTGAAAGTGCCAGCATAGAACCAGTGACCGCTCCATCCATATGTGTTGACAAGATAAGAAATTTAACAACGAATAAAGTTTTAGCTGAAATTGATTTTAAAGATCGGAGTTAAAAGGAGGAGAAAGTCAAGATCAAGGAGAGGAAGATTTAGGGTTTCTTATCCTTTGTTATCGAGGGACGAGAAAGAGAATGAGAGAGAAACATAAGAAAATAAGAATGAACCGGGAAAGTAAAATTAAGCCGCGCTGAAATTTATCATATCCTACAATCGGAACGCTGCGATTGTACAAGCATGTGAAAATAGCAACATTTCAGATTGAAACGCTGACAATAAATGATACTACTATGATGTTTTCTTATATTGGTATCTTTTGATTTAAAAGAAATTTTACGAAGTTTTGCTAGTTAACAAGCATCACATAAGTTGTTGACATTAAAACCCATTTTAGGGTGTCCCCTAACAAATTCATATCTAGCAACTTTAGATAAACATTTAAGATTTAAACAACCAAATCTTTTATACCAAATCCAAGTGTCACTTTATTCGGCCAAATGACAAAGATTGGCAATAGACACTTTCATACTTAAGATGTAAATATAACATTTCCTACCACCTTCAAATATAATTTTAGACTCACTATCCTTGATGTTGCAACTATCCTTTTCAAACTTAATTTTAAAACTCATATCATATAATTGACTAGCACTAAGAAAGTTATGTTTCAAATTTCTAATTAGCAAAAAATTAGGGATATTAGGGATTTCAAAGTTACGTACATTGCCGATTCCAATCACATATCCTTTTGAATTGTCTTCGAAGTTTACTGGTCCTCCATCTTTGTAAACTATATCCTTTAGGATCTTTAGGATTCTAGTCATGTATCTTGAGCATCCACTTTTTAGTATCCATTTGTGATTCTTGATTTGTCATGTATGAATATCAACCGTCTGTTCACCATTAACCATATAACATACTTGTTACTGTAATTTCACATTATACCTTTCCATAACATCAAGTGACATTTCGAATAAATTAATTTCTAATCTATTTGATAATAACATACATATTTCATAACTTTGTTTGTCCGAAAAGTATTAAATAGTGAACTACGGGTGTAACTAGCCATTTATATTTTTCAAAAATCAAATTGAAAATTTTAAAAAACCTAATGCTCGGATACTAGATATGGGTTATGGTGTAAAAGATCTTAAGGCTATTTTAGCACTAGAGGAGGGTGAATAGTGTTTTATAACAATCTTTTTAACTTTGTTTCAAGCTTAAAATCAAACCACAAATTATCTACACAGATTTATATTAATTAAGCAGTCATAGATGCAATCATAAATAAATATAAAAGCAATAACAAAAGGTAAAGTAAAAGAGATGATATCAGGAATTTATACTGGTTTGGATTAAACAATCTTACGTCCAGTCCCATATAATAATGTATGGATTTCTTTTCAATTGCCCACTTTAACCAGATAGCAAGCAAACCAGAATACTGTCTCGATTTCAAGGCTATAAGATACACCCTTCCGTCTCATAAGTCCAAGTAAATTGGCTTGAAATTCTGAGAAACAAGGTCACCTACTAGATTTAGAAAGGCTACGAAGCACACCCACTTGATTTGAACGAGCAATAGACATAACCAAACAAATAAGAGTAGAGTTGTTTATTTTCAAATATAAATAGTTGTACTTGGGATACAAGATATCTCATAGCCTATCTTGTAGTGGTTTAATCTTTGAGTTTGTAGAGAGAATTCCTCCAAAATTGTAAATGATTTGTAGAGAATCAATCTAGTAGTGTACGGATCAATTCTACGTGGTTTTGAAGAATATAGTAAGTATATTTCAAGAAATATTTCAAGAGAGTAAGGACTAAGAAGAAAGAAAGTAATAACCATAGTTAGAAAATTTCTTTGCCCTCCCATTTGTATAGTGAATGAACAGATGTATCCATCCATGAAGAGGTGTGTCCAAAACGCACCTCTTTTTAAATTTAAAAAACAAACCCATGGTCACTATGTTGACATATCTAAGAGTGGTATGTCGACATGCCCTTGTAAATTTTGAAAATGATTTTCTTTTAAATTGTTTTTAACTTCAATATTTTTGTAAATTAACTTAAATATAGTTTTTAAATACTTTGAACATATAAAACTTTTATAAAATATTTGTAATTTTGAACTTTAAATAATTTATTTTGATAAAGTATAAAAGATTAGAATTCTGAGATAAAGATCAGAATCTGCTACCAATGACTTTAACAATTTATTCTAATGACCAGTAACTATAAACTAAAGTGTTAAGCTCTTCAAATCTTTATCTTTAAACTTATAAGTCTTGATCATCTCTAAATCTTAAACTTTAGTCTGTATACTGATCAGTCTTCAAGCTAATCATTTTGAAGCTGTTTAATATTCTGCAATATACACTATACGACTTGGCAAAACATTAGTAACATATTTATATGGTTGTTGTCATCAAAATCAGTATTTGAGGTATTAACAATTCCTGCTCGCAATAGTTAAATCAAGTGCACTCATTAACTTTTCCTTCAGACACATCAACCTCTCCTTCAGACACACAAACGCACGCTCGCACTTCACGTCCTAAACGAAAGTATGATTCTTCTTCGTCATGTTTGTCAACAACGCCTCTGTCTTTGAGAAGTCCTTAATAAGATGTCTATAGTATCCCACCAATCCTTGGAAGCTTCTCCACAGTGTTATTTTGTTGGTTCTAATACTGAATTGCTGCCACCTTTGCAGGATCTACTGTGATGCCTTACTTGAAAATGACATGACCCATGAACCTCACTTCCCTCCTCTAAAATTGACACTTCAAAAACTTTGCTCTCAACTTATGCTTCCTCAATACTTAAAGAAAATCCTGAAATGCGTCTTATGTTCCTCCTTCGAGAATAGACCAGAATATCATCCACAAATAGAAGTACGGACTTATTCAGCTGATCCATGAAGACACGGTTCATGAGATCGACCAAGTATGTTGGAGCATTGTTTAGCCCAAATGACATAAGAAACCACCCATAGAAATCAGATGGCATATAAAACGTAGTGATCGACACACCCCCTTTTGCTACACTTAACCGGTGATCGCAAGATCCAACTGAAAGAACATCTTCGCACCATGAAGTTGATCGAACATGTCATCAATATGTGGGAGAGGATACTTATTCTTCCTCGTTACATTATTCAGCTCATAGTAATCTACACAGAGCCATAGAGAGTCATTCATCTTAGTGGCGAATACTATAGGTGCATCCTACTTAGATATACTCCTACAAATGAACCCTCACCTCAACAGGTCATTCACTTGCACCTACAACTCCTTCTACTCTCTGGGTTCCATAAGCCTTAAAGGCATAATTATCAGCCTAACATCCTTCACTAAGTCTTTGCAAAACTCAATCTCTTATCGTGGACGTAATCCGGCCACTTCCTCGAATATATATCTGGATACTCTATAAAGATAAGCATAGATGGAAACTCATCATGTGGGACCTTGAATGAATATAGAAAGTTAGCCATAACCTTATCCTCTAGCAGTCAGCCAATCAGTATTGTCCACCCCTCCTTAGCGCTAATCATCACTAACAACTTCTCGTAATCCACCACTACCTCATAGTTCCTCCACCAGTCCATCCTCTATATAATCCCAAACCTAATGAAATCTAAAACAAAGCAATCACAAACAAAAGAGCATCTGTGACTTGATAAGACCAAACCACGACAAACCAGACAAAGTTTATTATCATAACATAGCTACCAGGTCACTAGACATAAAGGAGTGTAAAGCCTAGGTATCGAACAAAATACATATGAAAACACCATAAACAGAAAACATACATTGAATGGTGATGCCCTTCCCCTTATCTTTCGTTGAGGGAGAACTCGACGAAATCAGAATAATATCCAAAGTGTATGCCTTTTTGCTTCACTATTTCAGGGCGATTCCTTTGAATATCCTCATCTTGTTACAGTTGTAGACTTACCCTCTTTAGCCTTGTAATCTTTTAATAAGGTGACCCTTCTCCCTATAGTTGTAGCAATGTAGGCTCCCACTTGCCCTTTTTTTGGCCACCCTTGACTTGCAACTGCTTTCTCTTTCCATTCCACTTCTTCTTGCCTCCGCCACATTATTGTGGTTTTATCTCTTCTTAATAACAACAGACTTGGGTTAGGATACAAAATCTTAAGTCGAAGGGCTTTCTCCACTAACTTCTCGAACGACTCATCTATATGCCCCTATAGGATTCTCTATAAAATAGTCATCCAAACATATCAAAAACTTTTCATTCTTTATAAGAGGAATATCGAGGAAGGATAGACCCAAATTTGAAAGTATGTCAAAATCTAACATGTACTCCATCATAGACACATCCCTTTGTCTCAACTCAACAAACTTTCGAAAGAGTACCGATTTTTGAGCGGTTGGTATATACTTTTCCTCAAACCCTGCCTTAAACTGCTTACAAGTAATCTGGTCCTCAGAATTATTAATCTTGATGGCATTTCACCGACCCATAGCTCGTACCTGAAGTTTTCTAGAGGACAGCTTCCTTTTAATCGCATGCTCCAACTCCATATACTCGAAGATGCGTTCGAAGGTGTCAAACAAATCCAACACTTCGAACACTAACTCCATTCCAAGGAACATTTCTCTGCCCAAAGGAGAGTAATCTTTGTTCAATTTGGCAAAATCAGCCCTTGGTGCCTGCACTAGAGCACTATCACCAATAACAACAATCGAAGTGGCCAATTGGGCATTCTGTTGCATATTCGCCATCATTGTATTGAACATCGCCTACAAGTCAGGGCTAGCCGCCCTCGAACTTGCTCCTTATTTGACTTTAGAGATGGAGTTCCTCGTAATGTTTCTTGTATGTCGACTCATTCTTAATCTATAACAATAACGATCAGTCACTCATAAATAAAATTGCATATATGGTACTTATGTGTGCCTATGACTTATACAATATGTATGCTACTATATAGATTAAAAACCAAAATATAATAAGTATGCTCTGTCACATATATACATATGCTCTTAATCCAGTCTACGGTGATAACTTCTTCTCTATCTCTAGAGGATCACGGTATCAACTTAGGTTAATCGTGTAACCTAAGCTTTGGTACCAAATGTGATAACTGCCTACACCACCCATACCCAAGTATAACTAAATAGTGCGCTGCAGCAATGCTTGACCGACGTGGTATGATTTTCAAGGGTTATAAAGGTGATAAACAATCATGGAATCAGTCGTACATCTCACAGCGCATCTTATAAAATATAATATACATCACAGATATAAAACATGCAAGACATTAATAACTAAATTGAACCACAATATCATAGTACATGGGTACACAATGTTATGCGAAAAGATAATAGATTTTATACAATTGATAATAGACTCAAACAGTCTATAATATGTTATATAAGATCACTGCCTAGGCTCCATTGTGTTAGACAATGGAATAAGCATAACTTTCATATATAATACGAGAAATCTCCATCTTGTTCATACTTTTCACTGCCACCGCGTATCACCTAGACCTATTATCTAGTTTGCCCATTTAAGAGTACTCGAGATAGTAAGAAGAAAAGCATAAAACCTCAAGTCAAACGACAGTCTTGTGTGAACGATAAGAAATCTCAAAATACTATGCAACTCGATATAGTAAGGAACAAGGGTACAAGAGTCACACCTGACATGTCCTTGCAACCAAAGAGTTAGCATATAACAAACATAACATGATACTCTATAAACATCATGAAGGTGTAATACATCCTAAATACAATGTTGGGCGTCTAAGTTTCCAATCCACAATACCTGCATCATATGACATCCCTAGAGTAGGAGCTTACTAGAAAAGCAACCAAAGAAAACATGGCATCCATCAAACATACATCACTGCCACTCGGTGTGCTTAGATATAAGACAACTTGTATGGAATTATCATAAGCTAGAGACTCCATCAAATCTTGGTTCATGTGCTCAACCCATGCCACTTCGTAAGGCTAGGAAATAAATCCACAGTCTTAAGGTCGAGGGTAATCCACCATTAAAATATCTGGACATGATCATAATCCATGTGAACGTCCCCAAATACCCCATCCACATGAGCATAAAAGAAACCTCCAACTATCTATAATCCCTTGGCACATGCTTTCTATAACATCCATATCCAGAGACCAAAAGCTAAGCACTACAGATGCTGCAGTCATCCATAGTATTTACTTTTGGTGACAGAACATGGTAATGTCAATGGTATCTATAATATCAGAAGCACTTGAATATGAACAAAATCATAGATTTCTAAAAAAACCACATTTTATAGATTACTTTGCAAAAAAAATTCTTATCCAAGTTACATAATCCCATATCGTTTTTCAAGTAAAGATCAAACATAAACTTTACAATAATAGGCCAAGAGCGACATATGACGATGCCTCTTCGATGATCAAAGCAATATAGTCATAACTGACTTATACAGACATTGTGGAAAACAAAATAAACTGTAACCCCTATTTAGCTATCCATTAGCCACCAGCTCGTCTCCGAAATCTTTATTCGCCAAACTTTCTAAAACCTGAAACCTCAATCCTCAACCTACTCAAATCAATTTTTGAGCACCCGAGAGTTTAAGGGGAAACAAAAACTTTGAGTTAGACATAAATCCTGGTGTGAATAATACTGTTACATTTCGGTTTACTGAAACTAAGTGAGACCACACCGCTTAGCGGAACGAGTTTCCCCTCACTAATATCCTTTTCAAAACATATATTTGCAAATCCTTTCCTACAACCATAATGGTTAATTAAATTGATTATATTAATAATAATAATAATAGCAGCAATATCCATTATGCTATAAACATGTAATAAATGGACTGTCTGTTCAAAATCTGTGCTAACTGCCCGCAAACTGTACTAACTGTCCCTTTGGCTGAATCAGGCATATCAGATAAAATATCAAATGGTCTAAACATCTGTTAGACAAAACTTCTGGACAGTATGTCGTTAACTTACTTCTCCAAGGGTTAACTGATCCTAATGGTTTTGCTGGCTAACCAATAACCTATCTCTGTATGTAAATATTACTTTCTGCGTGTAACCAACATTTTAGTCTTACCTATAACTAAACCCTATACACTGAAATTATGGACTAAATTTTCTAGGGGCTAATAGCTTATGAGCATTGGGCGCGACCCTACACAATTCTTGTCTGATCTTCTAATCTGAGTCATTTTCATAGGGTTGACTACCCTTTATCTTTTTCCTTGAAAAACCTTTTCGAAACGATTTATCCTTTTAAATCATACTTATACAAGGAAAATACATCTTTAGCTTTACTCTAAGCTATTTTTCCATATTATATATACTTTATTCAAAATAATGTTGATGAGATTTAATGAAGATTAAATGTCCTCTCAAAATAAGTTAAAGTCCTTTTTAACTTGAAAACGCTTAGGCTTTACTGTCTAGTTATACATTCGAAACCTTTGTTTAAAATGCTTAAACAGCCCTATCGAAACAATTAAAACAACCCTTTTCGAAACCAAATAAAACCATTTACTTAACCTAGGCCGAAAGGCCAAAACCATCCTTTCGAAACCATTCTCAAAACCCTTTTGAAACCATTGAAAATCTTCCTTTCGTAATCTATAAAAACTTAGGCATCCTTCCCTTTAAACCTTTAAATATTTCCTTTCGAAACCTTTTGAAAATCTTTCCTTTTAATATTTTTGAAATTACTAGAAAAACCTTCCCTTTCAATACTTTCGAAACCATTGGGGAACTACCCCTTCGAAACCATCTTTTAAAGCCTTTCGAAAGCATCAAACCATGATAAATATAAACCTTTTGAAAGCACTTAGGTTCAATTTAATACAAGTGGAAAAACACCTTTCGAAACCCTTTAAACAATCTCTTTCGAAACCATTTGGGTTATACTTCAGTCGGAGAAAAAGGGTCATTAAAACTATCTTTGTTGAAAGCATCTGTTTCAAAACCATTTCCTAAGTAAAGAAGTGATGGTGTCACAATCATCCCTTCGAAAGCTTTGGAGAAGTGATCATATTTTAGACAAAAACAACTTCTCGAAACCATCTGAGTCAAAAGGTAGAAAACGGCAGTAAAAGGTTTCAACTTAGTCGAAAGCAATCATTTCGAAACCACTTTTTTTAAATCCATCTGACCTAGTCGAAAGCTAACCAAGTCGAAAGCTACTTAGTCAAAAGCAAGCAGGCGCATTTTCTTTTGAAAGCAAAGTAATGCTTCAACACATTTGAAACCCCTGTTTTCGACTCTATACCTTCTGCCTATATCTAATTCACTACGTACCAGTTCCCTGATACCATGTGCATTGGTTATGACAGTGTTGGAGGCGAAGGTAAGGAGGCGGAACCTGGTGCCGAAAGAATCGAAATAGTGAAAAACATGTTTATTTGTACTTTTAAACTATCTCTTTTTACCTAACCTGCCTTGTTTGTCAAATTTTGATTAGTTGCAATTTTCTCTTTTCTAAAAGTACTGCTAATTATTCAGTATTAAGAATTTGTATTTATTTACAAAAAGCCCCTTCTCTTTTCATAAATATATAAAATATTTAAGTTCCAGATCTTAAATAATTTTATATACCCATTACAAATTCTACAAAACTTCCATAAAAACACTTTTTATGTATTTTCTAACATACATAAATTCCAGACTTATTTAACCATAAATAATTTATAACCCAAGTTAACATTTTCTTCACTAGAAAATTCATATAAAATCCAAATAAATTCAAAAAATTCTAAAAATTTAAACTCGTCTCCAAAATAATGTTTTCGGTCGATATTAAAAATTTCAAGGCATTTGGATGTCAATTAATACGGTTTTCTTATCAAAACATGTCATAAAATCTATAACAATCATAAATCATGAACAAGTATATGTAATCATTCCATCATTCAAAAATATGGCAATTCATTGCAAAATATTTCGGATTTCATCTAAAAACCGAAAATAAAAGAAATATGAGATGTAAACATCATTCACCTTAGTTTTAGAGATTAAGAATGTGGGATCTGAATAAATTTGATGTTGATTAAGCTTCCCTTTTATTTTTATTTTTCTTGCTCTTGTTAATGGTGGTCGGCCTTAAGCTTTGAAAAGTTTGTTGAATATGGGATTATATGATTTTTGTCTAATGATAATAAACATATATATATTCGTGTAAATGTATTTGTTAATGTACTATTTTATTTTTCATAGACTGAATAAATATTTGCCGAATAAAAATAAATAACACAGAATTTGAATTCAAACAGAATTTTTTATTCAAACAAATATTTATTACAATTTTGAATAGTACAAATTCGAGCTCTCACTATACATACACAATTTTGATCACAATATAAATTCAATTACATCACAATCTTTCATTTACAAATGTCATCACTCATATCACTCATTCACTCATAATTTATCTTTAACTTCATTCCAAATTGAATCCAACATCTGAGCAATCTGCAAAAATAAATATTGATGCAGTAAAATTGAAAAGGAAATATTTTTGCAGTATAAAATAAAATGTGAATTTTGAAAATAATATTTGCCTTAGTTATTTGGGTTGTTCGTCATCATTTAATTTTCAATTCATCATACACGAACAGCTTGTGACATATACAGTGTATCACTGTATATGCCACAAGGCCATGCACACCAATATATACACTTGATAGATTTACAGGGACAGGTGTGCACATGTCAAACCCAAAATACCGGATTCAACTCAAGTGCAATAAAATAATGTCACAACTTTCAGCATAAGGTCAAATCCGAGCTACAAGCTGGATTCAACTCAGGTGTAATTCGAAAAACAAATCCAAATGCAATAAAATGGTCAGAGCATCATCAATGCAACATGACAATACAGTCTCAAGTGAAAATGCTCGATCAAGTCAGTGACACTGCCTCAACTGTAAATACATAAGCACATGCACCAGTAATGCCAGCGAAGACCACAAGTTAATCCTAACAACTACTACAATGAACCAGCAGTACGGAAAAAGGAAGTGGACAGGACAAGTGCAAGTATCATACTCGAGAACAAAGGCAATAGTACAACTCAATTCAACTGTAAGCATAGACTCAAACAAGAACATCAAAATGCAGACAACCTCAACAACGAAGTGGCTCAACAACATCAAAATGCATCAGAAGAACCATGTCATGAATCAAGTTTAATCAGAAAACTTTAAGTTCAAATACCAGACAAAACAATGGAGCGATAGTATGAATGAAATACAAGGGTCAAGAAAATGATACATGCACTCAAATACAATGCAAACTCCAAATGAAACATACAAGGCAAGACTAATAAAACAGAAGCATGGAACAACTTAGTATACACTCAAGGCACAGTGCTATCAGGTTGAAAACACATTACAGTGACAATATGAAAAAAGCAATACAAAGACAAGCTAATGATACATAACATGGAGCTACAGACTAACAACAACATTAAGCAGAAAGACATGAACAATGTAGGCCGATATTGTATGTAGATAGAGCACAAGCGGCTACAAAATCAGGTCAGGAAGGTTCAAAAGTGGTCTGTAACAATACCATGGGAGTATGACAGTATGAAGTACGAACTCAAAAAAATAAGACATACAACAAAGTAAACAAGTGACTGTGATCAAGCAAAGTCAACTCAAAGCCATATGAAATGACCAGTTCAATATTAACAGTATGGCCAAAGTAAATCAACATCGTCAAAATCAAGTCAAAGCCTTGGGTCATAACAAAATAATACAACATGATTATCAAAGTGTATACATGATGAAGCAACCAAGTAAAGTGGCCGAAATCAACAATTGACAGAGATTCAACTATGACTGAAGTCAAATGCAAACCAAACCGTGGTGGCCACGAAATTCAACGGTGCCGTGATAGCCAAGTAAACAAACCAAGTCAGAAATCAACACCGTGATAATCAAGCAACGAAAAGAACGAATTGAATAAGTCAGGTCAATCTCAAGCATCCAAACGAAATCGAATAGCCGGAGCATAATTTTGAAAATATCAGACGAACGCAAATAAAGGAGATCGAACACATATAAAACCCACAATCATCATTGGCAATTAATCATAAAGTTCAAGTACGAAAGTCATTAAAGCACAAAAGGATAAATTACATACTGAAGCAAACATCGAACTCGATCAATTAGAAGCAGCAGTGAGCAACTCAAAGAAATAATCGATCGACAAAGTAAAGACCTAATTCATCAATCGATCGAGCATCTATTATCGGCAGCTTCTAATTCATAACCCTAATTTGGAACAAAGGGAACGAAGCCCTAATTTTTGATCAGGAGGAACGAGAGAACAAAGCCGCCATTAACAAAAAGGGAACATGCCAAATAATATAAAAGGGGCCGGCTATTTTTTAAGTTTATAAGGGTTGTGTTTTAAAATTAGGGTTTTTTTATTTTTAAATTGTTTTTAATTTTTAAATTCTTTTTAAACCATTGAAATTTCTAGTCGTGTGACTAGGGGACAAACTACGTGGCGTAGTTTGAGAATTCGCAACTCAGTGGCTGAGTTGTAGCAGGGTTTTGAGCGTAGAGTTAGGTTAGTCAGTAGCAGGTGTCGCGAGTTTACATGTGTAAGCGTGTGACTACTTAATTTCTAGTAGAAACCTTGGGGCAGCATGTAAGCAGGGTTTTGCCGTAGCTAGATAAATTCTGTGTCGTTCTATTTCTGCATTTATTATTCTGCTATTATCTGTGCTGTTATTATTATGTGATCTATGTTGAAATTATTTTATAAGCTTCCGCAATTAATTTTTATAATTGATAGTATCACCCTATTCACCCCCCTCTAGGGTGAAATCGATCCTACAAGTGGCATCAGAGCTAGGAACAAAAGCCATTTTTGTTTTTAAAAATTGATTTTACAAAAACCAATTTTTGTTTTAAAAATTTGAATTTTTAAAATGGCTTCCTTCAATAATGCTTTTGCTGAGGGTCAGTCTATAGTTAGACCACCAATGTTCAATGGTGAATATGCTTACTAGAAAAATAGGATGAAAATTTTTCTGAAAACCATTGACGCTTGGAATATTGTTGAGACAGGTTATAGAGCACCGACTATAACTGTAGATAATCAGGAAATAGAAAAACCAAAGGAACAATGGACATAACTAGAAAATAAATTACAAAATACTAATGCTAAAGCTATGAATTCGATTATCTGTTCATTGGATCAATATGAATTTAATCATGTCTCACATTGCCTAACTGCGCAGGAAATATGGCACACACTAGAAGTGACTCACGAAGGAACATCTCAAGTCAAAAAATCTCGCCTTTCCATGCTAAGCAACAAATACGAGAACTTCACAATGGCGAAGGAAGAAAATGTCAAAGAGATGTATGAACGACTTTCCAATATCATATACAAATCAAAAGCTCTCGAAAAATCATATACAGAGTTGGAGATAGTCTGAAAAATCCTCAGAGTCCTTCCACGAAGATTTGAAGCAAAAGTGACTGCCATTCGAGAATCAAAAGACTTAAAACAAATGACAGTTGAAGAATTCATCGGAAATCTCACCACTTATGAGCTAGAAATGAAATTCAAGGAAGAGCGTGAAGGAGGAGATACTCGAAAAAAATCAATAGCTCTCAAAGGAACAAACATAAACGATGATGATAACGATGATGATGATGGAGCAGCAGAGCTGGCACTACTAATGAAGAAATTCAAAAAGTGGAGTTACAAATATGGAAATACAGCACGAAATCAAAAATAGAAAAGCAGAATAGCCAAAGCACTAGACTACTCAGAAGAACAGAAGATCATCTGCCACAAGTGCAACCAACCCGGACACATCAAGCCCAATTGTCCTCAAAATCGATGCGACTTTGGAAAGAAATAAAAAAGGAGAAGTTTTGCAGCCACATGGAATACAAGTGATGAAGATAATCAAAGTTCTAGCAGTGAGAGTGAGAAAGCAGATATGTGCCAAGGGAATATAACTGATAGCGACGATGACGAGCCAAGCGAGGTATCAAAACTTACTCACTTTGAATTACTTATTTATTTCCACGAAGTAAATGGCTGTTTTGAACGACTTTGGGAAAAATACACTAAACTTGAATCACAAAAAGACACTTTGATAGAATTAAATGAACAACTTGACCAATTAGTCAAAACCTATCAAAGTAGGGTCCCTAAGTGCGATAAGTGTCCAACATTTGAAGAAGAAATTAAAAAACCAGAAATTAAAATTAAATCGCTTGAAAATAAAATTCTGATTTTAAAGGAAAGTGAAAATACTAGGAGAGAGAACTCTATTAAAATATGCACATTGTTTTTAAACGAAAATGAATCTCTCAAAACACAAGTCCAACAATTGTCAACGACTTTAGATAAATTTTCCAAAAGTGAAAATTCGTTGAATATGTTATTAGGAAAACAAAATGTTAATACAGTTAGACAAGGACTTGGGTATAATCAATCTAAAAATATTAGAAATGAGATTAATCAAGAAAATTCTATGTGCACAATTTGTAGAAAATTTGGATACAATCAAAATAATTGTTGGTATAGACTCAAACATGTGAAAACTATACCAATTTGGGTTCCTAATGGCACAAATATAAAATCTCTCAAAGTTAAACAAATTTGGGTGCCAAAGGGAACAATTATAAATATTTTTGGGTCTCCACAAAATTATTCTTATAAATATTCTGCCACTAACAATCATGGACCTATAAAAACAAATAGGTCACAAAAATCTTTTCCCGTGTAGGTGTGGTGGCAGGCTAAGGAACAACAACAGTGTTCTCTGGATTTTGGCTGTTCCAGAAATACAATGGGCAACAAAGCAATTTTCCTTAGCCTAGTATAAAAGTGACAGAATCACAATGGACAACAACGAAAATATCGTAAAGGTAAAACAGGTAATGGTATATTTATTTGAACGATATATTAAATGTGATAATCTGCACCGTAATCTAAGTTAAATCGGCCAATAATGAGATGATGAAAAGATGATGATTTTGATCCTGACATATACAAAATTGTTGGCCAATTATATTCTTATGCCAAAAACACTATAAAAATCTCTAGATTCTTTGAATTACTTCATATATATTAGTTTGGATTAAAAATAGTGTTTTGTTGGATAATAATACATTTGATTATAATACGGCTAACACTATATTCAAGATTTTTGATTATTAACATGGCTTCAATTCAAATTCAAGAGAATGTCATTTAAAATGCTATTGAGTTTGAAATTTTTGGTGCACACTTCATGGTCTATCAAATTCAATTAATGATAATTTTAAGTGAAAGAGAAATTCAGATGCAGATTACACTGGTAATCTAGTTGATAGAAAAATTACTAGTTGAAACGTGATTTGCCGAGACATTTAGTAACTGCATCGTTTTTCAAAGAAAATATCTGCATAATTTTCATTTCAAATAATTTTCAAATAGCAGAAACTTTTCTTATAAAACCCCTTCGAGAAAATCATTTTTTACCATATTTTCAGATCAGTCGTTTTTTAGAAAAATTCATTCTATAATTATTTTTGAATTTGATTTTAAATGATTAAATTGACTAATCTGACTCCCTAATGATTATCGAAAAGATGAATAGTGATTGAAGAAGTGATGAGTGTTAATATTAATCATACATTATAACTCGAGGCGGTATAATTAGTAAATTTCTTTAGAAATTTAAATAAGAGTTATAAAAAAATTTGTTGGTAAAAATTCCATGATCATCTCTATTTCTATCATATTTCTAACGACCATCACTCATCAAAATTCTATGTAGTTTATCCATATGTGGTACTTTAAACAGGAATCATTCGTTTTTCATTTTACATTTTTTTAAAATAATACAAAAAATTAATATAGTAAAATAATAATAATAAATAAATAAATACCAAAGTATTCACTCTCATTTAAAAGTCCTCACGGTATGCATGGGTGAATTACTTGGAATTTGTTATGTGCTTCCATGCTCATTTAAAAGTCCTCATGGTTATGCATGTATGGAACATATATCAAAAATTGATTTTTAAAAATAAACAAGTTGATTCTAATCCCATTTAAAAGTCCTCACGGTTATGCGTGGTTAGAAGATACTTGAATTCTTTTTTTTAAATAAATTTGGAATACTACTAATCTCATTTAAAAGTCCTAACAGTTATGCATGGTTAGTAGATATTCAAATTCCTGATATAAATATACCACAAATAGACACAACTGTATGGTTTTATATGATGACATCATTCCCATCATTCTATACGTGGAATATGTGCCTAACAAAATATTTTTTATTTTTGTTTGATTTTTTATTGAAATTTAATATTTATATTCAATTGAGTTTTAATGTTGGATTAATATCGATCGCTTTATCTCTATTTTCTCTAACACTATTACTCTTTTGCTAATAACAAAAGGGGGAGAGAAAAGTTAAGATTTTGTCAGATAAAATCAAGCAAAGGTCAAATATTTTCCATTTGCATCTAGGCTCATTTGCATATTTTTATTTGTATGCATATATGTAGGGGGAGCTTTGTGTAGAGAGGAAACATTTAAAAAGGGGGAGCAATTAGAGTATATCTATGATCAAATACATTTAACATATTCAAAATCTTAAATATATGTTTGTTATCATCAAAAGGGGGAGATTGTTGAATATGCAATTATATGATTTTTGTTTGATGATAATAAACATATATATATATATATATATATATATATATTCGTGTAAATGTATTTGTTAATGTACTATTTTATTTTTCATAGACTGAATAAATATTTGCTGAATAAAAATAAATAACACAGAATTTGAATTCAAATAGAATTTTTTATTCAAACAAATATTTGTTACAATTTTGAATAGTACAAATTCAAGCTCTCACTATACATACACAATTTTGATTACAATATAAATTCAATTACATCACAATCTTTCATTTACAAATGTCCTCGCTACATATCGCTCATTCACTCATAATTTATCTTCAACTTCATTCCAAATTGAATCCAGCATCTGAGCAATCTGCAAAATAAACATTGACACGGTAAAATTGAAAAGGAAATATTTTTGCAGTATAAAATAAAATGTGAATTTTGAAAATAATATTTGCCTCGGTTATTTGGGTTGTTCGTCATCATTTGATTTTCAATTCATCATACACGAACAGCTGGGACATACACAGTGTATCACAGTATATGCCATAAGGCCGTGCACACCAATATATACACTTGATAGATTTACAGGGACAGGTGAGCACAGGTCAAACCCAAAATACCAGATTTAACTCGAGTGCAATAAAATAATGTCACAACTTTCAGCACAAGGTCAAATCCGAGCTACAAGATGGATTCAACTCAAGTGTAATTCGAAAAACAAATCCAAGTGCAATAAAATGGTCAGAGCATCATCAATGCAACATGACAATACAGTCTCAAGTAAAAATGCTCGATCAAGTCAGTGACACTGCCTCAACTGTAAATACGTAAGCACATGCACCGGTAATGCCAGTGAAGATCACAAGTTAATCCTAACAACTACTATAATGAACCAGCAGTATGAAAAAGGGCAGTGGACAGGACAAGTGCAAGTATTATACTCGAGAACAAAGGCAATAGTACAACTCAATTCAACTGTAAGCACAGACTCAAACCAGAACATCAAAATGCAGACAGCCTCAACAATGAAGTGGCTCAACAACATCGAAATGCATCAGAAGAACCATGGCATGAATCAAGTTTAATCAGAAAAAATTAAATTCAAATGTCAGACAAAACAATGGAGCGACGGTATGAATGAAATACAAGGGTCAAGCAAATGATACATGCAATCAAATACAATTCAGACTCTAAATGAAACATACAAGGCAAGACCAATAAAATAGAAGCATGGCACAACTTAGCATACACTCAAGGCACAGTGCTATCAGGTTGAAAACACATTACAGTGACAATATGAAAACAACAATACAATGATAAGCTAATGATACATAACATGGAGCTACAGACGAACAACAACATCAAGCAGAAAGACGTGAACAATGTAGGCCGATATTGTATGCAGATGGAACACAAACAACTACAAAATCAGGTCAGGAAGGTTCAAAAGTGGTCTGCAACAATACCATAGGAGTATGACAGTATGAAGTGCGAACTCAAGGAAATAAGACATACACAAAGTAAACAAGTGACTGTGGTCAAGCAAAGTCAACTCAAAGCCATATGAAATGACCAGTTCAATATCAACAGTATGGCCAAAGTAAATCAACATCGTCAAAATCAAGTCAAAGTCGTGGGTCATCAACAAAATAATACAACATGATTATCAAAGTGTATACGTGATGAAGCAACCAAGTAAAGTGGCCGAAACCAACAATTGACAGAGATTCAACTATGACTGAAGTCAAATGCAAACCAAGCTGTGGTGGCCACGAAATTCAACGGTGCCGTGATAGCCAAGTAAACAAACCAAGTCAGAAATCAACACCGTGATAATCAAGCAATGAAAAGAACGAATTGAATTAGTCAGGTCAATCTTAAGCATCAAAACGAAATCGAATGGCCGAAGCTTAATTTTGAAAATATCAGACGAACGCAAATAATGGAGATCGAACGCATATAAAACCCACAATCATCATTGGCAATTAATCATCGAGTTCAAGTACGAAAATCATTAAAGCAAAAAAGGATAAATTACATACCGAAGCAAACATCGAACTCGATCAATTAGAAGCAACAGTGAGCAACTCAAAGAAATAGTCGATCGACAAAGCAAAGACCTAATTCATCATTCAATCGAGCATCTATTATCGGCAGCTTCTAATTCATAACCCTAATTTGGAACAAAGGGAACGAAGCCCTAATTTTTAATCAGGAGGAATGAGAGAACAAAGCTGCCATTAACAAAAAGGGAACGGGCCAAATATTATAAAAGGGGCTGGCTATTTTTTAAGTTTATAAGGGCTTTGTGTTTTAAAATTAGGGTTGTTTTATTTTTATATTGTTTTTAATTTGTTATTTCCTTTTAAACTGTTGAAATTTCTAGTCGTGTGACTAGGGGACAAACTACGTGGCGTAGTTTGAGAATTCACAACTTAGTGGCTGAGTTGTGCCAGAGTTTTGAGTGTAGAGTTAGGTTAGTCAGTAGTAGGTGTCGCGAGTTTACGTGTATAAGCGTGTGACTACTTAATTTTTAGTAGAAACCTTGGGGGCAGCACGTAGGCAGGGTTTTATCGAAGCTGGGTAAATTCTGTGTCGTTCTATTTCTGCATTTATTATTCTGCTATTATCTGTGCTGCTATTATTCTGTGATCTGTGTTGAAATTATTTTATAAGCTTCCGCAATTAATTTTTATAATTGATAGTATCACCCTATTCACCCCCCTTCTTGGGTGAAATCGATCCTACAAAGTTTTGATAAATGAAAGTGAATGTGTATAGGGATACACAACCAAGTTTTAGGGATATAGAAATGGCAAGTTTCCTATTTTATTTCATTTTAAACTTTTGTTTTAATTCATTGGTCAAATGATACGGCTACCCCTTAGTAAAATCAAATCTCAATCCCCTAATCAACATATTATTTTATTTAATTTGGTTAATTAAATATCCTAAATAATGTTACCAAAAATATAGGGTAACACCCTTTCACAATGGAAATAGTCGTAATCCCATTCTACTCATATGCATAGTGGAACGCAATCATAATTCCAGTCACGAGCTCTCCTCATTTAACTCACCCTATGGGTCATCACTTCAACTCCAGTCATTTACCCACAATCATCATAATACTTCTAGACGTCCCCATTAGTCATAGAACCAACAACCCAAAGTCCCAAAATAAACACATTAAAACATCCAATCTTGCTTCCTCCTTCACCGCGTTGCAACACCACAGCTGAACGTCAATCAAACAAACGAACGCTTTTTAACATAACCTCCTGGACCCTTCAACATCCCCAATCCTTCATTAGCCAAAGTAATTCAAATCAATACCAACCAGAAGTGGTCGGTACCAATCTGATTACTTAGCAAATTTTGGCTAAGTGTCCACACCTCGACCTCTTTCATCCTTCTGCCTCCTTAAACTCCCACACTTCCATACCTCAAGCTCCCAAGTCCCCACAGCTATTCCACCATCTAAAAAGAATCAATAATGACCAGAAGAAGTCGGTATACTTAGCCATTATTAGTGTTTGGCTCTTAAATTCTCTTCCTTTCATCTTCTCGAAGCATGCCCCAAAGTTCCTTAGCCTTTGTCTTGTAGCAACCTCGCTATGCCGACTATAACTGGAACTAACCCCACCAAACAGTTTTTATCTCATTGCCAACCACTAGTTAGCTAACCATACCAACTCTAAACCACTTTTGACAATAATCTTAGGCTCCTTCCCTCCCCTAGAGCCCCTCCTCCATGTTTCATCTAATTTTAATCACTTCTTTCTTTGTTTTTTCCCAATTCGACGGTCTCTTTCCTAACTTCATTAAAACACTGGCAGACCATATCAAAACAATTCAGCCAAGCATACATATCATTCATAAGCATTCATCACACACATATAATCCATCCGAACAAAATTAACATACATGATTTAACCCTTAGATCCAATTTTGTACCAAATGACAATATGATCCAAAAGAGGTTGTAAAACAATTTAAAATCTAATTTTTTTAATTTAGTTATAAACATCTTTAAAGGTTTTCTTAATGTTTAAATTGTTTTAACATGAAAATCATATCGAAAACATCATTTTTAACTGTGCAAACAAGCATAGAATAGTGAGGGATCAAGAATCACTCATTTAATACCTAAAATACCAACTCTAATCCCAAGATCCGAGATGAATAGCAAAGAACATGAATTTCCAAGCACCAAAATGATAGATCTATAATCTCCTTTACTAATCACCCTTTAATTGCTGATTAGGTAAATATTGGTAAGAAAAGGAGAGGGTTTTTGATGAAATTTGGGTTAATGGAGGTTTGGAATTGTTTGGAAAAGTGGGAAATGATTTAGTTCTGTCTATCTCCCCTGATTAGGCACAATTCCCAAAAATCATTAGTGGACTTAAGTATGGGCTTAGTTTAATTGCTCGTAATTTGTTCAGCGGCAAACAAAATTAAAACGATCATATCTTCTAAATGGTAAGTCCATTTTCCTACCATGACCGCTCTATGGAAAGAGAAACCATAAGCTCGATCTAATGGAAGTGGTTTTAGATGCTAATTCAATCCATATCAAAATTTATATGCCTTATAATAATTTTGGGGTCCAAACTATTTGATAAAAATTCAATGTATGGAAAATGTCCCTGGTAGTCAGTTCCTAAAGTTTTAGAATCGTACAAACTCATATAAATTGAATAATAATATTATATGATCCTTCAATATGTAAAATATAGGTCATTATAGGGAAAAAAAATTGTAATACTTTGGGAGATTCGGTCAGTTATTATATAGTTGTCTACATCATGCAATCCTTAAGTTCCATTTTGCCAAATTTCATGTAAAGGGCTAAACTATCAAAGAACCTAGCTTCAATCAATGTGTGGAGGAGAGTTTATATCTGAAAAAACTGATGAAGTTTGAGAATCTTAAAAGAATACCCTAAAAAAATATTTGCTCTATGTTTCTGCTAGAGGAGTGCAAGCAATAGATCCAATTTATCTCCACATAGAAACTCATAGTACTCAACTAGGAGAAGGACTTCTGTAACGACCCAGAATTTGACCGCTGTAAAATATAATATTTAAAGTGATTTTAAATATAAAATAGGTAAAGTTATATGATTCAAACAATATTAGATAGGATTTGGAAAGAGAAGCATACACAAAAATAGTAGCATTTGCTTATATCGACAAAAGTGACAAAATGTCGATTTCAAAAAAGTAAGTTTCAATGGTTAAATAAATTATTTTAATTTATTTACGAGTGTTTATATTTTTAAACAACATTCTACAAATTTATTTTTAAATTTGGTTTACATAAATAAATAGTTGAACTAAAACATCAAAATGTGGCCGTAAAACATTTTGTCGAAAATCAACGTTTTGTCGATTAAAAGATATCACAACTTCATCGCACCTTTATTTTTTTATATAGGAACATATATTCAAATAGTATAAGTATCAATTAATTAACTAATCAAGTTTACTTTTACTAAACATACTTATAAAATTCTAGAATATAATTAACAAAAAGTAAGCAAAAAAAGACAAAAGGTACAAAGTCAAAAAGTAAAACATCAAATCAAAGAGACATAATTATTAATTTCTGTACTTAATATCTAATTGAAAATAATATAAAATAATGATTTGAAATGTGATGTTGTGTATTGAAAAAGCAGAGATTGCTTTAGATTGAAGTAAGGTTAGTTTCGTAATTTGGTAAGAGGTTATTTTGATAAATTTACACTTCTTTCTTTTTCTATAAGTACCCACCTCCTTCTCATTTTCATTAACATTTCTTCTTCTTCTTTTCTCAAGATTCTTCATCTTCTTCATCTTCTCTTTAATGGCTTCCAAGCCATAGGAAAAAATTTGAAATAAATAATATCAAAATATTTACAAAATATTCAAAATAAATCAATGTTCATTCTCTTCAAATCAAACTCCTCTTTTCTCCACATTTTACCTCTACTTCTCTCGGCCATAACTTCTTCAAACAATAATCAAAATGAAAAATTATTTTTTAGATCATGTATTTTTCCAGTGGATATAACTTTCATGTTGAGCACTTTGTCTTATTCTAAAGATAACCATGTCAAAAATCCAGTTCTTTCCAATGCATTTTCTGGCCCAGTTTTTAAGCCAAAGAATAGGCCATTTTTTGTCCATAACTTGATCATAACTAATCCAAATTAAGAAATACTTCTTTTCAAACCATATAAAATTCCAGTGGCTATAACTTTTTTGTTGATCACTTTTCCAGTTTTTAGGTTTGTTATACCTGAAACTCAATTTTTTCAAGTGCATTTTCGGGCATCATTTTTGTCAATCCGACAATACCTCTTCTTCATTCTACCATATCTTCTCCAAAAATAATCAAAATTAAGTTTTTTTTAAATTCAAGAGAAAGGAATTTTAAAAAACTTTTCATTTAACAAGTTTTTAAAAAATTTAGTGTAAAAGTGTCAAAAATAAGAGAGAATATGACTTATTTTTTGAGTCTAATTTTGAGAATTAAAGTTCAAAGCTCTACCGCTTCTTCTCTATATTTTGGGCTAACCTTCATCTCAAGCCTCGGCCAAGCTATTGAAAGGAAGAATTTCTAGTGTTTAATGGAGTAGGAATTAATTATTGAAGTGTTGATTGATTAGAATGTTGGTAGGAAGTTAATCGCTTTGGTTTATGCTGAGAAACTCTATTTAACATCTCTATTTACATGTATACATGTTTTATGTTGTGTTATGATTGCTATGGATGCTTATATATACTTTGATAATCAAGTATTGATTATTTGATATGATTGTTAAATTGTTTTACCAAGTCGCGTTAATACACGTCGATGAGCACAAAGGAAAGCACTTTCCTTTTGAAAATGAAATGGTGTATATGGAATGCTAAAACCTTTTGGAAATAGTGTTAAAATGATTTAGAAATGTTTAATAAACATTTAAATTTGTTTAAATAAATAAAGAAAGAAAATCAAATTTTCATCTTGTATATTTTAAATATGTCCAAAATAATTTTCTACAAAAATCGCGCTTTTGCGGTAAAGCGACTAAAGTTTAAATTTGATATTTTAAATGTTTTAAAAATATGAAATAAATCCTTAAAATATTTTAAAATGTATTAGAAGAGATTTAAGTTGAGGGATTTCCAAATGATATAAAAGTCATTTTGAAGAATATAGCTTTTAAAACGCTATATGCAACACTTTTCGCAGCGTTATTCCCAGCAGTTTGAAATAACTTTTGAAATGTAATTTTAAACGTAACAATTATTTCCTACATATTTTGTGAATGATTTTAAAAGAATAATTAAGTGTTTTCAATGATGATTTGGAATTTTAATAAATCATTTCCAAAATAAATCTAATAACTAAGTATGGGGAGACGACTAGTACATTTGTCCTGTCAGATCTGGAAAGATAAAATAAGCTGTTTAACTAAGGTTAGGGATGGAGGAACTAGTGCCCTAAACTTACCTGGCCTATGTTTTCTCTTTTTAGGTGAGGGGTGGAATAGATCAAAAGGAAAGCCCCGATGCTCTAAAAGATCTTATTTAAGTTTTTCCAAGATAAGAGAAAAGAAATAAATTCGTTGAATGTTAACTAACCACTTAACATCTTTATCAATGGTTAGATGAAGAAACTATGATCGGATTTGGGTGATTCCGATCTGAAGAACCGGTATCAGATTTGGGTGATTCCCATCTGAAAATCACTTCAAACTAGTTTTCGAAACCCCATTTAAAATTAACATCTTTTTATCAATGATTAGCACGAAGGAACGTGATCGGATTTGAGTGATTCCTATCTGAAAAACTGGGATCGGATCCAGGTGATTCCTATCTGAAAACCCCTTCAAACTAATTTTCGAAATAAAACATATTGAAGACAAAAATCTTCATGATGTAGGATTACTTGCCATTAGTCTCTGGAGGTGAAATTTACCATATTTAAAGTGGCAGTTGTGCTTTGTTATGAAAATCTTCAATTTGCAAAAATACGATTTGAAGTTAAGAAAGAAATCTTTGATTAAGGTTTGACGAATGATTTGGGAATATTTTCCCTAAGTTAAAGTTATAACTTGAATATAAGAAATCTTTGATTAATATTTAATGAATGATTTGGAAAGATTTTCCTAAATGACTTGGAATTATTGCAAGATTTAAGAAATGTTTTAATAAATCAAACGATATGATAAATGAGGCTTAATGACTCCATATACTCTTGAAAATAAATAAATTGAAAGGAAAATATCTTAGAAAGATATCTGTTTTAAATAAAAGATGAAGTAATTGATTGATGATTGATATCCATATATAAACTTAACATCTTTTAAAGCGATGATTGGCTTCGAAGGAACTGGAGTCGAATTTAGGTGATTCCTATCCGAAAACTTCTTCAAACCAATGTATACATTCGAAAGTGAAGACGTGCTGAAGATGATGATTATTGAAGATCGTGGATCTTCATAGCATGAGGACTGCTTGTTGACATGCTCTAGGGCACTCCCATTATAGAGTTATTTATAGTAGTGGTCTCCTCGTTATGTAGATTTGTTCGGATTACAAGGGCTTCTCGCCTAGTAATGGCCGAGGAAAGTGCCTTCGGTTTCGTTCAGTCGCAGAACGAACTTGTATGGATGAATATCTGATATTACATTTCTGAAACACAATGTTTGACTTTTACAAATGTACATCTGCTTGGTGGAGGAGAAGGCAACTTCTCTTAGTTTAACACCATTCTCTAAGACATATAAGATTAGAGGTTGTATGCTTGTGGGAGTCAAATAGTGATCAAAGGAATGATAGTGTGACATTCAAAGTGGAACCTGTTATGATCAAAGCTTGGTTTTTTATGAAAAGCGTGGCTTTGAAGAAATTGATCATAGCCTCGCGAGTCTCACACCTCAGTTATGATGGGATTCGATGTGGTCAGATGTATGCTCGCTTTTCGGATAGTGGTGATTTGGCTTATCAGATGTTCTGAGCCGTAGGTACCAGATATGTCTGGGCATCATGGAAGGGATGCGCGAAGTCCGAGTCCTTGGAGGTTATTCGCAAATTGTATCCACTTTTAGCCATTTATGTTGTTGTATAAAGGCGTCCAAGTCTTGAACGTAAGCCGTCGATACATATTGATCTTTCTACCAGTTTCCTATTGTAACGGCCCATTATTTTGCACTATTCAAATTCGACAATAAAACCAAAATATGTTAAAGTTGAATAGCTCAAAACAATAGATTGTAATAAAATTTGGAGCAAATAAAACCAATCACGGAAACACAGACACAGAATATCAGAATACTTGCAGCGGAAATAAAAATAACCATAGTGGTTCATGATACCACTACAAACTCAGTCTCAAATAAGTACAAAATACATAGTCTAAAAAACAAATACAATTCTGAAACAAATATAGTAGAAATCCCAAATACATAATTTTCTAATACATAAACTGAAATAGAATGACTGAACTGAAATAGATAAACTAGATAAGCAGATAAACTCTAGATCTCTAGCTTCCAGAAGATAGATCGAAGTTGTGATACTCAGGCTGACCCGAGCATAAGAAAATAAACACAAACACTTGAGTCAAGACATACATACTTATATAATGTAAACCAACTCAAATGAACTGTAAAATAAATATACAAGTAACTTAAAGGACGCTTGGGACCGCCCATCCTCTAAGGATCCGTTAAACTATTTACTATGTAGTAATATGCGCTATTATAATAATGTCTAGAAGTAAAGTAAACTTACTTAAAAATAGCGTTAAGGCTTTACATTTTCCACCTTAACATATATATAATACCTATAGTCCATACAGTACCGTAATACCTCCTGATCGGGAGGCTACCAGAGGATACTCCATAGGTATGACACAAAACCAAAATCGTACAAGGGCGCTAGGGTAGGTGACACGGCACAACTAGGCAATGCCAAGGTAGATATACCAATTACGCATCCGGGCTGGTGGTGACACATAGCCGCAGCTACCGTCCACCTCGAGACACACTCCCAAAAATCAAAGGTGCACACCAATCAATCACAAAGTAATAGAATGTCATACGAAGAAGTATGTCCAATAAGAGGAGCTACATCACTGGCCCGACAATCGCTCCTGTTTAAGCCACCTTATGCCAACTCACGGGAGTCAGGTCCATGCATATACCTTAACAGAACGTCGCCACCATCCTACTTCATTTTAGAATCTCCACCGCGTACACGGTTGTCAAAGTTGTTTTCGGCATCGACAGAGAGTATGCCCATATCCGATCCCAGTCTCTTTGCCAAGCAATCGTTATTATAACCGTGGTTATAAATTTCAAAAATGGTTTATATTTCACTTCAAAACATATTCACTTAAACCATTTGAATTCAATATCAAATAATATTCATTTCAAAGTTGTAACATTTCTAAGTTTATTCATTCAATTATAAAATTTCCAAAACATTGTAGATCTCTGCTATAACAGCGCTTATAAAATGTTATGGTAGATATAGAGCTATTTCAAAAACATTGTCAAATTCAAAAACAGCAGCACTTATAAAGTGCTATGGTAGGTATTTAGTTATTTCGAAACAGCTCAATTTCAAAAACAGCAGCACTTACAAAGTGCTACGGTAGGTATTAGTAATTTAAAACAGACCAATTTCATTTCAGCAACAACAGCACTTACCAGTTGCTACAATAGCTATTTAGTTATTCAAAACAGTTTACTTGCAGCAACATCAGCACTTACAAAGTGCTGCAGTAGCTCTTTATTTATTTCAAAATATAGTTTAGTTTCAGCAACAACAGCACTTACAAAGTACTATAGTAGCTCTTTATTATTTCAAAACTTAGATTATTTCGAAAAATGACAATACTTAACAAATGTTGTCTTAAAACCACAATATTTCTGAAGTGCTACCAATACTACTTCTAGATTTAATATAAAATTTCAGAAACATTAAAACTTTAACTTTAGCTATTTTAACTTATAAAAATCATATTTTTCGCATCAAAAATATTCATTTGGATATCATTTAACTTATGATTCAATAAAATAAACCTTTAATAAATAAATATCCAATTTAAACAATAGTTTACTCATTAAGTCAAAAGTCAACTATTTTCTCACCTTTATTTTTTTTACAATTAACTTAATACTTTATTTTAAAATACCCATTTCATAAATAAAATTAAATTTTCTTTCATTTACTTAACTTAAAAATTTCCATTTAAAACCATCTTCCATTTTCCAAGTTAAGTCATATTTTTAAAATACACCTTTCCATTTAATTCTTTATGCATTCTAGCTTATAGAAAAAATCATTATAAATTCATTTAAATTATTTAAATCCAATTTAAGTTAAAATGTCATATTTTTACATTTAAAAATACTTAAAATTTTCAGAAAATATATATATTAACCACGGGTTTATATAATATTTTCTAACCTAGGTCAAGTGATACAAATAATATATCATTTCAATCCATAATTAAAAAAAGAATAATCCGGGTTCTAACATTTCAAACCCGCAATCCCAAGTAAATCAAATATAATAAAAATCACTCGAGCCTATCGTTTCAGCCCATAATGATTTTTCCTTATTCTAAAGTCCGTTCGTGTATGTATCATTTCAACCTGTAGTGATAAGGGAACTTGCAGTGTGAGATACAGAAAATAAAATAATAGTATAGCATATAATATTACAACCGATGAGGTAACATGTATAAAATCATGTTATATATCATATAAACAGATCACATGCATATATGAACATATCAACATAGCAAATTCATTACTACGTATCCACTTGTCATCGTTTCACAAATATATAAGTACGAAATGTCTAGAGTGAATAACTCACTTTTTTGAAGCTAGAGATTACGAAGTAAAGGCACACAACAACACAGAAAGGCATGACACACACGCACTAGATTCGAGAAGAAGTAACACCCAAATTCAAATATTGTAATCAAATAAATAAAAAAAATATAATTATATGATTTTCCATAAACAAATATTGATTAAACAATGGAAACAAAATTCAATATAATAATTTAAATCAAATAAATGAACTAAATGAACTCAAGTGAAGCAAAATTGGATTGGATCATTAAGTAGGCCTGGCCATATCACCTATAGGCTCAGCCATCACCATATTTTGCTCAGCCATGTTGTGCTAAGGGCAACTAGGCTTGGTTATGGGGTCCATAGGCACGACTAAGGCTAGGAAAGTGAAGAGTGGTGGAGTTACAAGCATGGAATGTAAAGATGCAAGGAACAAAGGGGGTTTTGGTTCACATATGCTCGACCATAGCCTAGTGTGGCTCGGCCAGGGTTGGACTTTGGGTCAAGTGCATCTCAAGGCACGGCTTGGCAAGATTTAGGTCACGGCATGTCAAAACAAAGTGGAGTTTTAGGGTGTGGCCGTGGAAAATGGAAGAGGTGGTGAAATAGTGGAAGACTTGTGATGGTTTTGGTCAAGTTTTGGTGTGGATCTAGACCTAGGGGTCACGGCCATGAGTGGAGGAGGTGATGGTCGGTCTTGGAGGAGGTGGAGAGGGGATGAGGTCAGAAATAAAGTGGAGGCTGAGCACTTGATGAAGAAAAACAAAAGAAAATAAAAGAGAAAGGAAAACGAAAGAGGAAGAGAAACCGTGGAAACTTACAGTAATTTTCCCCAGGAGAAAGAAAATGAGGAAATGAGATGTTGAGGAATGTTTTTGTACATGATTTAGCAATAGAGGAGGCGGCAAGGGTTTTGGAAATGCACGGCCAAAGAATAATGAACGGCTAGAAAAGAAATAAAGAGGGTAGGAAAATAAAAAGGCAAGCATTTAAAACAATGTAGCCTATGTCTCCTTGATTTTCTCAAGCCATTTATAAAAAGATATAAACAAGTAAAAATCCAATAAACAAAAAAAAAATTTAGATAAATAAAATAGAGAAATAAATTTCAAGAGATGGACGTAGGAAAATATAAAATAAAAATACAGAAATTAATTACGTATAAAACGCTGTATTTTATCCAATTTTAAAAGTATAAATGAGAATTTAGCGAAATAAAATGCAGAATGGGTCTTAAAATTATATCCAGCTTCAAATAAAAAGATTAGAATTTTAAATTTTAAATTTTAAAATTTTCAAATAAAAGTCAAAGTTCGACCAAAATATAAAATTTCAGAAATTGTTTATATTTATTATATTTAGGAAAATAATTTATGAACAAACTCTAAAATTATATTGGAAAATTTCAAAATTTCAAATTCTAAATAATTAAACATCAAAGTTTTCATATAAATTAGATTTAAAAATATTTACAAAATTTTGGGTTGTTACACTCTCCTCCACTCAAAACTTTTCGCGCTCGAAAAGGAACGAAACAAGGAAAACAAAGAAAGATAAGATAACAAAGCAAAAGTACCTGAAACAAACAATTCCATATTCGAAGCACGTATGCTCTCCTCCGACTCCTAGGTACAATTCCGATCATTCGTACTCCACTGCACTTTGACCAGGTTGACAGATTTCCGCCTTAGCTACTTCGTACCTCGATCGACGATACAAAGTGGCTTCTTCTTAATAGTCGGATTAGGCTCAATATCCAAACTATCAAGAGCAGAAGGCTGGACAATAAGAATATGGATCATGCAGATACCGACGTAGATGCGATACATGGAATACATTATGTACCCTAGAAAACTTCTCACGCAAATCCAAACGATAAGCTAGAGAACCAACTCTTTCCACAATGTGAAAAGGGCCAATGAACCTTGGAGCAAGTTTCCCTCTACGACCAAAACGAACCACATTCCTTAAGGGAGAGACCTTAAGGAAAACCTGATCACGAACACCAAACTCCAAACTCCTCCTACGTAGATCAGCGTACTTCTTCTGCCTATCCTGAGTAATCCTCAACTTCCTATTAAACTCCTCAACCTTCTCAAAAGCCTCCAAAATCACATCAGGACCAAGAACCAAACGATTACCGGATTCAGTCCAGCAAGATGGAGATCTATAAGGTCTTCCGTAAAGAGCAGCAAACAAAGACATTTCAATACTGGTCTGATAACTATTGTTATAGGTGAATTCGATAAGATGGAGATGATCTACCCAAAATCCTCCATAATCCAACACACAAGCACGAAGAAGGTCTTCTAGAATCTGATTCACTCTTTCTGTTTGACCGTCGGTCTGCGGATGGTAAGCAGTGCTTAGATTCAGCCGAGTACCCAAACATTCATGAAAAGCATTCCAAAACTGACTGGTAAAGATAGGGTCCCGATCACAAACAATGCTGATAAGAACATCATGGAGACGAACAATCTCCCTCATATAAATCTCAGCCAGACTGGAAGCAGAACAGGTAGATTTGATGGAATGAAATGAGCTGATTTGGTCAATCTATCCACAATAATCCGGATGCTCTCATTACCCCTCCGAGTCCTCGGTAAACCATCAATAAAATCCATGGAAACCTGTTCTCATTTCCAATTAGGAATCCCAAGGAGTTGCGATAAACCAGGGGTCTTTTGATGATCTGCCTTGACTTGTTGACAAGTCGCACACCTATTAACAAAGATAGAGATATCTCGCCTCATACCCCTCCACCAATAAAGCTTCTTCATGTCCTGATACATCTTCGACACACCAGGATGAATAGAAAGTCGGGATCGATGATGTTCCCGAAGTAACTCCTGCCGCAATCCATCAACATTCGGGACACAAATCCGATTATTAATCCTCAAAATCCCTCTATCATCGATCTGAGCTCCACTACCATCAGGACTACTACCACCAACCCTGCTACGAACACTCTCCTTGATCAATCTGATGATCCTATCCTCATCCTGCTTAGCTTTGATAGGATCCAAAAGAGGAGAAGAAGAAATGACAAGCTGACACAACATGGCCTTCTTCCGACTCAAATCATTGGCCACAACATTATCTTTTCCCAGGGTATAGCTAATGACAAGGAGAATAAGAAGCAAGAAACTCAAGACACCTAACCTGCCACTGGTTCAAATCCTTCTTAGTGAAGATATATTTCAAAGACTGATGATTAGTAAAGAGCTCAACTTAGCATCCAAAAGATGATGCCTCCAAAGCTTCAAAGCAAAGATAATAACAAGCAATTCCAAATCATGGGCTGCATAATTGGCCTCATGGGTCTTCAACTGGCGACTAGCATAAGCAATCACCTTCCTATCTTGCATCAAAACTGCTTCTAAACCCTCACAACAAGCATCGGTGTAAACCATTAATCCATCATTTCCATTCGGGACGGTAAGCACAAGTGCGAAGGTAAGCTTACGCTTCAACTCATTAAATGCAGCCTTACACTTATCACTCCATATAAACTTAGCATTCTTTCGAGTTAAAGCAGTGAGAGGTGGAAAAATTCAAGCAAAATTCTCAATGAATCTCCGATAGTAGCCGGCAAGGCCTAGAAAACTACGGATATCAGTTGGAGTCCTAGAAGTTTCCCAATCCTATAACAAAATATGGAGAAATAAGGACCACTGAAAAGATAGAATGATCTAATTATAGAAAAAGAAGAAAGGAAAGACTTACATTGATCGCAATGATCTTGACTGGATCAACAGAAACTCCATCACTAGAAACAATATGCCTAGAAAAACAGACTTCATCTCTCCAGAAGTGGCATTTCGAGAATTTGGCCTTCAATTGATGACTCCTAAGAATCCCCAGAACAAAGTTCAAGTGGGATTTATGCTCTTCCTCAGACTTGGAGAAGACAAGGATATCATCAACAAAGACTAGAACAAACTTATTAAGCACATCATGAAAAACACAATCCATCAAATCAACAAAGAAAGCAGGAGCGTTAGTCAACCCAAAAGGCATAACTAACCACTCATTAAAACCATTCACAACACGTGAAGCAGTCTTAAGAATACTTTTCTCAGCAACTCTGAGCCGGTGGAAACCTGTGGCAAGGTCAAGTTGAGAGAAAACAATAGCTCCATGGAGCTTATCAAACATATCATTAATGCGATGCATAGGATATCTGTTCCTCATAGTGAGCTTGTTCAGCTCCCTATAATCAACATACATCTTCGAAGAACCATCGGACTTAGTGACAAAAACCACTATTTCTCCCCATTCTGAATGGCTAGGTTTGATGCTCAACCTTCTCACGGGATGCCATTCTTTTGGGTGGAAGAACTGCAGGTCGAGCTCCAGGAATAAGATCAATACAGAAATCAATTTCCCGCTTAGGAGGTAAAGAAGTGACTTCACCACAAACATTGGGATAGAGTTTGACTACAGGAGTCGAATGAATATCACCAGAAGAAGCATCAAGAGAAAAATAAAGTTGCCAGCAAAATCCTGGGGCAAACTACACCGAATCACCAAAGAATTTCCAAGATCGTCCATGAGAGAAATAGTTTGGGCACTACAAGAGATAAAGGCACCATGCCTCTTAAGCCAATCACCTCTAAGCAATAGATCAAACACATCAAAACCCAGAACATAGAAATCACCACTAAAACGGTGATCATGATAGAGAAGCATCACTTGCTTATAAATCCTTCCAAGTTTTGCAGGACCACCAATAGGATTTTTAACACACAAAGGTTCAGAAGCAAACTCGGGCAAAAGACGATGCTCGAATTTATTACAAAGATCCACAAATATAAAGCTATGGATGGGATGCTCCAGTATCAAATAAAACACGAACAGATGATTTAAAAAAAGTAAAGGTGCCATGAAGAGTACCTTGAGAATCACTAGGAGCAGGAGCAGGTGCAGGAGTTGGAGCTGGTGAAGATGTAGAAGTCAAAACAAAAATACCCGATGACTTTCCCTTCTACTGAGTAGGGCTGCCGTTCTTGAAATGGCCCGGCTGTAGACAAATATGACAGAGATCACGCCTGGTCAATTGAGCTGGAGTAGGGATAGCAGTACCAACCAAAGTAGGACAACTATTAGCGTAGTGTCCCCTCTGATTACATCTGCAGCAAGTAATGGCAGATAGGTCGATCGACTGCCTCTGAGATGAAGAAGATGATCCCAACCCTGGAGTCATGTTCTGATTCCTCTTATGATTCCTCTTCTGATGGCAAAAGTTGGGCTTCCTCTTCCTAGGATTATCAGAAGATGACTGAGATGAAGCAGAAAGAGCAGCTGGAGGGTCCTTAGAAGTAGGATTCTCGTATCTAATGGCCATGTCAATCAGAGTTGTGAATGGACTATGCACATGGGTTATGAGACTATCATAGTACTCCGGACGGGCACCGACAATGAACTTCTCATTTTTCTTTAAAGGAGCGTCGATCAAATTAAGGCCAAAATTAGAAATTTCATTGAACTTCCTCTCATATTCAGCAAAAGACATATCATCCTGTTTCAGATCCATGAATTCCCAATGCAGCTGAGACTTTCCTACCTCGGGCATCCATTTTACAAGAAAAGCATCACTAAAGCATGATAAAGAGCATAAGACATATTTCAAAAAATAAAATGAACCAAATTCAATACAAACATAAGATGATACCTAAATTGTTCCTAAGAAATGTCAGCCTCAGCGGTGTGAGCGGTGACATACTCCCACCAATCCAAAGCTGCTCTTCCAACTGACGTTGTTGGGTATTAGCGATCTCAAGATCGGAGAAGAGTCTCTCTAAATCCTTCAACCACTATTGAGCTTCAATGATGCTTTCAGATTCGGTGAACTTGGTGCCACCAAGCTCAATGTATTCCTTACAGAGTTTCGTGAACCTGACTGGTGCAGCAGGCTCATGAGCTGGGGCAACACCACATCCCCTACCTCTAACATTCCTTCCGCTTATCCTAAAACTCAAGAATGAATTTTAGGACAGAAGTAATTAAGAAACAAAGACAAGATTAGATTCAACTGAATGAATTCCTAAACAAAGACATTATTAACAAGGTGGATAAGAAAAGAAGGAAGTTAAGAAAAGTTTGACTTTAAAAAAAGAAAGGTTTTTATATCAAAATACTCTTTTAATATCCTTTAAAAATCATTTGAAAACCGTTTTACACTTAAAAACACATTCTCTCACAAAGAAAGGATTCCAAGATTGATTTCACTCATTCTAGGGTATTACTACCCTATCTCTAATGAGTTTTTGCTCCGCAGGCTAAGGTTTGCCTAAAACCAAAGCTCTGATACCAACTGTAACGACCCACTATTTTTCGCCATTCAAATTCGGCAATTAAACCAAAATATGTCAAACTTGAATAGCTCAAAACAATAGATTGTAATAAAATTTAGAGCAAATAAAACCAATCACAGACACGTAATATCAGAATACTCGCAGCGGAAATAAAAATAACCATAGTGGTTCATGAAGCTAGTACAAAGTCGCTCCCAAACAAATACAAAATACATAGTCTGAAAAACAAATACAGTTCTGAAACAAATACAATAGAAATCCCAAATACATAAGTCACTAATACATAAGCTGAAATAGAATGGCTGAAGTGAAATAGATAAACTAGATAAGTAGATAAACTCCAGAAATCTCTAATTCCAGAAGATAGATCTAAGCTGTGATACTCAAGATGACCCGAGCGTAAGAAAATAAACACAAACACTCGAGTTTGGACATACATACTTATACAATGTAAACCAACTCAAGTGAACTATAAAATAATTGTACAAATAACTTAAAGGATGCTCGAGGCCGCCCATCCTCTAAGGATCCGTTAAACTATTTACTATGTAGTAATATGCTCTATTATTATAATGTCTAGAAGTAAAGTAAACTTACTCAAAAATAGCATTAAGGCTTTACATTTTCCACCTTAACACATATATGGTGCCCATAGTCTATATAGTACCGTAATACCTCATGATCAAGAGGTTACCAAAGGATAACCCGTAGGTACGACACAAAATCAAAATCGTACAAGGCGCACTAGGATAGGTGACACGGCACAACTAGGCAATGCCAGGGTAGACATACCAATTACGCATCCGGGCTGGTGGTGACACATAGCCACAGCTACCGCCCACCTCGAGCCACACTCCTAAAAATCAAAGGTGCACACCATTCAATCACAAAGTAATAGAATGGCATACGAAGAAGTGTGTCCGATAAGAGGAGCTACCTCACTGACCTGAGAATCGCTCCTGTTTTAGCCACCTTATGCCAACTCACTGGAGTCGGGTCCACGCATATACCTTGATAGAACGTCGCCACCATCCTACTTCATTCTGGAATCTCCACCGCATACACGATTGTCAAAGTGGTTTTCGGTATCGACGGAGAGTATGCCCATATCCGATCCCGGTCTCTTTGCTAACCAATCGTTATTATAACCCGTGTTTATAAATTTCAAAAATAGTTTATATTTCACTTCAAAACATATTCACTTAAACCATTTAAATTTAATATCAAATAATATTCATTTCAAAGTTGTAACATTTCTAAGTTCATTCATTCAATTATAAAATTTCCAAAATATTGTAGATCTCAGCTATAACAGCGTTTATAAAATGTTACGGTAGATATAGTGAAATTTCGAAAACATTGTCAAATTCAAAAACAGCAGCACTTGTAAAGTGCGACGGTAGGTATTTAGTTATTTCAAAACAGCTCAATTTCAAAAACAACAGAACTTACAAAGTGCTACAGTAGGTATTAGTAATTTAAAACAGTTCAGTTTCATTTCAGCAACAACAACACTTACCAAGTGCTACAACAGCTATTTAGTTAGTCAAAACAGTTTACTTTCAGCAACAACAACACTTACAAAGTGTTGTAGTAGCTCTTTAGTTATTTCAAAATATAGTTTAGTTTCAGCAACAACAGCACTTATAAATTGCTGTAGTAGCTCTTTATTGTTTCAGAACTTAGTTTATTTCCAGTAATGACAGTACTTAACAAATGCTGTCTTAAAACCATAGCATTTCTAAAGTGCTGCCAATACCAATTCCAGATTTAAGATAAAATTTTAGAAACATTAAAACTTCAATTTTAGCCATTTTAACTTATAAAAATCATATTTTTCGCTTCAAAAATATTCATTTGGATATCATTTAACTTATGATTCAATAAAATAAACCTTTAATAAATAAATATCCAATTTAAACAATAGTTCACTCATTAAGTCAATAGTCAACATTTTCTCGAATTTATTTTTTTATAACTAACTCAATACTTTATTTTAAAATACCCATTTAATAAATAAAATAAAATTTCCATTCATTTACTTAACTTAAAATTTTCCATTTAAAACCAATTTCCGATTTCCAAGTTAAGTCATATTTTTAAAATACACCTTTCCATTTAATTCTTTGTACATTCTAACTTATAGAAAAATCATTATAAATTCATTTAAATTATTTAAATCCAATTTAAGTTAAAATGTCGTATTTTTACATTTAAAAATACATAAAAATTTCAGAAAATATATATGATTAACCATGGGTTTATATAATATTTTCTAACCTAGGTCAAGTGATACGGATGATATATCATTTCAATCCGTAATTTAGAAAAAAGAAAAATCTGGGTTCTATCATTTCAAACCCGCAATCCCAAGTAAATCAAATATAATAAAAATCAATCGAGCCTATCATTTCAGTCCATAATGATTTTTTCTTATTCTAAAGTCTGTTTGGTATATATCATTTCAACCTATAGTGATAAGGGAACTTGCAGTGTAAGATACAGAAAATAAAATAACAGGATAGCATATAATATTACAACAAATGAGTTAACAGTATAAAATCAGGTTATACATCATATAAACAAATCACAGGCATATATGAACATATCAACATAGCAAATTCATTACTTCATATCCACCTGTCGTCGTTTCACAAATATATAAGTACGAAATGTCTAGAGTGAATAACCCACCTTTTTGAAGCTAGAGATTACGAAGTAAAGGCGGACAACACAGAAAGGCACGACACGCACGCTCTAGATTCGAGAAGAAGTAACACCCAAATTAAAATCTTGTAATCAAATAAATAAAACAAACATAAATATACAATTTTCCATAAACAAATATGGATTAAACAATGGGAAAAAAATTCAAAACAATAATATAAATCAAATAAATGAACAAAATGAATTCAAGTGAAGCGAAATTGGGTTGGATCATCAAGTGGGCTTGGCCACATCACCTATAGGCTCTGCCCTCACCATATTTTGCTTGGCTATGTTGTGCTATGGGAAACTAGGCTTGGTTATGGGGTCCATAGGCACGACTAAGGCTAGGAAAGTGAAGAGTGGTGGAGTTAAAGCATGAAATGTAAAGAGGCAAGGAACAAAGGGAGTTTTGGTTCACATAGGCTCGGCCATAGCCTAGTATGACCCGGCCAGGGTTGGACTTTGGGTCAATTGCATCTCAAGGCATGGCTTGGCAAGATTTAGGTCATGGTATGTCAAAACAAAGTGGAGTTTTAGGGTGTTGCCGTGGCATATGGAAGAGGTGGTGAAATAATGGAAGACTTGTGATGGTTTTGGTCAAGTTTTTGTGTGGATCTAGATCTAGGGGTCATGGCCATGAGTAGAGGAGGTGATGGTCGGTCTTGGAGGAGGTGAAGAGGGAATGAGGTAGGAAATAAGGTGGAGGCCGAGCACTTGATGAAGAAAAACAAAAGAAAATTAAAAAAAAGGAAAAAGAAAGATGAAGAGAAGTCATGGAAACTTATAGTAATTTTCTCCAGGAGAAAGCAAATGAGGAACGAGATGTCGAGGAATGATTTTGTATGTGATTTAGCAATAGAGGAGGTAGCTAGGGTTTTGGAAATACACAACCAAAGATTAATGAATGGCTAGAAAAGAAATAAAGAGGGTAGGCAAATAAAAAGGCAAGCATTTAAAACATTGTAACCTATGTCTCCTTGATTTTCTCAAGCCATTTATACAAAGATATAAAGAAGTAAAAATCCAATAAATAAAATAAAATTTGGACAAATAAAATAGAGAAATAAAAAAATAAGAAATGGACATAGGAAAATATAAAATAAAAATACAGAAATTAATTGCGTGTAAAACATTGTATTTTATCCAATTTTAAAAGTATAAATCAGAATTTAGTGAAACGAAAAGTAGAACGGGTCTCAGAATTATATCAAGCTTCAAATAAAAAGTTTAGAATTTTAAATTTTAAATTTTAAAATTTTCAACTAAAAGTCAAAGTTTGACCAAAATATAAAATTACATAAATTGTTTATTTTATTGTATTTGGAAAAATAATTTATAAACAAACTCTAAAATTATATTGGAAAATTTTAGAATTTCAAATTTTAAATAATTAAACATCAAAGTTTTCAAATAAATTAAATTTAAATATATTTACCAAATTTTGGGTTGTTACACCTATCATGTTGGAAATCCAATCCCAATACGAGATTTACGTTTTTGATTGTATTCGCAAAATAGCTGTAATGACTTGTAGACATTTCAACTACCCACTTTCTGGTATCTTGTATTCCATTCGATATATTAGACCTAGACCGGATATATTACCTTGGACTTAGTCTAAATATTTATACCTTATTTGAATAAGGTATTTGAAAATTGTTTTCAAAAGAATATCATTAAAAATCATATCAAGTGTATTTTGGTATGAAATGTTTTGGTTATCATAAGGTAAAAACCCGTCCATGTTTATGTATGGGTGTGGTGAGATACCCATCTTTTCAAAGGTTTTGATAACATATTCATGATCTGTACATTTTAAATTTCGAGTATCTCATGTTGGTTTATCAAGCTTGATCCGGGTATTTTTAATACTTGGGTCAGATACGAGTAGTTTCAGGTTGAGTTGAAGATGGTTGGAGTTTCCAAAGGAGAGCCGAAGGTCTTTATCATCGTATGGACGTATTCTATCATCTACTACATCTATTGCATTTCTTTTGCTATTTTCAACATTTGTAAGGACAAAGGTTTATAACTGTCCAGGCTGAATCTAGGTTAGACTTTAATATTGTATTTTAAAATTTTCCGCTGTAAAGATTATTATTAAAATAATATATGTTATTTCATTCGTATGAGATTCTGTTTTGTCTTCTTTTTCTTTCTACCCTTAATGATCATTATTTTCATGCAATTTGAGTTGGAAATGTGTGGTTTATTGTCGATTCAAAGGGTACGAAAAAACGGGCCGTTACAACTACACCAGTATTACATAAAAGAACAAATCAATGACATAACTTTCAACTATTTCATCTCATGTGCATCCATTGATACCATATCATAATTATCAAGCCTCATCCCATAATGTAACGCCCTACCTTTATACGCATTTACCTAAGAGTGTTATTAAGTTATATCGTCGAGTAATAAGGAGAATGAGGTGATGTGGGTGATACACATATGAATATTCTCTTGAACCAACATTGAATACATCTCATAGTATAAAAACCACTCTCCTCAATGTAAACAGTCTTGGTACAAAGCAGTAACCACGCAAGTTCCTAAGGATTGAACAATACACAATATAAAAGAATAGATATTACAGAGTCATCAACACAGCGATACAAAAATAATACATCACATAGGTCTTAATGGGATACAAAGATAAGTCAAACTAATTCTCAAATATATAAACAAGATAGATCTAATACATCTACTCTAATAATATATACATATATAAGTCCATATTTTGATATACAATAAAGCTAATAACCTAACCTCCAAATAAGCCCAACAAGCAAATCTGGTCACATTGCCCCTGAACCTGAAATGTCTCAGATTAATCTGAGTACTATATAGATAATAAATGGGTCAGACTATGTTTGGATTCAATGGTGAGAATATAAACAATAACTTAAGGAATAACATATGCATAACATAATAAAGAAATCCAAGCAAAAGAACAATAAAAAATCCACAACACATCGAATAACATCCATACACATAAAACATCAAAACATCCATAAGACAACGAACACAATCATATATCACATAACATAAATCAAGCATCCATCGCATCCATCACACCACACAGATCAAGCATCCATTGCACTCATCACACTTATCACATAGCTCACACATCACACATCACATGCATCACACAAATCACACATTGCACACATCGCACACAACACCACACACAACTTACACATCAGACATCACACATTGCATGCATCACACATATCCAAAAATCATGCATCGCACACATTACACCCATCACACATTCATACATTGCACATCACACATAACACACATCACATACACATTTCACACATCATATATCAAACATCGGTTCATTCGTATTTATTTAATTATAACTGATTTATTCAGTTTATTCTTCAGTTTCATATTCATTACTACTACAAAAACAACTAATGCTACTGCTACTCTTACTGTACTACCAGAAGCCAAGTCTACATCTGAGCCTTGCTACTTATCAAATGCTAAGGGAGATCCTAGTAATAAATTTTTATGAATGTCCTCAATTGTCTTTAGTTGCATAATAAACACATGTCATTTCCTCACTTCTTTATACCTCACCTCCCATCGTAAACCGCCTCATTTCATTTTGTACTTCTCAACTAATTGGCCTATGCAGTAGATGTAGCCATGCAACTGTGGGGCTAATTCATCACAACCATCAGGAAGCGACCCAATGGTCAGTTAAGCTAGGATAGGTAAGTAAAACTTATGGCCATCACTTATATGTAAGGAATTTCACATACCTCGATCTACTTGCAAGTGGAGATAATTGTATTCCTGCTATAAAAGAATATTATAAAACACCTCACATGTCAAGTCAAAAATCCAAATAAGATTAATTAATATACGTGCATAATATATAATAAATCATCGATATTCAAGCATTAAATATTCAGTCTTCAATGAATTAACCGACATTATACTAGCGTTGAGCAAATAAATATACTCCACACGGACACCCCATACCGCCCAGTCAAATACAATTATATACATCCTTAATTAATCAATATTAAATAAATTTCCACTTCACTTATTAAATTGCTCGTCGCTTACTTTTTTACTTCAATTTATGTTTCTTTATTTTCATTACTTTGTAATTCGGTAGAAGAGGTAATTTAACTTCATCTTGCTCGTAGCAAACAAATCAACAAACATCTATATATACATCAATATATTATTCAATAGTGATTAATGAGATGAAGGGTTTTGTTTAAATATATTTTTATTCATTTTTCTTTCTTTTTATAAAAATATTTAATTTAATTTAATCACAAAACACCTCTTTATTTTTTCTTTTTATAAAACCACTTTAATTAATTTAACAAATACCACTTTTATTTATTTCGAATTATATTATGAAATTCTATAAAGATAATCGAATTTCCAATAATGTTTAAATATCAAATTGAAGCACAGTACTTACAATCAAAAGATATTTCCAAACCCAATTACATACATACATACATACATACATATATATATATATACGTATATGTATATATATAAATATTTCAAAATCACAATTTAAAACCCCCCTTTAAAGTGTTTTAAAATCATTATTCTATCAACTAAATTTCTATATTAAACATAACAATATATTACATTCAAAAATTCACTTAACAATATATAATAAACCCCACAAATGAATAAATTGCATTCAACTTTTGATTAATTTAAAAAAATTGTTTTATAAACTTCTAATCTATGATTCCAAATAAAGTTAACTCCTTGTTTTAAAATATAGGTTTCAAATATCATTTCATAAATATTTTTATTATCGATAAATAAAATATAAATCTTGAAAGTCCACGTATTTAATATAATTATAGAATTAATCAATTATTAAATAATTTTTATTCACAAAATCTTTAAAATTCTTCCACTTATTTATTTTTTCAAAATCGCCCCTCTATCGAATTTTCCATTAAAGGTGAATATAAAAACTAAGTAAAACATCATTCCAGAATTCACCATTTATTTTCAATATAATTTATATGTTTCAGATTTACATCTTTTAATTCATTTACCTCTTTTCCAAACAATTTCAAATGTCATTCAATTATTTGCAAACATCTAATTACTACTCAAACATCACAAATCAAAAATCTAACAATAAACATCATAACAACAAGTAAGTCATAGTTCATAATACAATTCCATCCAATTCAAACCATATTAACCGACAATCATCACCAAGCAATCAATTTCATCCAATAAACCACTAATCCATTCAACCAAGTAAACCAAGCAAATATATGGGTGAATACACATCAATAATATGAAATAGGCACATATATGAGTGAGATAGCTCGCTGAAATGAAGCTCAATCACCATAATTTATGCATACCGATCTTGACATATCACGCTACCATCGATCTGTAACCATTACTACCCCTCACCACCTTCAAGCCTAATCACATCCAATGGCTACTTCATGCATACACATCTCCAACAATAGTTTACATTGAAACCATCAACTGTCATCGCTTTTCTCCTGAACGCCAATGATCAGTAGCTTAAGTCAGGTACGATCTTCAAATCCGCAACTATTAGTTACCCCCCTTCTGCTTAGATCGCAACTACACTAATTCACCACCACCTGGTCGCTGCTCGACCTCCTATCGAAACCAACCTCATGGCCATATACACACAGCCTCCTCAACGTATCACGTCACTCGCCACATCATGACTTCTAAAGTTGCGATTGCTAAGTCAAACTCTCCATCCCGCTATGGCATCACTGATGATGTCAACGCTGAAAGCCTCAAGCACGATTTTTTAGTAAATAAATTTCTTTTACTGCTTTGGGAAGTTAAGGAAAGATCTAATAAACAAGATCGGGGTTGGGCTTGGTCAGGAAGCAAGAGGAAATTCCAAAAGCATGTAGATAATAAAAATGTGTTTGGGCTTGGACTAATATAGTTTTGGGCCAAATTTCAATTCAGTTCAAATTCTAATTTAATCAACATTTTACTTTATTTCCCATTCAAATTAAAGCTATTAATCATTGATATTTATGTATAAATATGTGCCAATCTAGTTTAAACTGATTTACACTTCCTTATACAAATTATACTGCGATAATTATAACTTTACACAATTTCAATAAATTATCTAAAAAGAATTTACTATTTTAATTCAATTTATGACAACGAAATCCTTTATTAAATACAATTTATTTAATTAAAAAATTATTTTCAAAATACTAATCATCATAAGTCAATTTCGAACACATTTATTTTGAATAAATTTATCTATTTATACGGCGTAGAAAGCAAGGCTGTTACATGTAATGCCCAAGCTTCACAAGTTTCACCATAATCCAAGTCTTTCGATAACCATACAAGCATCCTAACTTTAATTAGAAATTATTCATTTAGAAAGGCCAAGTGCCTAGTTAAACTAAAGAAAATCCAAAACATAATTCTTGAGGAGTGATTACTTACGAGAATATAAATCCAGTTAATATTGTCACCACACTTGGATCTGAGATAAATATTGAAAATAATGTCAACAATCATGATAACCTTATAAAGTCAACCATGATTTAATTGTTAATGCTCAACCAACACCTATTATTTCCAACCCATAAAAACTGGTATATATTTCAAATGATGGTGATCCCAATGTTTCTTCATATGATGCTGGCAACATCGACATATCTTCGACATCTAATGTTGGCACTACCAACATCTCATATTCTAAACTTTTACTAGCTTTGCTTCCTACTATGAAAGTTTCTCCTTCTTTTAGTGATAAAAATACTGAAAGGGTCTATAAACCACTTCCCCATTTTGCTAATAGACTCAACAATAAGAAGAAGATTTCAATTTTGAAAAAATTCTTGAAATTTTCAAACAAGTCCGAGTTAATACTCCTCTCTTTCATAACATTAAGAAAATTCCCTAATATGCCTTCCTTTAAGAGTTATGCATTAGAAATGAGCAACTAACATTCATAAAACTGCATTTCTTACTGCAGATACAATCTCCATTCTTTCAGATCTTGCCCTAATCAAGTGTAAGTGCCCATGTAGTCTTACAATTTGCAAAATATCTAATACTTACATCAGTCATAACTTACTTGTGCTAGATGAAAGCATCAATCTACTATTTTATATTGTTTATTGTAGCCTATGACTAGGGAACTAAAACCTACAAACCAATAAAGTCATGAGTACACCTTAGGGACAATTCTATAATTTACTGTAAATTATTAACTTTGTAATAAAATCTCGCTTGAGACAAAGGGTGTTTTTCTTTCTATTATATACTTGTCATAATTTGTTATATTAATTTTTATTTATTTTAAGTATATTTAATAGAAAGTCCTTAAATGGTATGTTTTGTGATAGTAATTACAATGTATTGTAATTATGAGGAATTTGTCATAATGGAAACAACACATTGTTTTAAATATTCGTAGTCAAGATGCATCGAGATAGGATATCGAAACATCCATTGGGACTAGAGTATGTAATGCTATCTAAATGTTAGCAGTGCATTATTCATGACTATTGGAAGCAACATGGGGTTAAATACTAGTAGCTATTTGATAACTAAAGAATGACGCACTTGATAGTTTTCTATTGGTTAATATATGTGACACCCCACCTCTATACCTATACTATCTAAGAGTATTACATTGTTATATTGTCAATTATACAGAGAATGGGGCTGTAAGGGGTACACACGTGAATATTCCATTGAATCAATACTGGTACATGTTATAACATCTAATATATAACTAACTCATACGTCCAAAGTATCGGTACAGAGCAATATACAAGCGTGCCTTCAGGACAGGACAATACATAATATACAGAATAGATAGAGAATACAGAGTTAGAATAGCAACGATAACATAAAATGTATAATACTTTAATGTTTTAAGAATACAACATAACTCATATGTTAATTATATACATATAGTGAATCAACGTCAAACAAATATCATGTAACAATCCTAATATAGTACTCCACTAAGTCTAATAAAACAAATGCTGGTCATGTCATCCATGTACGTGAAATGTCATGGAATGACTCAAGTATTATAAAATAATAAATGGCCAGACTATGTCTAATCAAGGATCATAATAAGATGATACTATATAAAAAAGAAAGAATAATGAAGATATTCGATACATTAGATGACTTTTAAAAGTGTCTATGTACACATATATGACTATCCTTAAGGCACTAAATCGCTAAAATACTAAAAACCATATAAAGATGTCGTCACCCATTTAAAACACATTAAATTAGAAACAATGTAATCGATACAAATGGGTGAATCTTACATCTCCAGAATCCAACGTATAAATCTAGGAAATTACGAAAAGTGAGATATCACTAAGTATATTAGGCTAGCACGAAGTAATGCCTAATTATCTCTCAATCTCGTAATATAAACATCATTATCAAAACTCTAAAGTCAATAAAAAAGACTTGTGCAGCCTATAACAATACACAAATATAATCATTAGCACATAGGCTATCTGCCTATAAAGAATATGTCGTCTGCCTAAGAAGGATATGGGGTTTGCTATACTCTAGACATAGTCTCAGGTCTAATCTCGTCTCATATGTGCCTTTCTATCACATGCGAACCAAACCCTAACAGGAATTAATGGTTGTATGCCCGCTCCAGGAACCCATGGTCTACTATGCCGTATGCTATGTGCCAGATCTGTTCCTATACATAATCCCATGTGAACCGAAATAGAACGGGAGGCTGATGGTCGTATGCCCGCTCCAGAAGCCCTTGGTCACCTAACCATATCTTGTCCTATAGTCTTTAGTTACTTCGATAGACATTGTGACACATATCTACCAGTGGCTTGTCGACGTGTGGTTGTGGTGATGATCATGCTTTACCCATACAAGTAACAAAATGATATCCTATGTAAGAAAACAAAAAGGGATGTAGAGCGCCTACCCTATGGATCACCTAACCTAAAACTATGAAGTAAGGCACCTACTCCATAGGTCACCAAACCCAAACTCGTGATGTCGAGGAACCTACGCCATGTCATATGATGCACATTTAAATACTACTTAATAAAGATGTCGTGGATTGAGGGTGCGACCCCACGATCAATCCACCTAGGTGGATTCTAGCCAATCTGGTTTACTCTTTTAGAAAAGGAGATGGACAAGGGTAGACAGACGTATGAAACAAATAAAATAGCCGATGCATGGCTCAAAATATACCCAATGTAATGAGTATCACATATAATTGACCCCATATTGAGTGCCATCCATGAGAAAAATAATAACTGAATAAATAACACAACTACATCTCATACCACAGTGTGTTACTAGTCCATTTATTCAGTGCTCATACATCACACTCCCCCTTCTTTGTCCTATATAATGAGTCTAAATAACAACCGAAAAAGTGTTACCGAAAGTCCCATAATAGACGGTATCATTAAACCATTTATTCAGATTACTTATCACATAAAATAAATATAAATAAATTAAATATAAAGGATTTCATCACGTATCATAACAAATCAGTGATCAAAATAGCATTAATGGTGAATCATACTTATATCAAAATCAACATATAAGAGAATGACAATCGAAAAAGAGATAAAAGTGGATTATTAAATAGATAAACATAACAACACGTAAATAAATATTAGATAATGAATCTTTCATAACATATAATCTTATATAACATGATATAGCAAAATAAATACTTTGAATAGAAACAAAATAAAAATTATAAGATTAATGAAATAATGATCCAAACTATATATATATTAGAATTATATATATATATATATAATTATTAACTATTATAATCACATAAATAATTATTCAATAACTACAATGAGCATTAGAAAAGTCTTTCCTTTTTATTTCCTAACCCAAAACAAAACATGTTACTTAATCCGTAATGTACTATAATTAAATACTACTTACAAATAATTTTATATAACATCTAAATAAATTTTACATAATTACAACATATCATGATTATTTAATTATTAATGAACAAACATATTTGAATTTCATAAGGTATAATACAGAATAACAATTCAAATCATTTCATATTTACTTTAAAATCATAGAGAATAAACTTTATGTATTTATTAACCTTAAAATGGCATCCACATAATTATTTATATATATTTAACTAACATATAAACACTAAAGTTTAAATATATTCAATAGTAAGATATCTTGAGAAAACAACTTACAAAGTAATAGGTGGTTTCATAAATTGTTATAATAGATAAAAGGACTTCATACGTAAGGATATATTTCGGTTATACAAGCTAATAAATGAAGTAGGGGTGCAACCTTCTATAATAAGATGAACTAGAAAATTAAACAGCAAGTATATATGCACACACATCCTTTTATCATGGATAGGGCATAAAGAAAATGGATGAGGAATTATGGCACGGTAAAGAAATATACAAAGAGGAAGGCCAAAACTATTTTAATAGGAAGATAAACACACTATGCAATGACCTAGCTTACATGCATACCTGCCTAAATGATCACAGACACACAAATAACACACATGCACATGAAAATGAAGAAAGACCGATACATACGCGCAAATCCGATACATGCAAGCATGGAGGAGAACCCACATACGTGCACCTGAAGTGGAGGATGACCTAACCGGTCCACGTTCATCTCTGACCGATCGACCAGTTAGAGCTCCTTGGAGCTTCACAGCTCCAGGCTGTGCTCTTATTTTTATTCATTTTGCTTAATTGATTCCTACTGAGAACTGCTTTTTAGCTTCATCCTCCTTCTCCAATGCACATCGCCCATAAATCTTACACCGCACCTTCGTTTTCATCTCATATAGATGCTCGATGATGAAAGGAACTCTATCCTTTGATTTAGGAGTTTTCCACAATTTATTATAATTTAAGTTGAATTATATAAGAGGTAGAGTTTGGGGTTGTGATTGATTTTCCAAAGTCAGGAAACAAATACGATGTTGTTGTATTTATCAATGAGGAAGAGAAATCTTGAGTTCGAAATTTCTAGAGAAGGAGAAGTCTGGGAACATGATTTTTAGGGTTTGGGCTTACAAGCTTGAGGGGTTGACCTTAGACTTTGTAAATTTGAATGAGCAAATATATATATATATATATATATATATATATATTTCTTTTACTTTAAAAATAAATTTAATTCAATTTAAATAATTAAACTTTTTTATGTAAAATTACTCCTACATCAAGTCAATTATATACAACAAAAACATCGCTTATATAAGATATTATTTATATATATTTTTAACTTATCTAAGTCCAATAATCTTATTTTTACAATTTTGATCCTTTTACAAAATAATATCGAAAACATATATCAAATAATCTCTAAATTCCATTTTATTTATTTTATTTATTATTGTTAACTTAATTTAATTATATTTAAAATCCAGGTTATTACGGACCCCCCCTTAACAAAATTGCGTCCTCACTATTAATATAATGAGAAATATGTAACAAACCACTTATACAAAATTTGATAATTCGACTTAAATTTGTTTCATAAAATATTACCTAAAGAAAAATCAATTTACAAATTCTCTAAATTCTTTGTTTTAAATAATTTCCCTTTACAAATATAATATTCATTACATATATTTCCTAAAATATGTTTTATTCTTATTCATACATAATTTAAATTCAAATTTTCTCTTTAAATAATTTTAAACTATTTTAACAAACTTCCAAAATCTTATAAAAAATTCTCGGTAAAACTAAATTTTCCATATAATGAATCATTTTTTAATATATTTCATAATTTCAAAACATTAAATATCCCAAGGATTAAGTATAACTACTATTTTGCAAACTCTTTTCATAAATTAGATACTTATTTAACACTTTTAAATTTAACCTGAGAAAAAATTCTAACTTTTTTCAAAATCTAACTCTCCAAAGATAATTTTGTGTCATTTACCAGAATAATTCTCAATTTAATTAACTCATATAAAAATTAACCTTCATAACATATGTATATCTACATATCCACTTCATAAAATCCTAAAACTCTATAACATTTGAATATCATATATATAATAACATTTATAAATACAATTTTACAAATACTTTTTTCGAAATATTCCTTAATTTATTTAAATATTTAAACATTTGCTCTTTGACACAATCATTTCATTATAACTAGATCACTTTATCGTATCATATTAATATATACAAACCTATTTGAATCACATTCAATTGTTAAAAAACAATTATAAAATTTCTTACATTCTAAATAATAATAAGTTTTCAAATCATTCTTATTCTTGCATCTCAAAACCCAAGACATAGTAATAATAATAATATTTACACATTTCTGATTATAACAAATATTCCTCAAATTTACATACTTATATTCATAAATTCTCAACTACTGTAAAATTATAATGATGCTGCCTCGCCATTTAATATAGTGATTACTAATATCAATTAGCTGCAATACTGAGCACATAATCAATACTGCCTTACTAGTGACCATAGCTGTGCACTAATATCAAATGGCTGCAACTATCACTAAAAATACATATCGACATATAAAATATTTTTTAAAGCCATTTTCCAAATAATAAGAAAGATAAAATTCGATTTCCAAATCTTTTATAAACATAAATCTAAAATATCATTTTACTAAAAAATTTAGTTTGCTAAATTTCCCATTTAAAACATTCAATTCTATTCCATAATACTTTAATCTTCCACAAATTATTTATAGCTCTCAAAATCATCGTGGCTAAATGTCTTATTCAACCGTTTAAGAATTTCTATCGAATACATGTCCACCTACATTGACCAAAATCCTTAACAAACTCAACAAACAAATTAACATAATTCCGTGTCTAAAAAAAAAATATGTATTGCTATCACAAATTGTCGAATATACCAGTTCAAAATAATTTCCAGACCTCCATTTAATACTAAGTTATAGTATATATATACTTTCCAAATAAATTCTACTTAAATCATTCATTTTTCTACTAAAATCGTTTGATAACAATGGTCGTTAATATTTATATACAGTAGGTCTTTGCTTCTACCAACACTTATTAATTCGTAAAACATTTTCAAATAATCTTTAAAACACATATATCTATTGTTATAACACTCAATAAAAAATTTCAAAAAGCAAGTTATAATATCAAACAACATTATTTATATTTATTTTCAATAAGTATAAACTAAATGGTTAAATTCATTTCAAAACTTTGATAATTATATATAAATCAAAAATAAAATTTAATTTCCAAAACTTCTAATTTTAAATAATCATAAGAGACTAAATAAGGTATTCTACGGATGTCATCATGCATTCTGATAAAACAAAACTCAACTACAATATCAAATCAAACATTACAATGCAGTTTCAAATTATCCAGAAATATAAGTATAATCACTACGGGTTGGACCAACAATTATTCCTTGCTACTCCAAACACTTCTATTATAAGCTTAAAAGAATTAAGTAAAAAGTAATTATACAACTTAAAAAAATCGAATAAATCCCTTGATGATTACTCCCTGGTAATCATCCTATATATATATATATATATATATATATATATATATATAGCTACTAACTAACACACCCAAAGGGACATGGACTCTACGTCTCATCTAATGCCAAGACTTGTGTCTCTAATTTATTGCTCTAAACCTAGCTATGATACCAAATTATGACATCCCACATCTAAGCTCATATTATCCAAGAGTATTACATTGTATACTATCAGATGACATCGAGAATGAGGATGTAAGGGGTATGCACATGAATATTCCATTGGACTAAAACTACTACCTATTAAAACATCTAATATATGACAAATTCATATGTACACGATATCAGTATAAAGCAACAGATATGTGTACCTCCAGGAAAAAGCAATACATAATATACAGAATATATAAAGAACACAGATTCAGAATTGTAGTGATAACATAAAATTGATAATACAATATTGTTTTAAGAATACAATACAACTCATATGTTATATATACATACAGTTAGATAATATCAAACAAAGATCATGTAACAATCCTTATATAGTACTCCTCCATGCCCAATAAAACAAATATTTGTAACGACCCGGAATTTTGGGCAATATAAATTTAATAATCTGTGTTAATAATTTAATTGGTTTGGTAATTTTCTTTATAATTTTAATTTTAATTTGGCTAATTTATTCTCTTTAAGGGTTAATAAATATCTTTCTGACAATTTAAATTTGATAAGAATTATTTTTCAAAGCTAATAAATTTTTTATTCTGTTTATAATATATACAATTGATATATATTGTGAATAGAAGAGCTTTTGTTTTAAATTAAAGATTAAATTTCAAGTTGTAACATATATGTATGTATATGTTATAGTTTGATATTGTTTTGAAATATAATCCATTAATAATTTGTATATGAATGGATATTGTAACTTAAAGCTTTGTTTAGAAATTATATTTTCAAAAGTTAATTTAAAGATTAATTCATTTAAAATATAAGATAATCAGTTTGTTTTTAAATAAGATAATTTGAAAAGATTTTAAACAAAGTTTTGTCTTTCTTTTAAAATATTTAAAATATGAGATTGTTATTTATTTTAAAAATGATAGTTTAAATAAGTTTTAAAAGCTTTGTTTTGTTTCTTTAAAATTGCTTAGATTTAAATGGTTATAAATGCATATGTATAATTGTTTTAGATTTTTAGAATACAAAGAAATTATTTATATTAGTTTTGAGACATTTTCTTTTAAAGGTAAACTTATATATATACATATGTAAGTATTTGCTAAATTAAATATAAAATATAATTATCTTTGTAATAAGGTTTTAAATGCAATTATGAAAGAATTTAACACATGTAAAGCTATTAAACAAATTAAATGACATTTGTTCAAATTTACAACAAGTGGCATTATTTTCATGATAACTAAATGTTTTTAGAAAAAGAAAATCAGTTTTTTTCACAAACACTTTTCTCTTCTTCTTCAAATTCCTATTTTCTATCTTCAGTTGAACATTTATGGAAACCTGAAAACATTTTAAAAAAAAAACCTGTAATTTCAAAATCTTGCAATCTGAAACAACCTGCTATTCAATTCAATCTGCAATCTTTCAATCTGCAAATGCAAATGGAGTTCATCACTTTTTAATCAACTCAGCAAGTTAAAGAAATCTGTAAACAACAAAAATTAAAGCATGCAAGGGAGTAAATTTCATCAGCAAGTATTAAAGTTTTCTTCAGATTTAAGATTCAAGTGCATGGAAGAAAAAAAAAAGAAAAAGAAAAACTGCTCTGCATTTTTTGGAAAATCAGGTGAGTAAATATTTTAAAAACAGATTAATTTTGTTAATTTAAATACATATGAATTGATGATAGTGTTGCATGAAGATTATCCAGTTTATTTTTCGAATTATTGGTTATATTTATATGTGTGAAAAAATGACTGTATATGGGAATTGTTCTCTGTCTGAAGAAGAGAAAAATTGTGACCCTTGTTTCAAAAATCAAAATTTCAAAAATTAATCCATACTATCCTTAAGTATTTGAATGGAATTTGTTAGTAATTGTATAACAAAGATTATAAAATAGTCTGAGAATTTAAAATAGCATCATTCTTGATTAAAATAAAATTTTACAGAGAAATTTGAATATTGGTTCAAAATTTATTTTCTTAAATTCAAAATTTAACTCCATGCATGTAATCTCGATGTGAAATCATGAATTTAGATATGAAGTATGTAATTTATAGTTTTGTAATTCATTCAGAATTTGGGTTTGAATGTATTAGGAGTTTTTGTGAACTGCAATCGATTTACTTGATAAATTAAGTTGATAATTGGATTGAAGCTTGTGTGAATGTTGTAGATTGAGGGAAAATTACTATTGGAATTTTATATTGTGGGAATTTTTCAGAATTTAGTCAAGTAGGGTTTTTACTTGCTTTCGGCTGTGCGTTGATTGTCCTGATCTTTGCAACATGATAAGGTGACCGGAGGCGTTCGCTTTTCAAGGGAAGGTAGCTAGGGACGTAGAGCTTCGATGGAGAGGGTCGCCGAGGTTAATCGACGACGAGATGGTCGGTGATGGGGTGGTTTAGGGTCGAGTGGTTGCTGCAGTTTCGAGCTAAGGATCGAAACTTTGATTCGCGAGTTTATGGGTTGATCTGGGTTTAGATTTGTGATCGCGCGTGGAATTGTGATCGTTGGTAATGGTCGCGACGTATGTTGGTGACCGGCGATGGTTGGACATGTGCACGAGTAGGATGGTGTGCATTGAGTAATCGAAGCTTTGGGGAAGACGAATGGAACTCGGGGAAGGTCTCGGGTTGTGCTCGGGTGCGACTCGAAGGAATTGGGGTGGGGTTGGCTTCGGGGAAGGCACTGGATTCTCTCGGGTTGTTACTCGAGTGGGTTGCTCTTCTCTGCGTATTATATATACAGTTTAGATTTATATGTAAATTAGTATAATCAAGTTATTTACTATAAGAACAAGTTTATGAAGGAAATATAAAGTTAAACTTGTCAATTTTAAAATGAAAGTAAACCAAACGTTTAAAAGTGAAAATTTATTTTATATTTTAAATTTTAAAAATGTTTTAGGATGCTTGATTTTAAAATTTATTATCTAAATTAAGTAAAAATTCAAATTTAAAGGGGATTTGAATTTAATTATTAAATATTTAAGTTAAAGTTTTGAGGCAATCTTAACAACAGAATTTTAGAATTTTATTGAATTAAATAAGTTTAAAATTTGATAATTCAAAGTGTTTTTAAATTTGGAAATGATTTACAAATGCTTTATCTACAAGTAAGGTTATTACTACGATTTTGTAAATCAAGTTTAATAGTTAGTCTTTGAAATTAATAAGATTTGAATGATTCAGATAATTTATTTATGAGGATAATAAGGTTAAATTAATATTGATATGAATTTAAGAATACTTAATTTAAAATGGTTGTTAACAAGTAAAGATTTAATTAAAATTTCTTTAATATTAGAAGTTAATTAATTGTTGTTTAATAAATTTTAAATAATTAGTTAATTATTTATCAACCACTTAATTATGGATTAATTAAGTGGAATTACTTAATAAAGTAATTAATAAAAAAATATATACTCATGAGAGTAATTAAGTTGAAGTGATTATGGAGCAATCACTTGTTGTTATCAATTAAGGAAATTGATTAATAATTTCTTAGTGAAGTAATTAAGATTATTTAATGGAAGTAATCGGAGATAATTACTTATGTAAGTAATTAGGATTAATTATTTAATTATTTTAGTTAATTAATTAATGTGATTAATTAATTAATGGAATGTGATTAATTTAAGAATATTTACTAAATGTAATTAATTAAAATGTAATTAATTAATAAAGTAATTAATTAAGGATTGATTGTTAATTTAAATTGGTTAATAATTACTTAATGAAGTAATTAAAGATTAATTAAATTAATTAATCAAGCATTAATATAATTAAATTAGAAATTAATTAATTAAGAAGTTAATTAATTTAGTTAAGTAATTACAAATTGTTAATTACTAATTATGATTAATTAGTTGATTAATTATAAGTTCATTAGTTAATTAAAGTATTATTAATTAATAAGGATTAATTAATTAATGTGATTAATGATATTAATCAAGGTTGATTAATAAAATAATTAATTTAAATATGATTAATTAATTGTAATTAATTAGGAATTAATGTAATTAATTATAGTTAATTAATTAATGAATGATCATTAATTATTGTAATTAATGATAGTAATTAAGATTTAATTACTGAATATGGATATGATAATTACTTGAATGTAATTAATATAATTAATCAAGGAAGATTAATTAGGAAAATCATTAGAGATGATTAATTTATTCTATTTGGAATATTAATTAATGTAGAAGGATTATGGTAATCCAATTGATTAGGTGATAATCAAATCTGTTTTGGATGGTTGATTAATATGGATTGATTGATTAATATTGGTTAACTGATTGATATTGGATGATCAATATTTGGAAATTGGTATTGGATGATTGGTTGATAGTGGATGTTTGATATTGGTTTGATACTAGATGATTTGGAGATATATATGTTAAGTGATATGTTGTTTGAGAAGATGAATATTGTTATGAATTATCTCTTATGATAATATGATTCATCTAATTGTTTATATCATCCTAAATATGAGTTAAACTGTTAAACCCTTAAGTACAACTTGGACATTTAAAATGGCGTTTGGTTTCGGTGAGACCGGGATCGGATTTCCATATTTGGAATCCGAAAACCACATCGATTCCAATTAAACGTTTGGTCGTTAGTCCAAGTGGAGCAAGTGAAGACTCGAGGTGTAAGGGCTATACGTCAGTATAACTCTATGGGTGATTCCGTAATGAGTTTGACGGAATAATGCTTATAGATTCGAGATGGCGAATCAGAGTGCAAGGGCTGTGATCATTGACTCTGAGGGTGATTCCAATAACGAGTGCAACGAGATAGTGCCTTTGGTTTCGTTCGAACCCGGAACGAACTTGTATGGATTGAATGCTTTTAGCACATCGTCAGGTGGACGATGAGCATTCTAAGATTTGATGTCCTATAAAGGTAATCGTAACCTCAAGCCTCATCAACCGGGAATGGATAAAACAGGGGAGGTGCAGCAAGGCTTCGTGGGTAGCTCCCACCGGAGAGCAAGATACATCCCTGTCTAGAGGTCCCTTTCTATTTTGGCTTAGTGTGTGGTTGGTCGCGCCAACTGCGGGGTGGTCTTGTTCGGGACTGTCCGGTAAGGGATGGTTCCGGTCTTGTGTTGCAGGGGATGAAGGGAGTAATCCTCGGTACGGTGATCTAGGCCACGTACTGTGACGGGCGGTACCCCAGTAGCACGACCATTGATGGAAACCCATTTTCCTTACGAGACCCTACGGTTTTGATTGTATTACCCACTTTTGTGGCTAGTAGCTGGAATTTAATAGATGTAACAATTTCAGCTATTTCTTATTTACTTGGAAACCCTAGGCACTATTATAATATCACTGGATTTCCTATCAAATGTTTTGGTTAGCGTAAGGTAAAAACTTTTCCATGCTTATGTGTGGGAAGTCTTACGTGATACCTTTTCTTTTCAAAAGGTTTTCTAAAGTTAAGCAATTTTAAACCGTTTACTCACACCAGACCCCTGTCTGACCCGAGTGTTTATTTTCTGTTTTATTAAACTCTTGGGTACTCATATTATGTATGAGTAGTCAAGTGGATCAGGTTAGCTTGAAGAATTCTGGAGGAGTTATGGAGCAGGAGGCTTCGACGTGTAGATATATATATTGTTTCCGCTGTGTATGTTATATCTGTTCCTCTTGTATACTTGAGTTGTATGAATTAGATAGATGTTTTATAACTGTCTAATATGTGTTGAATAAATTGTGTACTCTGATATAATGAGACACTATGTAATATTTTATGTGATATATTATATTTTATTCGTTCCGCTGTGAGTTCTCTGATGTTGTTTGTGTTCTTCTTTCTCTTTCTTTTCTTCTTCTATCCCTTTCTTTCTTCAAGATGACGCGATTTTCTGGGAGTATAAAGTCGGGTCGTCACATTTGGTATCAGAGCATTAGGCTCTGGAGTGTGTCTTTCTTTAAGGAGCATTAGGCTGAGAGAATACCTAAGCTCTATAGTAGTGTCTTTCATGAGAGTGCGTACTTGTAATTTTTATATATAACTATAACTATATATATATATATATATATATATCTACCTAATAGGTTGGGTTATCTGTACGGATTTTCCAACATAAGTTTAGAGGTAGATGGAGTAGTGGTGTTTGTGGGTAACACAACTACCACAGATGGAAGAGGTTCCATATGTTTGAGGTTGGAAGTATTTGTCGAGACTGTAGACCTAATACCGTCTCGAGTAAGTTTTGCAGTTCGAAGTAAGGATTTCTTTGATATCCGAAGGAAATCTTTTAAAGATTCGGAATTTATCTTTGGAGTGTAAGTTTGGATTTCGCTCGGGTAAGCGAATTTTGCTTGTGTTTGGATTTGTTGGAAGTGCAGAAGTAAGTGATGGTATCTTGGTAACTGCATGATGAGATGCAGTATCCTTGGATACTTTCTGAAGGTGTTTTCTTTTGAAGCAGTTTTAGTAATAGTTGAGGAGCAGTCTTTACCTACCTCAGAGAAGATTCATCTATGTATAAGTTGTTTAGATCTTTAGTAGGAGATTGGCTGTTTTGGGAATGTGAGACTAAGGTCTATGAGTCGTTTTGCTTTGGCAAGGTCTCACTTGTTATTCCTTAAGGTAAGCGAGTTGTGGATGCTTGGTTTTGAGTCCGAGTTTCTTGAGAAGTTGCATGCCATCTCGGAGGTCCGTTGTGTGGTTTGTTGATGGTTTTGGTTTCAAAGAAGCCTTTGGATTTGAAGTCTTTGGTTAGCTGTGGTAGCAGTTTCAGCTCGGAGTGTTCGATGTGCGGACGAGGAGATCTTTTAGCCTTGTTGTATCATCAAGGTAGAGTTTAGAAACTGCAATGTTGATTGTTTCTATGGTGGTTTAGAAATCTTTGTGGTTCTCTTTAAGCAGTCCGGGCTGAAGGTGGTGATGTTTTCTTGAAGGGTTAACCTGGTTTGGAAAAACTTTAAGCCGTTCTAATTGGTAAAGAGAGGACAGTTTGTTTGGAATCCGAACTAGGTAGGATCGCAAAAGTGACTTGCGATTAGCTGGAAATATTCTTAGGCTATCTTGGGTGATCTGTTGTTTGAGACTAAGGATTCTCATGTGGAAGTAGGAGCTGCTGAGATAATCTGGAGTTTTTCAGCATCTGGAAGTTGAATTCCATACTGTTTTGGTTCCGGAAGTAATTCTGGTAGTTAGCCTGGTACTTGAATGGTTCTTGGAGTAAGGAGAATGGTGTAGCAACTCAGATATTTTTGGAATTTGAATTGGACTGATATAGCTTTTTGGAATAGGATTCTGTTTTGAGGTAGCTGCTGTGCAAGAAAGGAAGTAAGTTCTGTTTGCTATTGTTTGAGTAATAGAGCTTGAATTCTGGATTTCGACGAATTTTGGAAGACTTTTCTGTTGAATAGGGTCTAGGAACTGCTTTGCTTTGGTCTAGTGGTTTCTAGAATTATCAACATAGATTGAGCTGATCAGGAAGAGTTTGGCAGTCCAGGATTATCTGTTAAGTTACAGATATGAGATAAGGAGTTTGGTATTTGAAGTTGGAGACTTCAGTGTTGTTAGAATTCTCTGGTTAAGAGAACAGATATTGGATAGGATTGGTTGGTTAGTGCTGAGGCATTTGAGGATTTCTTATCTGTGTTTTGATAGGATAAGATTGAATTGCCAGTTTGGATAGCTGGAATTCATTTTGTAACACATATCTCTGAGGGAGTACATGTATGATTCATCGATTGGTTGTTGAATCTGTAGTTCAGTTGGAGTTGGATGTTGAGCTGGATTTGAGAGTAATCTGAAGTTCTGTTCAGATTGAAGGATCTAGAGATAAGTGGAGCTCGGGATTTTGGTTGTGTAGTTAGTTTGTTGTTTTGTGTAGAGCGAGTCTCCCGATAATTTATATTTAGGAAACTCGAGATAGTATTAGAAATTTGTTCTGATTTGTGTCAGAATAATTTATTAAGTTTGTTTGTTTATGTGATTGCTATGGATGTTAGTAACTGGTTGTTAGGAATGCTTTGCTAATTTAAATTAAAATCTGTACTGGATTATTAAATTACCTTTGCTTTTAAATTTCGGGGACGAAATTCTTTTAAGGGGGAGGATTGTAACGACCCAGAATTTTGGGCAATATAAATTTAATAATCTGTGTTAATAATTTAATTGGTTTGGTAATTTTCTTTATAATTTTAATTTTAATTTGGCTAATTTATTCTCTTTAAGGGTTAATAAATATCTTTCTGACAATTTAAATTTGATAAGAATTGTTTTTCAAAGATAATAAAATTTTTATTCTGTTTATAATATATACAATTGATATATATTGTGAATAGAAGAGCTTTTGTTTTAAATTAAAGATTAAATTTCAAATTGTAACATATATGTATGTATATGTTATAGTTTGATATTGTTTTGAAATATAATCCATTAATAATTTGTATATGAATGGATATTGTAACTTAAAGCTTTGTTTAGAAATTATATTTTCAAAAGTTAATTTAAAGATTAATTCATTTAAAATATAAGATAATCAGTTTGTTTTTAAATAAGATAATTTAAAAAGATTTTAAACAAAGTTTTGTCTTTCTTTTAAAATATTTAAAATATGAGATTGTTATTTATTTTAAAAATGACAGTTTAAATAAGTTTTAAAAGCTTTGTTTTGTTACTTTAAAATTGCTTAGATTTAAATGGTTATAAATGCATATGTATAATTGTTTTAGATTTTTAGAATACGAAGAAATTATTTATATTAATTTTGAGACATTTTCTTTTAAAGGCAAACTTATATATATACATATGTAAGTATTTGCTAAATTAAATATAAAATATAATTATCTTTGTATTAAGGTTTTAAATGCAATTATACAAGAATTTAAAACATGTAAAGCTATTAAACAAATTAAATGACATTTGTTCAAATTTACAACAAGTGGCATTATTTTCATGATAACTAAATGTTTTTAGAAAAAGAAAATCTGTTTTTTTTCACAAACACTTTTCTCTTCTTCTTCAAATTCCTATTTTCTATCTTCAGTTGAACATTTATGGAAACCTGAAATTTTTTTTTTAAAAAAAATATGTAATTTCAAAATCTTGCAATCTGAAACAACCTGCTATTCAATTCAATCTGCAATCTTTCAATCTGCAAATGCAAATGGAGTTCATCGCTTTTTAATCAACTCAGCAAGTTAAAGAAATCTGTAAACAACAAAAATTGAAGCATGCAAGGGAGTAAATTTCATCAGCAAGTATTAAAGTTTTCTTCAGATTTAAGATTCAAGTGCATGGAAGAAAAAAAGAAAAGAAAAAGAAAAACTGCTCTGCATTTTTTGGAAAATCAGGTGAGTAAATATTTTAAAAACAGACTAATTTTGTTAATTTAAATGCATATGAATTGATGATAGTGTTGCATGAAGATTATCCAGTTTATTTGTTGAATTAATGGTTATATTTATATGTGTGGAAAAATGACTGTATATAGGAATTGTTCTCTGTCTGAAGAAGAGAAAAATTGTGACCCTTATTTCAAAAATCAAAATTTCAAAAATTAATTCATACTAGCCTTAAGTATTTGAATGGAATTTGTTAGTAATTGTATAACAAAGATTATAAAATAGTCTGAGAATTTAAAATAGCATCACTCTTGATTAAAATAAAATTTTACAGAGAAATTTGAATATTGGTTCAAAATTTATTTTCTTAAATTCAAAATTTAACTCCATGCATGTAATCTGGATGTGAAATCATGAATTTAGATATGAAGTATGTAATTTATAGTTTTGTAATTCATTCAGAATTTGGGTTTGAATGTATTAGGAGTTTTTGTGAACTGCAATCGATTTACTTGATAAATTAAGTTGATAATTGGATTGAAGCTTGTGTGAATGTTGTAGATTGAGGGAAAATTACTATTGGAATTTTATATTATGGGAATTTTTCAGAATTTAGTCAAGTAGGATTTTTACTTGCTTTCGGCTGTGCGCTGATTGTCCTGATCTTTGCAACATGATAAGGTGACCGGAGGCGTTCGCTTTTCAGGGGAAGGTAGCTAGGGACGTAGAGCTTCGATGGAGAGGGTCGCCGAGGTTAATCGACAACGAGATGGTCGGTGATGGGGTGGTTTTGGGTCGAGTGGTTGCTGCAGTTTCGAGCTAAGGATCGAAACTTTGATTCGCGAGTTTATGGGTTGATCTGGGTTTAGATTTGTGATCGCGCGTGGAATTGTGATCGTTGGTAATGGTCGCGACGTACGTTGGTGACCGGCGATGGTTGGACATGTGCACGAGTAGGATGGTGTGCACTGGGTAATCGAAGCTTTGGGGAAGACGAATGGAACTCGAGGAAGGTCTCGGGTTGTGCTCGGGTGCGACTCGAAGGAATTGGGGTGGGGTTGGCTTCGGTGAAGGCACTGGATTCTCTCGGGTTGTTACTCGAGTGGGTTGCTCTTCTCTGCGTATTATATATACAATTTAGATTTATATATAAATTAGTATAATCAAGTTATTTACTATAAGAACAAGTTTATGAAGGAAATATAAAGTTAAACTTGTCAATTTTAAAATGAAAGTAAACCAAACGTTTAAAAGTGAAAATTTATTTTATATTTTAAATTTTAAAAATGTTTTAGGATGTTTGATTTTAAAATTTATTATCTTAATTAAGTAAAAATTCAAATTTAAAGGGGATTTGAATTTAATTATTAAATATTTAAGTTAAAGTTTTGAGGCAATGTTAACAACAGAATTTCAGAATTTTATTGAATTAAATAAGTTTAAAATTTGATAATTCAAAGTGTTTTTAAATTTGGAAATGATTTACAAATGCTTTATCTACAAGTAAGGTTATTATTACGATTTTGTAAATCAAGTTTAATAGTTAGTCTTTGAAATTAATAAGATTTAAATGATTCAGATAATTTATTTATGAGGATAATAAGGTTAAATTAATATTGATATGAATTTAAGAATACTTAATTTAAAATGGTTGTTAACAAGTAAAGATTTAATTAAAATTTCTTTAATATTAGAAGTTAATTAATTGTTGTTTAATTAATTTTAAATAATTAGTTAATTATTTATCAACCACTTAATTATGGATTAATTAAGTGGAATTACTTAATAAAGTAATTAATAAAAAATATATACTCATGAGAGTAATTAAGTTGAAGTGATTATGGAGTAATCACTTGTTGTTATCAATTAAGGAAATTGATTAATAATTTCTTAGTGAAGTAATTAAGATTATTTAATGGAAGTAATCAGAGATAATTACTTATGTAAGTAATTAGGATTAATTATTTAATTATTTTAGTTAATTAATTAATGTGATTAATTAATTAATGGAATGTGATTAATTTAAGAATAATTACTAAATGTAATTAATTAAAATGTAATTAATTAATAAAGTAATTAATTAAGGATTGATTGTTAATTTAAATTGGTTAATAATTACTTAATGAAGTAATTAAAGATTAATTAAATTAATTAATCAAGCATTAATATAATTAAATAAGAAATTAATTAATTAAGAAGTTAATTAATTTAGTTAAGTAATTACAAATTGTTAATTACTAATTATGATTAATTAGTTGATTAATTATAAGTTAATTAGTTAATTAAAGTATTATTAATTAATAAGGATTAATTAATTAATATGATTAATGATATTAATCAAGGTTGATTAATAAAATAATTAATTTAAATATGATTAATTAATTGTAATTAATTAGGAATTAATGTAATTAATTATAGTTAATTAATTAATGAATCATCATTAATTATTGTAATTAATGATAGTAATTAAGATTTAATTACTGAATATGGATAGGATAATTACTTGAATGTAATTAATATAATTAATCAAGGAAGATTAATTAGGAAAATCATTAGAGATGATTAATTTATTCTATTTGGAATATTAATTAATGTAGAAGGATTATGGTAATCCAATTGATTAGGTGATAATCAAATCTGTTTTGGATGGTTGATTAATATGGATTGATTGATTAATATTGGTTAACTGATTGATATTCGATGATCAATATTTGGAAATTGGTATTGGATGATTGGTTGATAGTGGATGTTTGATATTGGTTTGATACTAGATGATTTGGATATATATGTTAAGTGATATGTTGTTTGAGAAGATGAATATTGTTATGAATTATCTCTTATGATAATATGATTCATCTAATTGTTTATATCATCCTAAATATGAGTTAAACTGTTAAACCCTTAAGTACAACTTGGACATTTAAAATGGCGTTTGGTTTCGGTGAGACTGGGATCGGATTTCCATATTTGGAATCCGAAAACCACATCGATTCCAATTAAACGTTTGGTCGTTAGTCCAAGTGGAGCAAGTGAAGACTCGAGGTGTAAGGGCTATACGTCAGTATAACTCTGTGGGTGATTCCGTAATGAGTTTGACGGAATAATGCTTATAGATTCGAGATGGCGAATCAGAGTGCAAGGGCTATGATCGTTGACTCTGAGGGTGATTCCAATAATGAGTGCAACGAGATAGTGCCTTCGGTTTCGTTCGAACCCGGAACGAACTTGTATGGATTGAATGCTTTCAGCACATCGTCAGGTGGACGATGAGCATTCTAAGATTTGATGTCCTATAAAGGTAATCGTAACCTCAAGCCTCATCAATCGGGAATGGCTAAAACAGGGGAGGTGCAGCAAGGCTTCGTGGGTAGCTCCCACTGGAGAGCAAGATACATCCCTGTCTAGAGGTCCCTTTCTATTTCGGCTTAGTGTGTGGTTGGTCGCGCCAACTACGGGGTGGTCTTGTTCGGGACTGTCCAGTAAGGGATGGTTCCGGCCTTGTGTTGCAGGGGATGAAGGGAGTAATCCTCGGTACGGTGATCTAGGCCACGTACTTTGACGGGCGGTACCCTAGTTGCCCGGCCATTGATGGAAACCCATTTTCCCTACGAGACCCTACGGTTTTGATTGTTGTCAGGACACGATTCTTCGTCTTCCGAAAATTCAACATCGATACTCACTTTATCGACTGCCGAGTAATCGAACGACGGAAAACCGAACACTGAGGGTTTTAAGAAAGAAGAAAAGAAAAGAAAAAGAGAGAAAAAGGTAGAAGATAGAGGGAAAAGAAGATAGAAAAATTTAAAATATAGAAGGAAAAGAGAATAGAGGAAAAAGAAAAACAGAAGAAAATAGGACGGACAGAACACAACAGAACAACATCAGAATCTCACAATTCGCAGCGGAACAATATATAATAATAAATGAATAATCTTTAAACAAAGAACTATCAGTTATTACATTACATCACATTACATCATATCATCAGAGTGTACAACAACAACAAATAGTGCAGCGGAAAAGAAATACTATATAACTAGTAATACGCCATGCCATCCAGCTTGCCTCCTGCAACTCCAGAATATCCAGAATATCCTGATGAACCTTAACTCTTGCCTGCCCGTGTGGAAATTGGTGGGCACCCAGAGTTTAGGAAGGAAAACAATAAACTCCAAGTCAGTCATGTGGCTGGTGTGAGAACTCAAAACAGTTTATTTATCTTTAAAAATCAAAATAGAGGAATATTTTTATTTCAATTCGCAATGCTTTTAAAAATGAGACTACCATAAGGCCTCCCGCACACACACACAATGCAAACGCAGAATCGGAGGAGATTTATCCTTATGATAGTCAAAGATGCTTGATACGCATTTAAAATAACATTTGATATTATTACTAGTGCATAGTGTAGGAAAAATTCATTTCGAAAGTAGAATATAAATCTTAGCCAACATACGACCATTATCGTATGCCTACTAATAGCTACCATCTAAACAGTGGTGACCACCATAAGTAAATGGCAGGTTCTACAACTAATACCGTACAAGTTTCGTATTGTTTCTTTGGATTTCCAACAAATGGTCAGGCAAGGAACTTCCCATTGCCACATGAGAATGCCTCTGGAAAGACATCCCCGAGAACCAAACCGGAACTCTGCCAACACAAGGCCGGGTTACCCCTAACTGGGTAACTACTGACACGAGCACGCCATTCCTCGATCGTAAACGACCTTTCTCACGGGATCCCGAAAACCAACAACCACAAAGTAATAAATTCGTAGTAACCACATAGGTTAAATATCTGGGCTCCATACCATGATACCACCTCTATCCAGAAGGAAATGTACATACCCTAAAGGGAGCTACCCCTCATAACCTTGCCGCATCTTTCCTGTTTTGACCATTTACGGGGTGTGAGGTTGACGAAGTCACGTCCACAAAAACATACTTTATACAAAAGCCATGCTTTGGGTCAACAAATGATCAACACAATGATCACTAAGATAGACGATCAAATAAACGATCCTATCACAATAATCAACACAATGATCATTTACAGCATCACTCAGCATATCACATTACCAAATTGGGAATATATCGCTGATAACTTCAACTATATAACCTCTGAGCTCGTACGTCTCAGAGAAGGGTGTTAAGCTAAAAGAATAAATTCTTCGCCACCAACAGAAATATCTTTGAAAGAAATCGGCTTTATATCTCAACTTGTAATGTCAGACACACAATCCATACAAGTCTGTTCCGGGCTCGAACAAAACCGAAGGCACTTCTTACGAAGCCCTTGCAATCCGGATATTCACAATCCTGATCGGATTCACCATCACATATGGAGAACTCTATACCGGAGCAACTCGGTGCAGAGTAAATCGACAGGTCATCCTATCGCTCTCGCAAATACCGGGTCTTCAACACCGATCTTCAATGCAATTATAACGACGTATCACATATTTGGAATGGGTTATACGACCTCATGGTCCTTTCCCGGTTAACCCGAATAGTGAGCGCTTATTCAAAAATAAGTGTAGCATTCACATTCAAACAATTCACATCATATACCCATTCAAAGGGAAATATTGATAGTCGGTTATTGAACTATCACTGGATATGCACACATCACCAGTTTCCAAATAATTTTCCAAATTATTTATCTTCCAAAAATACCTTTACAAGATATATTATTTCAACACTTCAAAAATAAATCAATATTTATTTTTAAACAGATTCCACTTTCTTTTATAAATTCCATAGTGAATTTATAATTCACAATATCTATTGATATACGTTTTCAATTATCCATTTTCAATTTATCTTCAAAAAGATAAATTCTAAATATCACTTCATATTGGAAAACAATTCCATACTTATTAAATAAGTAATTCACAAATTTTATTTATTTTCAACACTTGGAAAATATTCAATATACTTAAATCGAAATTAAGTATATATTTCATTCTTTAAGGAAATCATTCTCTTAAACATATTTATTTGGGCCAAAACGAATGTTACGTAAAACATCGTTACGACAACCCAAAATCACTAGTATAGGGATTCGAAATTAAAATAGATATATAAATCCCAATACTATACAAAAACATTTCCTTTCGGAAATCATTTACTATAATAACAGTGTTATAGTCCATTATTTCCTTCTATTTCTCGAAAACGTCTATTTCAACAATTAATGTTGAAATCTATGGTTTCGAATCTCAACACATTTTAAAACATTGTTCGATCGTTTTAATTCAATTTCAATATCACATTCAAAACAATTTCTTTAACATCTTATTCACTATTCAAAAACGTGAATATACTACGTTAACAATTTCATCCTTTTATTCATTTTAATTCAAAGGATTATTCACAGTCAAAAATGTGAATATAACTCCATAAATAAGTTATAACCATTTACTTATCAAAATAAGTCTTTTGTGAATTTATAAAACAACGTTTATAAATTCCATTTCTATTTATTTCATAACTACTTCCTTTATAAATCTCCTTTATTAACCTATTCGATTTATAACTCAATTATAAATCAAAAGTTCACACTATAAGTTAAATGCTTATAAAACGATTATTTTACAAAAATCGTTCTTTTAACTTCATAATTATAAATCTTATAACTTATAAGATTCAATTATTCAACCAAATCTATTCTTTCAATAACTTCACAAATTTATAAATCTTACTATTTATAAATTTTATTTATAACTTCACCGTTTATAATTCTATAAATTTCATTCTTTAATGGAATTCATTTTCACTTCATTCAAACACTTATAAAAACTCGTTTTATAATTTCAATATCTCAATTTATAAATATCCATTTATAAATCTCTTAATATAAATCAATTTATATTATTCTTTTTAAACGTCTTTAAATTCCTTTAAAAACTTCATCCTTTTGATTCATAAAATAATTAAATTTTATAAACCCTATATTTCAACTTTTCATAATAAATTCAAAAATTCCGATTTAACTATTTTATAAAATCATTAGCATCATATTCTCAAAAATCAGTTTTTAACTATATTTCTCAAAAATCATAATTTTTATAACTTTAAAAATTATAACGTTTATTTATTTAAAATGAATCAATTCCAAAAATATTTTATAAACGTATACTTTCAAAAATCACTTTGAAATCATTTTAAAATTCCAAATTTGGCCCAATGATGCTACACACCAAATAGTCAATCACGACTACAACGATATCATATATCAATATGAAAATCCATCAAATATCAAAATATCTGAAATCAAATAAATACTGTTGAGGAATCCAGTTGGATCCCTCCAACCTGTTTTCCTGCATCCAAAAACATTAGCACAATACCAATTTCGCTCCAGTACGAAATTATCGCGGTATATGTTCTTATTAAATATTATCCGCTTAATAACGGCGTAATAGGGTCTCATCCGCTAAACAAATAAATGAGGGAAATCAATAACTCCAATATATACATATGCCAATATATATATATATATTGCTATTATATATATAATACCAATTTCACTGTTTATGAAATATTCGCGGTATATGTTTTTAATAAATAACATCCGCTTACTAACGGCGTATAATGTCTATTTTAACAATCAATAGATATCAATCAACATTCAAACATGCATTCAAATATTTTAAATCTAACTATTTAAAATAAAATCGAAACTGATTCGATTGAGTGAGAAATTCTCACCTTGATTTTATTTTCCTTTTTAGCGATTTATTTCGAATAAAATTAAACGGACGTTTAATTTTACCCAAAATTCTCACTAACTCCAAACGACTCCAAACCAACTCCATCGCGTAGTGCTCGTCCATACGATTCCAACGCAACTGGTTTCGCGCGTTTTCGACCTCGTATGAAAAAGTTATGAATTTTATAAGTTTGTACACGATTTATATACACAATTTATATACACAATTTATAACTAACTTTAATAATTTAAACACCCTAATCAACCTGGACCCTTGGATCTCACCCAAACTCATCTGGGCCGCTCCCTTCTTCTTCCCTCCCTCACGTCTTGGCTACAGACACATCAAAACGCAAGAACCCATACACATAGCAACTAGGGTTTAAATTTACAACCATTTCAAACGATTTGAACACGATCAGCTTGCTCCATGTCGAAGCCCTCACCACAAGCTACACTCGGCCCAAACACCAGCAAACTCGGCCCCTTGATCCCCCTTGAACCGCGTGCGCAAGCTATGACTGACGGCCCCACTTTGCTCCTCCATCGTCGCTCCAAATTCGATCATAACCGTTGGATCTCTAGTTCGTGTTGTGCTCTACAAGTTTCTAGTTGGAAGTTTCGGCTAATTGTCAATGGATTTGGAGAAAAGAGAGGGGGAAGAAGAAGAAATACTGGCCGTTCATGGGTTAGGGCCGGCTGCAGTATATAGTTAGGGTATTTTTTTTTTTTTTTTTATGAAGAGAGAGGGGTGTTGGCCTATTTATAAAGAAAATCGAACACTATTCATCCGGAAATTCCGAACTCCGATTTACGCGCCGTAACCAGCGTTTCTAGGGTTTACCCCACGTTCCGGACACAATGGAACAGGTTTCGGAAGCTAATTCGGAAGTATGTGCGAGTTATGGCTGTAAACGCTCAATTTGAATTAAACCGATTTAAGTCGATTTCTAGGCGTTTTAATTCGTACCGGACAAACCGTAAATCCAATCGACTTGAAATTTGAAATTTTACAATAATATCACATTACAGATCCGATGAAACTGGTTTCGTCGAAATCCGAGACTTTTTGAAAAATGGCTATTTTTCACTCGCCAAATTTAAATTAAAAATAAATCGATGCGTTTCGAGCTGCCACGATCAAACGGTAACTCCGATTGACACAAAATTTGAAATCCGGTAATAAATAACTATTACGGATCCAATGGAACTGGTTTCGTTCAATTCTGAGACTGTTAAAAAATTGGCTATTTTCACTAGTCGATTTTAATATTAAAATATTCAATTTTCACAAATTAACTTTAAATTCGATTTTAAAAGTTCTAAAATATCATTCTAACTCCCATATGATAAAATAAAATTTTACAAATCATTTTCAATCATATTTAACTCAATTTTCAATTATTTTCATAATTTAACATATTAAATTATCGATTTAATTATTCAATAAAATCCAAAAATTCAAATAAAAATTTATTTGACTTATAAATTCACTTCTTAATATTTAAAATTAATTAAATATTCAAATTTTTAATTATTAAAAATTCTGGGTCGTTACAATTGTATTACCCACTTTTGTGGCTAGTAGCTGGAATTTAATAGATGTAACAATTTCGGCTATTTCTTATTTACTTGGAAACCCTAGACACTATTATAATATCACTGGATTTCCTATCAAATGTTTTGGTTAGCGTAAGGTAAAAACTTTTCCATGTTTATGTGTGGGAAGTCTTACGTGATACCTTTTCTTTTCAAAAGGTTTTCTAAAGTTAAGCAATTTTAAACCGTTTACTCACACCAGACCCCTGTTTGACCCGAGTGTTTATTTTCTGTTTTATTAAACTCTTGGGTACTCATATTATGTATGAGTAGTCAAGTGGATCAGGTTAGCTTGACGAATTCTGGAGGAGTTATGGAGCAGGAGGCTTCGACGTGTAGATATATATATTGTTTCCGCTGTGTATGTTATATCTGTTCCTCTTGTATACTTGAGTTGTATGAATTAGACAGATGTTTTATAACTGTCTAATATGTGTTGAATAAATTGTGTACTCTGATATAATGAGATACTATGTAATATTTTATGTGATATATTATATTTTATTCGTTCCGCTGTGAGTTCTCTAATGTTGTTTGTGTTCTTCTTTCTCTTTCTTTTCTTCTTCTATCCCTTTCTTTCTTCAAGATGACGCGATTTTCTGGGAGTATAAAGTCGGGTCGTCACAATATTGGTCATGTCATTCCTGTGCTTGAAATATCTTGAAATGACTCGAGTATTATAAAATAATAAGCGGATTAGACTATGTATTATCAAGGATCATAAATAAGATAATATAACATAAACAAGGAAGAATAATATGATATCACTATTAAAGATATTCAATACATTAGACATATCAAAGCGTCTATATATACATATAGGATAATCCTCAAGGCATTAAATCACCAAATATCTAAAATCCTTATAAAGATGTCATCACCCATTTGAAACACACTAAATCAAAATTTTTGTAATCAATACAAATGGGTGAATCATACATCTTGTCTGTCTAAGAAGGATACATGGTTTACTATACTTTGGACATAATCTAAGGTATAATCTCATCTCATATGTACCTTTCTATAGCATGCAGACCAAACCCAAACAGGAACTAACAACCATATGCAAATTGAAAAACCCAAGGTCTATAGTATCGTATGTTATATAGTTGGATCTATTCCTATACATAAGTTCATGCGAACCAAAACCAAACGGGAGACTAGTGACCATACACGTGCTCTAGGAGCCTAGGATCACCTAACTAGATCCACTCCTATAGTCTTTAGTTACTTCTATGAACATTTCGATAAATATCCACCAGTGGCTTGTCGACATATAGCCGCGATAACAGCTCTACCTTGCTCCTTTAGGTAACAGACTATTGGCTTATGCGACATAACAAATAGGGGCATAGGCTACCTACCCTATAGGTTACCTAACCTAAAACTATTAAGTAGGGCACCTACCCCACGAGTCACCAAACCCAAACTCGTGATGTTGGGGCACCTGTCCCATGTTATATAATGCACATCTAAATAATATCTAAAAAAGGTGCCGCGAATCGAGGGCGTGAACCCACCATCAAGTCGTCAAGGTAAATTCTGGCCAACCTAGCTATCTTTCGAAACATAAAGGGAGCTAGACAAGGGTAGACAGACGTATTGAACAAATATATTGGCCGACACATGGCTCTAAGTATACTCAATGCAATGAGTATCACATACAACAGACCCCGTATTGAGTGTCATTCACAAGCAAAAGAATAAATGAATAAATAAAACAACAGCGTCCTATATCACAACGTTTTACTAGTCCATTTATTCAGTGCTCATACATCACACTTGCCCATCTTTATTCTTTATAACAAATCGTAAAAATAACTGAAAATGTGTTATCGAATGTCCCATAACAGATGGTATCACTAAACAGTTTATTCAAATATTTCGTCACACGGAATAAAAATCAATAAATCAAACATAAAGGATGTCATCACCGTATTATAACATATCAGTAATCAAAACAGCATCAATAGTGAATCATTCTTAAGTCAAAATTAACATATAAGAGAATGACAATTTGAAAAGATTTAAAACTAGATTGTAAAGTAGATAAACACAACAACGTATAAATAGATATTAAATAATGAATCTTTCATAACATATAATCTTATATAACTTGATATAACAAAATATATACTTAGAATAGGAAAAAAAATAAAGATTCTAAGATTAACGAAATGATTATCCAAACCAAATATAATATATATATATATATATATATATATATTAGAATTAAATAAATAAATAGTTAAACTAAAATATGCTACATATAAATAATTATTCAATAATTACAATAAGAAATAGAAAATTCTTCTTTTTTCTATAACCTAAACAAAACATCTTACTTAAGAATTACTCCATAACTTACTATAATTATATACTACAAATAAATAATTTTATTAAACATCCAAATAAATTTTACATAATTACAACATATCCTAGTTAGTTCAATTATTCATAAACAAACATATTAGAATTTCATAAGGTATATTACAAAATAACAATTCAAATCATTTCATACTTTAAATCCTAAAGAATAAACTTCATTTATTATTAACCTTAAAATGGTATCCATATTAATATTTAATATGTATTTAACTAACTTATAAACATTAAAGATTGAATATATTCAATAATAAGATATCCTGAGAAAACAACTTACAAAATTATGTGTGGCTTCATAAATTGTTTTAATAGATAAAAGAACTTCATATGCAAGGGTATATGTAAGTTATACAAGCTAACAAATGAAGTTAGGGGTGCAATCCTCTATAATAAGTGCAAAAGAAAATTAAATAGCAACTATATATGCACATATATCCTTTTTTCAGGGAATGGGCATGGAGAAAATGGATAAGGAACTGCAACATAATAAAGAAATATACAAAGAGGAAATCCAAAACTGTTTCAGTAGGAAGTTACGCACACTACGCATTGACCTGGGGCACATGCACACCTGCTCGAATGATCATAAGCATAGAAATAGCACACATGCATATGAATACGACCCACACACACGTGCAAAATATATACTTGCGGGCAAGAAGGATAACTCACACACGTGCAAAATCGATACATGTAGGCAGGGAGGAGAACTCACACACATGCACCTAAAGGGGAGGATGACCTGACCGGTCATAGACCGGTCCACTAGTCATCTATGACCGATCGACCGGTCAGAGCTTCCTAGATCTTCACTGCTCCAGACTATGCTCTTATTATTATTATTACTAGTATTATTTCATTTTGACTAATCGATTCCTATTAAAACTGCTTTCTATGCTTCCTCCACCCTCTCGAACGCATGTGCACATCACACATAAATCTTATATCGCACCTCCATTTACTTATCATTTAGATGTTCAATGATGAAAAGAACCTCATCCTTTAATTTAGGAATTTTTCATAATTTATTAGAATTTGAATCAAAATATTATAAAAAAGGTAGATTTAGGGTTGTGATTGATTTTCTAAAGTCAGAAATGAATATGATATTGTTGTATTTATTGACGAGGAGAGAAATCTTGTGTTCGAAATTTCTAGAGAAGGAGAAGTCTGGAAACAAGATTTTTAGGGTTTGGGCAAATAGGCTTAAGAGGGTTGAACTTAGGCTTTGTAAATTTAAACGAGCAAATATATATATATATATATATATATATATATATATATATTCTCTTACTTTAAGAAATAAATTTAACTTAATTTAAATAAATACAATTTTCTATTTAAAATTACTTGTTCATCAAGTCAATAATATACAGCAAACGCATCACTTTTATAAAATATTATATATATATATATAACTTATCTAACTTATTTATCTTATTTTTACAATTTTAATCCTTTTACTAAATAATTTTTAAAACCAATACATCAAATAATCTCTAAATTCCAATTTATTTAATTAATTTACTATTATTAACTTAAGTTAATTATTACTTAAAATCTGGTTGTTATAATATAACTAAGGTCGAGTAGAGAATATCGAAGTGATATTATTGCATAGTTCTCTTGACTTAAGAATACTGCTAAACTTCAATATGGACATTCCACTTTGATTATAGTTAATCGTGGCACGACATCCATCTCATGACTGTAGTTGGGTTGAATTAAAGCATTGCAAGTGAAATACTATTCAATAGAGAATTCTTCTTCTCAGTTATACAAGGTTAACATCACGGTCAACTATAGTCAACTCCGAATCAAAGTTTCTGGCTAGAGTAGTTCAGTTAATAATAATTATTGTTATTGAACTAAAGACTTCATGTTTGGATTATACAAGCTGAATGTGGACGATATTGAAATTTTGACCAAAATCAAATTTCATATGTCTTAACATGATATAATTCTGATGATGAAAAAGTGTGTAAGTAATCATTACCATCAAGGACTGCTTAAAACAGAAAAATTATATTTTATCAAAAATGCGTAAGTGATTAATTCAGCCAAACTATCACACCACTAGTTAAGGCAACTTGTGAATGTTGATATTCAATTTATTCAGTATTAATCGCTAACTAAATTTACACCTATGAGTCGCGCGGCTGCAATGTTAAATACTATGAAATACCATATGATTTAATTAAATTATAATATTATAAATGAATTAAATTAATTATTATTAATGAAATATTAATTATTAATTTTTTTAATTTATTTGAATTAATATTTAGTATAGTGCATATATAAATAATATATATGTACGTATCAATATACGATGTCGATAAACATTTTAAATTGGATTTGAAATGAATAATATTGACTGATTTTGGAAAACCATATGGGATCATTAGGCCCATATATGGTCAGCAAATTAGGTAGGATAAAGGGAGATTTCATTTAAACAATTGGGTTTTGAATTGGCAAGGAGAACCGATCCGGATTTCCTCGTTTTAGTCCGTCCTCTAGCCTATATAAACCATCCAACCCCTCTTATTTTCAGGTTACTTTTTGGATCCTCCACCAACCTTCCTAGACCGAAAATCCCAAGGAATATTTGTCATTTAATTTCCAAAATAAATTAAGTCAAATTTGAAAATTATAGTATGGTGCTAGTCTCTTATTTGCTGCATATTCAAGAACTTTTTGGATTAGATCTATGGAGTTTCATATTCAACATTCAAAATGCATATTTAAGGCTACTAATTGGTAACTTTTTTCAAAAAAATTCTATTATATACATGTTTATCTATGATAGTACACATGTGTAGATCAGTTACTTGTTTTATCAGGAATTTATATATTTATTTGATGTCTAATTTACATACATATACACACTTGTTTAAAATGAAAGAAAACATACGTATGTATATACATTTCATTTTGGTAATTATAAAAAAGATGAAAATTAAAAATGATTTTAAAATAATTTTTAATTTAAAATTTCAATTTCATAATTCGTATACATACGTACATATAAATTACATAAAAATTAATTTATTAATTCTTATTTATATATAATTAAAAAAAATATGTGTGTATATATATATATATATATAATTAAATCCAAAATAAAATAATATTTTTTTCAAAAATTTTAAATTATTATGAATAATATATATATATATATATGTTAAATATAAATCATACAGATTTATAATTGAAAAATTGTATAAAATCCATATGGATTTTATATTTATATAAAAATTATTTTGATAAAAGGTTCCAACCAAAAAAATTAATTTTTAACATATGATTATTCATATTTACTAATTAATATCCTATAAATATATTTTAAAATTATATTTAAATTATTTCAAATCTTTATTTAAATTTTTTTTTGTGTGTGTGTGTGTGCATGCGTGTATATGTGTGTGTGTATTTTTGTGCACATGTATGTATATCAACATTTGGAATTTGAATTTTTAATTCGAAATAGATTTTTATTCTAAACCTAGATCTAGTTTTAAATTTGGGTCTACCTTAAATACTAATTTGAATTATTAGAATTGGTTAACACTTTCAAATCAAATATATATAGTTGTTATATATATATATGTGTGTGTTTGTGTGTGTGTACGTACGTACGTATGTATATGTATATAATAATAAATTAGTTATGGATATCGGAAATGTATATAAGATTGAAAATGTGTCCATCGTAGTGTAAATCCTAACACCTGTAATCATGGGCACATTAAATCATGTACACATCTATATATTGCATGTGCACTATATATATGTGTGTATTTGGTACATGTGTTGTTTGCACAAAAAGTGGACAAACACCTCCTATCAATTTACAGTAGCATAGAAGTAGAAAATGATAGAAAATTGAAACATACATAGATTTATGGTGGTTCAGCCCAAACGTGTCTTTACATCCACTACTCATTTTTTACTACTTTCTTTATGTATCAGCATTACAATGATCAGAATGTAAAATGCAATAACTGGTAGTGAAATTTGTTGACCCGATGTTCAGTTTGGTAGTGTCTAGTAGCTCTCAAAATCCCCAACCCCCACATTACTGTTGGAAGATTGGACATTTATAAGAGGGAAGAGGTAGGAGGTCGGCCCAATAGAATTGGTAGGTTCCTTGTATAACACGCTCAGTTCGGTTATTTCCATATATAGAATATATGATCCAAAACTTCTTTATATTTCGAATTTCCTTTTCTTAAATATCTTATTTGGTTCGTTGTTTGGAAAGCGGTTCTGTGGTGCTTTATTCGACGTTGGACCAAGATGGCTACCTTACCATGTTCCATTCCCTTATGTCCTTGGCATGGCTACCTTGGGTATACTGGATAGGAAATCTTATCCAATGGCTTCCCTACGGGACAAGAAATCCTATCTGAGTCCCTACCGTCGAATAGAAATTCATGTTCGATGGTGTGACTACAAGGCATGAATTCTTGTCTGGTAGCTTTCCCAACGGACAAATTATGCAAGTACTCTACCAAGTGACCAAGTGTGCTAATGTTGATTTGTCTTGTCTTCTTGAATGTTTGTACCTACTCTTCTTTTAGGGTTGCTTACCTCTTCAATCAGGGTTTTCCATATGAGCTGTACCTCTTATAGCTTACATACATCCTTTATCCTTGTTTTGGCCTAACTTGTATCTATCACTTCCCTGGTGTAAACACCCATGGCACTTATCCCCCCAAATACACCTTGTGAAATATGAAGCATGCTCTATTCATTATTCTCTCTATCTTGCCCCTATCTTGTACCTTCTAAGCTTTTTCTTATTTCCCTATCCCAAACATACTGTCTTTTCTTGGCATAATATATCAAACACATATACCTTGACCTATTTTGGTTTGGCATATGACAACGTCTGGTATTCACCTTGGTCTAGTGATATCCTACCAAAACATAATTTATTATTTAATTTTATGCTGTCCAACACTAGACAAGGCAGACTACCTATATATAGGCTGAAACCTCCCTATTCCCATATGTTGTTTCATTTTCTCAACTTCTTAGAGGAACCATGCCCATTTGTCTCCCTTGAGCTGAAGCTTCCTAATATCATTCCAATCATCTTCAAATTATTGTCCATGCCTTCCATACTTATAATTTACTAAAGTAAACATCTAATTACTAATTTAACCAATTTTATGAATGATTTTTCTCAAATTCACTTGGTTCCCGCTACTACGTATGTTCGGCAATTATGGAAATTGAGGTTTCTAGGTTGGCTCCTATGAGCAATTGGAATTTGCTTAATACTTTGGTTTTGGTAGTCCAAAGTCTTGTGCACCCATAAGTTCTTCAAACGACCAAGCCTGGATTTCTAGGCTTTGTCCGGTAAGGGTAGTGGTTCGTGGTTGTCGAATAGATGTTCGAGGGCTTACGAACTTGTATTAGGTTGTACTTGTTAGCCATTAGTTCCATGCTTGTTATTACATATTTTTATCCTTGTAATGTTGGGATTTAAAGGATAGGTGAAATTACTTAGTTTAACATTTAATGTTGCTAGCTACCACTTTTAAGGTATTTTCTAAACTATTGGCCCTTAGTAATCTATCCATCGAACCAAACACTTAGGTGAATCTATAGGGTCGTAGGTTTTGTACCATTTTTACCTACCGAGCCATATTAATTAAAGGTCCTAGGTCAATGCTGCTTAACATTTTATTATATTCACCATTGCATATGCATATTCACACACATGTATTTGGTGGTAATACATGAGACAGTTTCACATATTGGGCAGGCATGCAGAGTCGTTGCAGTACTCATCCATCTAGCACTCCTGGAGATTAGGATCCTTCTTATTCTCCCTCTTCTGATCCTATGCCATCGAGATTCAGCATTGGCCAACCCAATTCTACTCATTCCTTAGTACATAGGTGTGGTACCTTATGGTTGCTGGTGGACCCTATCAAGTCTGTAGCTTCCACTCTATCATCTAAGCAACTTGATACTACAGTTGCTGCTTATGCATTACCAAGGGATGACATGCTCTTTCCCATTCCCGGCTAATCGGCCCATGCCTCTCCTAAGGGTTATATGGCTTACTCAAGATACCACTAAATGGTAGGTGCCCCGCCTCCTCTTCCACAATGGATTACATGATTTCCAGTATACTTGAAGTTCACTCCTTTTCATTTTCATTTGAATGGGTATGTCTTATTGACTGGCTTCTACGCTATCTTCATGCGAAAGTTTTGGATTCCTCTTAGGCATTGGTAGAATAGACTTTTGTATGAGATCAAGAGTAAGGCAGAAGGTTCTCCTTTTATTTATCTCGAGGTGAGAGTAAGTTTAAGACGATGGAAGATTTGTATTCAATGTATAGTATTTTTGAAAAGGAGTGCTTCTTCTTCCAGGATGCTTCTCCGTGCTTCCATCAATGACACTCAAGATGTAAGTTACTCCCAATACTCGTTCGTGTTTACTCTCACTCGAAAATGACTTTATTTCGACCATTTACTCCTTATTTCTTGTCATTTTCATTAGATTTAGCGAGTTCTGAGATGGGGGATGATGTAGAAGAGATGTTGGAGAACTTAAAGAAAATTCCCTTAGAATTGAGGGATGTTCCCTATCGAGTTATGGATGATGATCTTATAGAGCTCAGGTGCTAGATGAGTGGCACTCTATTAGGTAAGGTAGAATTTTCTCTACACGTAAACCTGTAATAAGAGAGGAAAGTTCTAAGGCGTGTGAGACAAGCAAGGCATAGTCTTCTTAGCCCTCTATTTCTGGTGCTGATTTGGTGCCTGCGACATCCGGTACCGAACCTACTGTGGTCAACAATGCCACAAGTCTAGAGTGGGATTCTTTAAGGATTGAACCCCATATAAGTGGCCGATTAAGATTGATAAAAGAGTGGGAGGACGATGGTGTTCGTAGTAAGTCTATTGAGGGGGTGATCCCACGATGCCATGGTAGTGACTCCACCACATCAGATCGAAGTAAAATCCATTCTTCTAGGTAAATTAATCTTGATACCTTATCCAACCTCAACATGAGGCTTTAAACAAAAATTTTAAGTCTAAGGAACAAGAGGAGTTCACCCCAAGGGACATCACGTTCTTTGACTATTTATAGGATCCCGAACTGGAGATTGCTTATGGAGAGCCTTGATAGCGGAGATTCAATGACAGTTGGAGACGAATAAGGATACTAAAGGTTCGTTTCAATGCTATGCACTCTTTACACACACACTCCCTCTTTTCTTATATTACACCAATGGACTTCTTTGCTATGGCACAATTTTAACTCTTCATTCTTATATTTTTATAGGGGGTATGTGCTCAAAGAGAAGAAAATTGTAGTACAAATTCAAATAGCTAAAGCCGAATGTCCATCTAGTGGATGTTAAAAAGGCCACCTCATCATTTGACCTGAGGAATTTTTTTGGGCAACCAACAATAGAGCTTAAGACATAGGAGACGATTTCTTACAACTTGGCAAAGATAAGGATGGTCAGGACCCTTATGACGGTTCACAAAAGAGGTCTCGCTCTCCTAGCGGTGTTTCAAGATCTATGAAACCTACCCATCCTACTAAATCTCCCAAGTCTTTGCTTTTCATCCTCCCAAACTCAGAGATGTCCAAGCAGCAGGAGAGGGCAGATAGATGAGGAAAGATCATAACTGCCTCTATGGATAAGGAAAAAGGGAAGGATATGGAAGGGACCACCATTATTACTAATCCCAATGGCCTTAAATATTACGAGTTTGAGCAACAATATCAACCAAGGGATACCGTTGCCTGCTTACTTTCTAATGCCCTCCCTGCATCCTTTTCTGGCATGACGGACCTTCTCGAGGATGGCCTAAGAGCGATGAAGGAGCTATTTGAGTTTTATGCCAAAGTAATTAGTGTTGGGAAGGAGATTGGTAAGAAAAATGTCGATCAAAACTTGAAGGTTTCTGTGCTCAGGAAGCAAGTATATAAGAAAGATATAGAAAAGTAAGTGGTGTTCGAAGTAGTAGAAAGATCCCAAGCTGAGGTGATTGAAAAACTCAAGACTTCTCTCTCTGATGAACTAGAAAATCAAAAAAAGGACTAAACTCTTGACCTCAGGGCGCTAAAGGAAGACTACAATTCCATAGCCAAGAGATTATATGAGGATTATAAGAACATCAAGACCAAATATTCAAAGAGACCGTACGAAATCCAAGCTATAGCCAACAGAGTAGAGCCTGGTTTTTTGTAGTGAGGAAAATGGCCAAGGATTGGACGAGAGAAAGGGCCTCTCTTAAGGCCAGATTTCAAGTTATGGTCCTCGAGATGGAGGTTGAGACAATGAAGGTTAAGAAGCTCCGAGCGGAGTGTGATGGGATGGACAACTAATTGGACAAAACCGAATAGCTTCTAGATGTGATTTATTTTTGAAAACATACCAACGAAAGTCTAGAATGAATGGATGACTATCAAGAAGTCATGGCTATTATTCATAGGCAACTAATCAATGAAGCGAAGGAAGCCAGCGAGCGGTGTGGATCACCTTTTAGCCTCGAGGTTGTTGAGGCTTTCTTTTCTATGGAGGAGAAAGAAGCTTTTTTCTTTGGCTACCTAAAGCTGGAAGCTAATGAAAAAGCCCAAAAGGAAAAGAAGGAGGCAAGGAAAAATGGTGGTTCTACTTTAAGGGCTACCACCCCAGGTCAGAATTCTAAACCGATTCTTTGTGCCTCCATCCATGACACTCCGCTAACTGTTTACCATGTCTCCATAAACATGCTTATCCAAAGCCCCAGGATAACTTCTAGCCATAGGATGATGCCCAGCTCTAGAATGATGCTCCATCTTCTCCCATAGGAGGTAGGATTCTTTAGTATAGCCTACGGGCCAGTGCTCAGCAAATTCCACCCATTAATTAAGATTGTACTTGATAATCTCCATAATTTCCATGTAGGTGACATGGTTATGACAGATCCTTCTGGTGCTATGGTCCCTTATAAAGCCTCATCGTCAAGGCATGTGCCCTTGGGTCCATTATACTTCATGGTAAAGGAAAACTATAATGAGATGATTGCCACTCTCAAGGACGATATGATGTTGAGATCATGGGCTATAATGAATCGATCGAGGACTTCGACAGGGAAGAAATTCATAGAGAAAATGTCATGGCCAAGTTCCTATAGAATATTTACAACGTTAAATTGGAGGCAGTAAATGAGCTTAAGGTTATAAAGAAGAAGCAGACCAAGCTTGGTTCGGCTACTGCTTCCAGGTCACTGGAAGATAAGAAGAATAATGAGCATGCTGGATCCAACAGTCTAAGAATGGTCATTCATCTAGATCCAAGTGATGCTTGTGTAATGATTGTATAGGTGAATATTTTCTGCTTAGAACAGTTCGTTTCTCATTCTTGGTGTATTTAGACATTTTGACTATGTATACCCAATTTTAGCAACCTTTGTAAGAGTATGTGCATATTATTTTGATGGTTATGACTCAATGCCATAAACATTTGGTTATTTGATGGTGTTTGAATGTAGCTACTTTTTATAACATGCTTTCCTTCTATTTTCCTTTATTCTTGTTTGTTTATTCTTTTATGTGCATTCTATGTGCATTCTAGACAAAATCGACCCAGCAATGATGAGCTTGCGGTCACTTCCTAATCGCCAATGTTGAACCATTTAATCGATGGTCATATCCAAATCACAGATAAGTTTTGTCCACAACTACTAAGTGTGGGACCGATCATCAACAGTAAACTACCTAGTTGGTGGTCATGTCCCGATCATGGGCAAGTCCAATTTGCCATTACCAAAGAGAGTGGTAGGGCCAATCATCAATGATGAACTACCTAGTCGAAGGACTTATCCTCACCACATGCAATTCCGACTCACCATTGCCAGCAAAAGTGATATGGTCGATCGTTGATGAAGGACTACACAATCAGTGGCTATATCCTGGCCGGGCATAAGTCTGGTTCACTATTTTCGACCAAAGTGATAGGACAGATCATTAACAATGATACACAACCCAGTCGGCCGTCATGTCCTGGCCGTGGGTAAGTCTCATTTTCCATTGGCGACAAGAATGAGACGATCGTCAATGGCAAACTAACGAGTTAGCGTTTATGTCCTGACAGCAAGTAAATTTGGTTTTCCATTATCATCCAGAGTGATAGGGCCGATCATCAACATTGAACTACCCATTCGACGGTCATGTCCTAACAGCAGGTAAGTCAGTTCGCCATTTCCAACGAGAGTGGTAGGACTGATTGTTGAAGGAATACTACCTAGTTGATGGTTATGTCCTTACGATGGGTAAATTTGGTTCGCTTTTGTTGGTTAGAGTGATAGTGCAGATCGTCAACGGCAGAATGCCCATTTAATGGTCATGTCCTGACCATAGGTATGTTTGCTTCGCTATTACCACCCGTATTTTTTCTAAGGATAAGCTCTATGTCATTATGCCATGAGCTTCCCTCGTGCAAATAGTTTAGTACGTGGAGCTTTTACGACGCTGGATTGGTGTGAATGTAGATTCGACGAGCTTAGGTTTCTTACCTGCATCCCATCATTTGTAGATGAATATTAAGTTAGTCAAAGCTAACGAGTAGTCTTACTCTTTAGCTTAAGTGTTCACAATAACCCAAGCATAGTCAAAAGGTACCTGACACATTAAGATTTCAAGGAGTGCACATTATATTAATAATCATTTCATGATTTTATTAATTACACAATAGTAGTGTAGTAAGAAAGACAATAGAGTTTTACTAAATAACAAAGAAGGTTCTATGTGTTTTAGCCTTTTCTAAATACAAACCCATCTACTATAACGAGTACAAAAGCTCCATTGTCCATATCTTTATCAATCACATACGGTCCCTCCTAGATAGGGTTGAGTGCCCCTACTATAGGGAATGTCCGTTTCAGCACTAAGTCCTCGTCTGTGAGATGGTAGTGTTTGACCTGACTAGTACTTGGATATCCATCGCTTATTCACCGTAGCTTTCAAAGTGGCTTCATCATGTCTTTCATCAATCAAATCTAGTGACATGTTCAACAACTCTTCACTCTCGTTTGGGACATAATAAATCCTCCTATGAGATGGCATACGACCTCCATGGGTAACATCGCTTCCACTTGTCCATCAGCCTACAAATATGCCGCTATAGAAAAACTGTTCTTTATTTCATGCTGCTGTCAGAAATTGGTAAACTCCTTGCAGTCAAATTGTATTCCATTATCTGAGATGATCTGAAGTGGAATTCGTACTTGCATATCTCATTTGTGACCAAAATATTGTAACCTTGGATGATGAGACCTTAGTAAGCCGTTCGGCTTTGACCTACTTAGTAAAGTTGTCAACTACCACTACGGCATACTTAGTTTCACTCCTGGCCATAGGATATTCGTCTATCAGATCTATTTCTCAAAACTGTGGAAGGCCAAGGGCTTACCATGTGTGTTAACTCAATTGGAGGCAACCTTTGGACTTTGCTAACTATTGGCACTTGTCACACCTCTTAGCATATTCCATCACGCCGTGAATTAATGTCGGGCAAAATTATCCACATCACAACACTTTTCCCGCCAGAATTTTCTCCCAAATGATCACCACAGTTGCCTTAATGTATATTATCCAACTCCTCTTGGACTTCCCTTTTGGCTACGTACCTTAACAATGGGTTGGATAACCCCCTCAGTAAAACATGCCATTTTGAATGATGAAACGTGGTGCCTTTCGAAAGACCTTCTTGGCTTTGTTTCTGCTATCTGGTAAGAGCCCCTTACTCAAACGCCTTAGGATTGACGTCATCCATATCTCCTCCTCATCAATAGTCATAATCATATTCACCTCCTTAGAACGAGGGCTTAGTAAGGTCATCACCAGTATCGATCCTAGCAATGGCCCATCTCTTGAACTCGGTAATTTTTCCAACTTATCCACATCTTGATTCTCTTCCCTTGGTATATGTCTAACCATGTAGTGCTCACATCTCATTAAGTAATGTCTTTACCTTTCTTAGTTAGGATGCCAAGCGTTCTCATTTAGCACGGAATCCCATTAGTATTTGGTTTACGACTAACTCAGAGCTGTCGTGCACACACATGGACCTTACTCCAATTATGTAGCTATCTTCTGCGCTGGCATTAGCGCCTCCTATTCGGTGCCATATTACGTAGCTCAACTTCATCTCTTTAGGTGTTAAAACACTAGTCCAACGCTAGAGTTATGATCCTTTGAAGCCTCATCCATTCGCTATTTTAGAGCTTCCTCCTCCCATGATTCAACTTCATCATCTCTAATAGTAAACTCGACAATAAAGTTCACTAGATCCCGCCCTTTGATTGCCGTTTGAGTATAATAAGTAATCTCAATCTAGCTTAGCTCAATACTTCATTTCATCAGCCTTGTTGATGTATTGGGCCCATTTAGAACTAGACTTAATGGTTGATCTGTTAACACCTGAATAAGATGGGACTAGAAATAGTGCTTTAGTTTTCAGGATTTTATCAGGAGACAGTGCACCCAATTCTCCTGCTTAGGACACCTGGCTTTTGATCTGGTGACGCATTTGCTCATGTAATACACGGGTCATTGTACCAGATCTTTTTCTCGAATCTATTCTTCACTTAAGGCATGCATTGACGCTGCTAAGTATATATATAGGTCCTCTCCTTTCATTGGTGTAGAAAGAACTAACGAATTCTGTAAGTGCTTCAGTAGGCTAAGGAATATAGCAAGACAGTTATCTGGTCAAGCAAAATTTCCTTTCTTCTTCTCTAATGCTTCAAAGAGTAGCACACACTTATAAGTAGACTCAGATATGAATTTTCTCAGTGCCACACTTGGCCATTTAGACTTTCTTTTTCCCTTCAGTTTTGGGAATCTTGACGTCTTTCAAAGCTTAGACATACTTCGGGTTAGTTTCGATTCTTATGGCCTGTATGATAAATCCTAAAATTTTAACATATGATACCCGAAATTTTTTTTTAGGAGATTCAAATTCATCACAAACTTCCATAAAATCTAAAACATCTTATATAAGTGAGAAATATGGTCCTCGGCTTTCTTTGATTTCACCAACATGCCATCAGTATATAACTCTATAGTTCTTCTGATCCGGCTAGCAAACATCTTTTTGACTAAGTGTTGGTATATTGCTCATGCGTTCTTAAGTTCAAATGGCATAACTTTATAACAATACAATTCTAAGTTGGTGATAAAACAAGATTGCTCCATGTTAATGGGATTTTTGACCATGCAAAATTCAACCAGAAGTAGAAGGACAAGATGAAGACAAAATGACTCGAGAACTTGGAAATACATGAAAAGGATGAAAGAGTTGAACTCAAGAAAACATATCAAGTTTTGAGCTAATTAAAGGAGTTGGTACACAGAGGTTTCCTCTCGATACTGAAAGGTTTTTCCTTCCTTTTTGGCTTCGCAAACTCCATACACTACATTCTTTACTCCAACCTCTCATGCTCAAGTGTTTTTCTTAGAGTTTATCGAGCAATTCTTAGGATCGATGGGAAGAAAGCCAAGAAAGAAGGACAGTTCAAGTATTATCAAGTGAATCACCAGAATCAACACGAAGTTTATGGAAAAGAGCTTAAAACACATCAAGTAGAAGATAAAAGAGCGATGCAAGTGGAAAGAATAAATTTCCACCTAAGTAAAGCTCTCAGTACCGAGAGGAACCTCTCAGTACTAAAAGGACTTCTTTAACTGTAGGCCCCTATGCTCACTTGCACACTATTGGGCTTGCTCCTAAGTTTTGACTTAAGTCAATTTATGACCCTATGCAGTTGTTTCTCTATAAATATCAACCCTACTGCAGCTAAAGAATGACCTTGGCCGATCTTCACACTGCTTCTTCATCATCTCCTATCTCACCCTCACATAAGTCACCTAGGAGGCTACCGTTGGCAGTTCTAAGCTATAGGACCTATCAAACCCATAACTAGGGACCTTAATTCTTTGTAAATAACAATCAATAAAACTATAAAGTGCATGTCATCCAGAGATTGACGAACCACTATAAACTCTTATGTCTTGCCATTTTTTTCTACTATTTTACTATTATCTACTAGATCTAGGTTTCGTTGATTACCTACAGCCTATTCTTGTGTGTTGATCCATTTTTGGCATGAATATTTTGGTATTTTCACTAAGAAAAGTGAAACCAGGCATTGATCTAGCTCTCTACTTTGGGTTGGAAAGATCTTGAAGTTAGATCAGGAAAACTTGCTTGAAGAAGTTTAAGGGTTGCAAATAGAAAGTCATGGCACCAAGGAGATCCAATAGGTCCTTAGGAGACATGGTTGAAGGTGATGAAGGGAACACTTACAAAACTAAAGTTAATAATCAATAGACAATTTTAAAATCCTTTGCTCAATGAGAAGTAGTTACTAGAGGAGAGCTTGATAAAATACTAGTGGAGTTGAACCAGAAAATGGTAGATAGTCAGAAAGCTTTAATGGATAAGATGGAAGCTTTGTTAATATTCCAACCACCAACAACTAAGAGAGTTAGAAGGAAACTTCACCTACCGTAGAACAAGAGAATTCCTCTATTTCTAGTTAAAACAAGAGAGATGGGATGCAAAACCAAAAATAGGAAACTCTAGAGCTGTTGAAGGACATGCAAGTGGAAGTGAATTCTTCCCCTATAAGAAAACAAATAGATCCAAAAATATTTCTGTAACGACCTAATTTTTCGACGTCCGAAAGTCGACATCAATACGTCAACTGTATCAAATGCCGCACAGTCGAATGTCGGTAAACCGAACCCTTAGGGTTAAGGAAGAAGATAGAAGAAGAAACAGAAACAACGACAGAATCTCACATTTTGCAGCGGAACAAATATAATAGATAAATGAATAATCTTTAAAACAAAACAACTACATCAATTTATACATACATCATCAGAGTTTACAACAACATAATACAGCACCCGCAGTTGATATAACTTTGACTCACATGGAAAATTTACTTTCTACCAACCATACGCAGCGAACACTACATAGTATAAGTGATACGCTTCGCTATGCAGCTTGAACTCTAGATCTCCACAGCATATTTTTTGACTTTGCTCCAGAATGATGATAACCTCACTCTAGGCTGCCCGTATGGAAACCCAGAGTTTAGAAAGGGAACAATAAACACCAGGTCAGTCATAGGACTAGTGTGAGGTCTTGAAAACAGTTATTTTCACAAAGAAATTAAAAAGAAATCCGCTATGCTTTTGGAAAATGAAACTACCATAAGGCCTCCCGCCACACACACAATGCAATGCAAACACAGAATTGGGGGAGATTACTCATTATGATAGTCAAACATGCTTGATATGAACAATCCTTTTGATATTATTATTAGTTCATAGTGTGGAAAACATTTCGAAAGTATTAATCTTAGCCAGCATATACATTTCGTACTTATGCCTACTATAACTACCATGTTCAATAGCAGGTTACGCCACATTCCATGGCAGATTATACAACTAAAACCGTACAGGGCGTGTATTGTTTCTTTGGATTTCCAACAATGGTCAGGCAAAGGAACTTCCTACACCGAATGGAACACCTCTGGAGGGACGCACCCAAGAACTTAACCAGCTCTCTGCCAACACAAGGCGAGTTGCCTCACGCCGTAATTACAGCTGAAACAAGTTAACTACCACAAGTATGCCATCCTCGGTCGTTACCGACCATTATCCAAGGATCCTCAACCACAAAGCAACAACCACAAAGCAATAAATTTGCAGTAACCACATAAGTTAAGTATTTGGGCTCCATACCATGATACCACCCTTTTCCTGAAGTAAATGGACAAACCTTGAGGGTGCTACCCCTAAATTGTCTTGCTGCAACGTTCCTGTTTCGACCATTTTATGGTTGTGAGGTTTGACGAAGTCTCGTCCACAAAGCTACGCTTTTCACAAAAGCTATATTTCGATCAATAAATGATCAGCAGCACTTCGTATGCCACATACCAAATTGGGAATGTATTGCTAGTTACAATCAACTACATAACCTCTGAGCTCATACATCTCAGAAAAAGGTGTTAAGCTAAGAGAATAAATTCTCTGCCACCGACAGAAATGTATTTGATAGAAACCAGCTTTACATCTCAAAGTGTAACTTCAGGCACACATCCATACAAGTCCGTTCCAGGATCGAATGGAACCGAAGGCACTTCAAAGAAGACCTTGCAATCTGGATATTCAATAATCACGTCCGGAATCCCCATCACAAAGGGTGATAAAATCTCTATACCGGAGCAAATCGGTTCAGAGACATTTGACAGGTAATCCTTTCGTTTTTAAAAATACCCGGTCTTCAACACCATCTTCAAATGCAATTCCATTTCGTCGTATCATTATTTGGAATGGGTTTTATGACACAAACCCAACTAATCCGAATAACAAGCGCTTATTTAAAAATAAGTTTAATATTCAGATTTCAAATAAATCGTAACAAATTTCCACTTCGATCTTTTAAACAAAAGATCCGTCACTATCACAAAAATTCTATGTGGTTTTCGAATATCCATTTAGAAACTGACCCCCGGTTGCATCGAAGTTCAAACATCGTTTAAGGGCCAATATTGCTAGTCGGTTATTTAACTATCAATAAACATTCACAACAATCCCCAGATTCAAATAATTTTCACTCAATTATTTATTTTCAAAATATCTTTGCAAGATATAATTTTAACACTTCAACCATTTAAAAACAAATTTCAAATCACTTTTCACCTTTCGATCTTTTGAAAACAAATTCCAAATCACTTTTCACACTTCAATCCTTTGAAAACAAATTTCAAATCACTTTCCTCACGTGGAATAAATTTCCAAATATTTATTTAATTCCACTGAAAAGTTGCCGAGTTCAAATACTTTAAAAATAATTTAAAATACTTATCCAAAATATACTTGGAAACATTTAAAATAAAACTATTTTAAAACACTTGCTTAAATATTGGTTATGAAAATATTATACTAATATCTCATATAAACTTAAGTCCAAAATAATTTTAAAATAAAATTATTAGATAGAGTGTAATTATTTAAATAACCATTTTTTAATGAAATATCAATTAAATCTTTAAATAATCACTTATATAACTTATTAAATAAATCTTTTATTTTAAAGACTTAAACAACTTAGGAAATAATTTCTCCACAAACATCCTTTTTAAAACCAACTTTAAAACTTTTAATTTTGAAAGCTACTTTAAAAACATACTCGGCTTTCCAGGGAAAATACACCTTGTAGGATCGATTTCACCCTAGAGGGAGGGGTGAATAGGGTGATACTGATAATTATAAAAATTAATTGCGGAAGCTTATAAAATTATTTCAACACAGACATATCAAAATTATAGCAGCACAGATAATAGCAGAATAAATGCAGAAATAGAATGACATAGAATTTACTCAGCTTCGGCAAAACCCTACCTACGTGCTTCCCCCAAGGTTTCTACTAGAAATTAAGTAGTCACACGCTTACACATGTAAAATCGCGACACCCGCTACTGACTAACCTAAATCTACGCTCAAAACCCTACCACAACTCAGCTACTGAGTTGCGAATTCTCAAATTACGCCACGTCGTTTGTCCCTTAGTCACACGACTAGTAATTACACAATTTTCAAAAGAAAATACAAAAGACGATAATTTAAAAAACACTTAAAAAACAACAAAACCCTAATTTTAAACTTTTAAACCCCAATTAAAACAAGGCCATCCCTTTTTCTTTTTATTATTATTTGGCCCGATCCTTTAATTCTAACCGGCCTGGTATCTCTTTCTTGTGAAAAAAATGGCGGCCTGTTCTCGTTTTCCTTTGCTTGCAAATTAGGGCTTTTGTTTCTGAAGTCGCCGACTTTCGGTTGCTTAATCGAAATAGATGTTTTCTAGTTCGTTGCTTTCGTCGATTGTTTGGCTCTTTGAATTGTCTTTGGCTAGTTCAATTCGATCAAGTTCGAATTTGATTCTGGTGTGTAATTTACTCCTTTTGCTTTAATGGTTTTGGTTTACTTGAAATTGATGGATTTTAAAGCCGACGATGAATGGATTTTTATATAGGGTTCGTAACCCTTGATTTTCATTCGTATACATTTATTTGAATTTGTCAATTTATTCATCTCGGCCATTCGATTTTGTTTTGATGCTGATGATGATTTTGACTTGTTCTAAAACCGTATATTTTGTTTCCTTGATTGACATGGCTTTGAATTGATTGTGATTGATTCCTTGCTCACCACGGTTTCAATTTTGATGGCATTTTGTTGACTCCAGTCACTTGATATTGATACTGTTCTTCACTCTGTTGACTTCAGCTTGTACCTTAATTTACTTACGGCCTTGACTTTGGTATTTTCTCTGTTGGCATCGGCTCTTGACAACTTTGAGATCAAACTGTTGATTTCGGCACTAGATTGAATTCCTTCTTATTTAGTTTTACAGTTTAGATTCAATGCACTACTTGTGGTCTTCGTTTTCACACTGCTGTCATGGTTGCACTCGAGTTTTGTTCAAGTTCTTCATTTGACTTGTGTTTGGCTTTATTGGTGGCTTCATTTTAGTATTGTTGCATTTTCCACTTCGTTTGATCCACATGCATTGTTTCTGGCTTCAAATATAGTTGCCTGGTCTTTCATATCTGTTTCATGTGTACTTAGTATCACTTGATGTTGTAGTTTTGTTACTTTACCATACTTCTGTATTTTCATTTAGTCTTGGTTCCAGTAAGGCTGTAGTGGCATTGAGTATTTGTGTTCATTGTGATGGCACTGTCTAGTTGAGTTTGAGTTGCCTTTGAGTTTCATACCTATAGCATGCATGTTGCCATTCCTTTGGTGCAGTTTCATGTATTTTGTTTATAGCCATTTCAATGTTGCTGATGTTTGGTTTGAATTCACTGTTGCATTCTTGTATATGTGCTCGAGTCTTGGTAGCAGTGACTTGAACTTTGCATTTTCTTTGTGTATTGTCATTAACTTGTACTGTCCAGTTGAGTGTGCTTGTATCAGGTTTATCCTGCCTTGGCTCTGGTTAGTTGTGCAGTTTATTTACCACTTGGTCAAGCTTTTATTGTATGGTCATTTGTGTTTGTGTATTGGCTTTGCTGTATGGTTAGTGGTGCACTTCCTCATCTTTGTTGTGCATGCCTGAACTACTTGTTTATGTATTGCTTGAGCATATGTATGCATCAAGGCAGTTTGCATTTGTGTTGTAGCTGTCTTGACCATTTGAACTAAGCATGTTGGTTTGTAATCTCTGATTCATTGTTGTTACTGCCATTCACTGCTGCTTACATCTACTGGTCTGCACATCCCTATCTACTTGTAGTTTGTACCACTGCTTGTTCATGGTGAAGTTCATTTGAATTTGTCGTAGTATTGTTACCATATTGGCTTGTTCCTTCGAGCCAGTCAAAGTTGTATATTCGAACTGCACCTATGTTGAATCAAACTAGTAGCTTGGGTTTGACCTTGTGCTGATATTGTGACATTATTTTTATTGCACGTGAGTTGAACCCGGCGTTTTGGGTTTGACCTGTGCTCACCCGTCTCTGTAATTTTATCAAGTGTATATATTGGTGTGTATGGCCTTGTGGCATATACAGTGATACATCGTGTATATCACAAGCTTTTCGTGTATGATGAATTCAAAATTAAATGATGACGAACAACCCTAATAGCTGAGGCAAATATTATTTTCAAAATCCACATTATATTTTATACTGCAAAAATATTTTATTTTCAATTTTACTGCGTCAATGTATATTTTTGCAGTTTTCTCAGATGCTAGATTCACATTGGAATGAACTTGAAGATCTGTACGAGTTGAGTGAATGAGTAATATGTAGTGAGGTGCAATGTAAATGTGAAATTGTGATGTAATCAAAATTGTATTGTAATTGAAGTTGTGTGTATATATATATAGTGAGAGCTTGAAATTTGTACTATTCAAAGATTGTAATAAATATTTGTTTGAATACAATTTCTGTTTGAATTCAAATTCTGTGTTATTTATTTATTCAGCAAATATTTATTTAATCTACGAAAAATAAAATAGTACGTTAACAAATACATTTAAATGAATACATATATATGTTTATTATCATCAAACAAAAATCATAGCAATCACATATTCAGCAATCTCCCCTTTTTGATGATAACAAACATATATTTAAGATTTTGAATATGTTAAATGTATTTGATCATTGATATACTCTAATTGCTCCCCCTATTTAAATGCTTCCTCTCTGCACAAAGCTCCCCCTTCATATATGCATACAATTAAAAATATGCAAATGAGCCTAGATGCAAATAGAAAATATTTGATCTTTGCTTGATTTTATTTGACAAAATCTTAACTTTTCTCTCCCCCTTTTGTTATCAGCAAAAAAGTAATAGTGTTAGAAAATGGAGATAAAGTGATAGATATAAATCCAACATTAAAACTCAATTGAATATAAATATTAACTTTCAATAAAAAAATCAAACAAAAATCATAAATACTTTGTTAGGCGCATGTTCCACTTTTAGAACGATGGGAATGATGTCATCATATAAAACCATACAGTTGTGTCTATTTATGGTATATTTATATCAGGAATTTGAATATCTACCAACCATGCATAACCGTTAGGACTTTTAAATGAGATTAGTAGTATTCCAATTTTGTTTTTTAAAAAAATGAATTCAAGTGTCTTCTAACCACACATAACCGTAAGGACTTTTAAATGGGAATAGAATCAACTTGTTTATTTAAAAAAAAAATTGATGTGTTTCATACATGCATAACCATGAGGACTTTTAAATGAGTATGGAAGCACATAACAAATTCCAAGTAATTCACCCATGCATAACCGTGAGGACTTTTAAATGAGAATGAATACCTTGGATTTTATTATAATTTATTATTATTATTTATTTTTAAAAAAAATGTAAAATGAAAAACGAATGATTCCTGTTTAAAGTACCACATATTGACAAACTATATTGAATTTTGAGGAGCGATGGTTGTTAGAAATATGATAGAAATAGAGATGGTCATGGAATTTTTACCAACAAAAAGTTTTATAACTCTTGTTTAAATTTCTAAAGAAATTTACTAATTATACCTTCTCGAGTCATAATATATGATAAATATCAACACTCATCACTTTTTCAATCACTATTTATCTTTTCGATGATTATTAGGGAGTCAGATTAGTCAAAATAGTCATTTAAAATAAAATTCAAAAATAATTATAAAATCAAATTTTCAAAATGACTGATCTGAAAACATGGTCAAAAATGATTTTCTAGAAGGGGTTATATGAGAAAAATTTCTGCTATTTGAAAATTATTTGAAATGAAAAATATGCATATATTTTCTTTGAAAGACGGTGCAGTTACTAAATGTCTCAACAAAAATTAAGTTCAACTAGTAATTTTTATATCAACTAGATTACCAGTGTAATCTACATCTGAATTTCTCTTTCACTCAAAATTATCATTAATTGAATTTGATAGACCAGACCATGAAGTGTGCAACAAAATATCTCAAAATCAATTTTAACAGCTTCTTAAATAACATTCTCTTGAATTTGAATTGAAGCCGTGTAAATAATCAGAAACTGTCAATATAGAGTTAGCTCTATTATAACCAAATGTATTATCATCCAACAAAACACTATATTAATCCAAACTAATATATATAAACTAATTCAGAGACTTTAGAGATTTTTATAGTGTTTTTGGCATAAGAATATAATTGGCCAACAATTTTGAATAAGTCAGAATCAAAATCATCTTATTTCGTCATCTCATTATTGGCAGATTTAACTCAGATTACGATGCATATTATCACATTTAATATATCATTAAAATAAATATACCATTACCTGTTTTACCTTTATGATATTTTTCGTTGTTGTCCATTGTGATTCTGTCACCTTTATACCAGCTAAGGAACTTTGCTTTGTCACTCGTTGTGTCCTTGGAACAACCAGAATCCAAGTAACACTGTTGTTGTTCCTTAGCCTGCCACCGCACCTACACGATGAAAGACTTTGTGACCTATTTGTTTTTATAGGTCCATGGTTGTTAGTGGTAGAATATTTAGAAAAATAATTTTGTGGAGACCCAAAAATATTTATATATGTTCCTTTTGGCACCCAGATCTATTTAACTTTGAGAGATTTTATATTTGTGCCTTTTGGTACCCAAATTGGTAAAGTTTTCACGTGTTTGGGTCAACACCAACAACTATTTTGATTGTGTCCAAATTTTCTACAAATTGTGCACATTGAATTTACTTGATTAATCTCATTTCTAACATTTTTAGATTGATTATATCCAAGTCCTTGTCTAAATGTATTAAAAGTTTGCTTCCCTAATAACATATTCAACGATTTTTCACTTTTTGAAAATTTATCTAAAGTCGTTGACAATTGTTGGACATGTGTTTTGAGAGATTCATTTTCGTTTAACAATTGTGTGCACTTTTTAATAGAATATTCTCTCCTAATATTTTCATTTTATTTTAAAATCAGAATTTCATTTTCAAGTGATTTTATATTTATTTCTGATTTTTTAATTTCTTCTTCGAATGTTGGACACTTATCATACTTAGGGATCATACTTTGATAGATTTTAACTAATTGGCCAAGTCGTTCAAAACAGCCATTTACTTCGTGAAAATATATAAGTAATTCTGAGTGAGTGAGTTTTGATACCTCGCTTGGCTCGTCATCGTCGCTATCAGTTATATTTCCTTGAAGGCACATATCTGATTTCTCACTCTCACTGCTAGTACTTTGATTATCTTCATCACTTGTATTCCACGTGGCTGCAAAACTTCTCCTTTTGATTTCTTTTCAAAGTCGTGTCGGTTTTGAGGACAATTGGGTTTGATGTGTCCGGGTTGGATGCACTTGTGACAGATGATTTTCTGTTCTTCTGGATTGTATAGTATTTTGTTTATTCTGCTTTTCAATTTTCGATTTAGAGCTGGATTTCTATATTTGTAATTCCACCTTTTGAATTTCTTTATTATCATCTCCAATTCTGCTTCTCCATCATCATTATCTTCACCATCACTTTCTGTTGTTCTTTTAAGAGCTATTGATTTCTTTCGAGTGTCACCTCCTTCACGCTCTTCCTTGAATTTCATTTCTAGCTCATAAGTGGTGAGATTTCCGATGAGTTCTTCAACTTTCATCTGTTTTAATCTTTTAATTCTTGAATGGCAGTCACTTTAGCTTCAAAATTTCGTGGAAGGACTCTGAGTATTTTTCGGACTATCACCAACTTTGTTTATGATTTTATAAGAGCTTTTGATTTGTATACGATATTGGAAAGTCATCCATACATCTCTTTGATATTTTCTTCCTTTGCCATTGTGAAGTTCTCGTATTCGCTGCTTAGCATAGTAAGGCGAGATTCTTTGACTTGAGATGTTCCTTCGTGAGTCACTTCTAGTGTGTGCCATATTTCCTGTGCAATTAGACAATGTGAGACACGATTAAATTTAAATTGATCCAATGAACAGATAATAGAATTCATAGCTTTAGCATTAGCATTTTGTAATTTATTTTCTAGTTCTGCCCATTGATCCTTTGGTTTTTCTATTTTGCTGATTATCAGCAATTATAGTTGGTGCTCTATAACCCGTCTCAACAATATTCCAAGCGTCAATGGTTTTCAGAAAAATTTTCATTCTATTTTTCCAATAGGCGTATTCACCAATAAACATTGGTGGTCTAACTATGGACTGACCTCGGCAAAAGCATTATTAAAAGAAGCCATTTTAAAAATTCAAATTTTTAAAACAAAAATTGGTTTTTGAAAAAAAAGTATTTTTTTAAAACAAAAGGTTGACTTCTATTCCTAGCTCTGATACCACTTGTAGGATCAATTTCACCCTAGAGGGGGGTGAATAGGGTGATACAGATAATTATAAAAATTAATTGCGGAAGCTTATAAAATTATTTCAACACAGATATATCAAAATTATAGCAGCACAGATAATAGCAGAATAAATGCAGAAATAGAACGACACAGAATTTACCCAGCTTCGGCAAAACCCTGCCTACGTATTGCCCCCAAGGTTTCTGCTAGAAATTAAGTAGTCACACGCTTACACACGTAAACTCGCGACACCTGCTACTGACTAACCCAACTTTACGCTCAAAACCCTACCACAACTTAGCCACTGAGTTACGAATTCTCAAACTACGCCACCTATTTTGTCCCCTAGTCACACGACTAGTAATTACATAATTTTCAAAAGAAAATACAAAAGACGATAATTTAAAAAATGCTCAAAAAACAGCAAAACCCTAATTTTAAACTTTTAAACCCCAATTAAAACAAGGTCGTCCCTTTCTATTATTATTATTATTTTGGCCCGATCCTTTAATTCTAACCGGCCTGGTATCTCTTTCTTGTGAAAAAAAATGGCAGCCTATTCTTGTTTTCCTTTGCTTGCAAATTAAGGCTTTTGTTTCTGAAGTCGTTGACTTTCGGTTGCTTAGTCAAAATAGATGTTTTCCAGTTCGTTGCTTTCGTCGATTGTTTGGCTCTTTGAATTGTCTTCGGCTACTTCAATTCGATCAAGTTCGAATTTGATTCTGGTATGTAATTTACTCCTTTTGCTTTAATGGTTTTGGCTTACTTGAACTTGATGGATTCGAAAGCCGATGATGAATGGGTTTTTATATAGGGTTCGCAACCCTTGATTTTCATTCATATACATTTATTTGAATTTGTCAATTTATTCATCTCGGCCATTCGATTTTGTTTTGATGCTGATGATGATTTCTGACTTATTCTAGAACCGTATATGTTGTTTCCTTGATTGACACGGCTTTGAATTGATTGTGATTGATTCCTAGCTCACCACGGTTTCAATTTTGCTGGCATTTTGTTGACTCAAGTCACTTGATATTGATACTGTTCTTCACTCTGTTGACTTCAGCTTGTACCTTGATTTACTTGCGGCCTTGACTTTGGTATTTTCTCTGTTGGCATCGGCTCTTGACAACTTTGAGATAAAACTGTTGATTTCGGCACTAGATTGAATTCCTTATGATTTAGTTTTACCGTTTAGATTCAATGCACTACTTGTGGTCTTCGTTTTCACACTGCTGTCATGGTTGCACTCGAGTCTTGTTCAAGTTCTTCATTTGACTTGTGTTTGGCTTTATTGGTGGCTTCATTTTAGTATTGTTGCATTTTCCACTTCATTTGATCCACATGCATTGTTTCTGGCTTCAAGTATAGTTGCATGGTCTTTCATATTTGTTTCATGTGTACTCAGTATCACTTGATGTTGTAGTTTTGTTGCTTCACCATACTTCTGTATCTTCATTTAGTCTTAGTTCCAGTAAGGCTGTAGTTGCATTGAGTATTTGTGTTCATTGTGATGGCACTGTCCAGTTGAGTTTGAGTTGCCTTTGAGTTTCAGACCTGTAGCATGCATGTTGCTATTCCTTTGGTGCAGTTTCATGTATTTTGTTTATAGCCATTTCAATGTTGCTGATGTTTGGTTTGGATTCACTATTGCATTCCTGTATATGTACTCGAGTCATGATAGCAGTGACTTGAACTTTGCATTTTCTTTGTGTATTGTTACTGTCATTAACTTGTACTGTCCAGTTAAGTGTGCTTGCATCTGGTTTCTCCTGCCTTGGCTCTGGTTAGATGTGCAGTTTGCTTACCACTTGGTCAAGCTTTTATTGTGTGGTCATTTTTGTTTGTGTATTGGCTTTGCTGTATGGTCAGTGGTGCACTTGCTTATCTCTGTTGTGCATGCCTGAACTACTTTGTTCATATATTGCTCGAGCATATGTATGCATCAAGACAGTTTGCATTTGTGTTGTAGCTGTCTTGACCATTTGAACTAAGCATGTTGGTTTGTAATCTCTGATTCATTGTTGTTACTGCCATTCACTGCTTCTTTCATCTATTAGTCCGCACATCCCTATCTACTTGTAGTTTGTACCACTGCCTTTTCATGGTGAAGTTCATTTGAATTTTTCGTAGTATTGTTGCCATATTGGCTTGTTCCTTCGAGCCAGTGAAACTTGTATATTCGAACTGCACTTGTATTGAATCCAGCTAGTAGCTCGGGTTTGACCTTGTGCTGATATTGTGACATTATTTTTATTGCACTTGAGTTGAATCTGGTGTTTTGGGTTTGACATGTGCTCACCTGTCCCTGTAATTTTATCAAGTGTATATATTGGTGTGCACGGTTTTGTGGCATATACAATGATACACCGTGTATGTCACAAGCTGTTCATGTATGATGAATTCAAAATTAAATGATGACGAACAACCCACATAACTAAGGCAAATATTATTTTCAAAATCCACATTATATTTTATACTGCAAAAATATTTTATTTTCAATTTTACTGCGTCAATGTATATTTTTGCAGATTTCTCAGATGCTAGATTCACATTGGAATGAAGTTTAAGATCAATACGAGTTGAGTGAATGAGTGATATGTAGTGAGGTGTAATGTAAATGTGAAATTGTGATGTAATTAAAATTGTATTGTAATTGAAGTTGTATATATATAGTGAGAGCTTGAAATTTGTACTATTCAAAGATTGTAATAAATATTTATTTGAATAAAATTTCTGTTTGAATTCAAATTATGTGTAATTTATTTTATTCAGCAAATATTTATTTAATCTATGAAAAGTAATAGTACATTAATAAATACATTTAAATGAATATATATATATATATATATATGTTTATTATCATCAAACAAAATCATAGCAATCGCATATTCAACACACCTTCCATTTCAAAATGTTCCATTTAAATCAATCAATAAATCCTTCTTGATTTATTTTACTTTACATTCCAAATACGCAAATTTCTTTCCACGCTTTTTAAAAATAAACCAATATTTATTTTTAAAACAAAGTTCCCTTTCCGTTACAAAATTCCCATTTTGAATTTAAATTTTCAAATATCCATTGATATACGATTTTCAAATTGATTTCAAAAATCATTTCCAAACACCAAATCAATTTCCAAATTGGTTTCAAATTTTATTTTAAACACCATATTAGATTCCAAATTGATTTCTAAATTTATTTCAAACACCAAATCGATTTTCATTCAAACACCAAATCAATTTTCATATTGATTTTCCAAAGATTTATTTTTATAACACCAAAGCAATTTTCGAATTTACTTTTATAATAAATTCCTATCTCTTCCAAACTATTTGAAAATCCATATTTTAAAATAAATTCTTCAACTTTTGAATAATATTACTTGAAATCCATTTATTAAAATCCTTTCCTATATTTTTGGAATTTATTCAATAGGATTCAAAAATAAAACTTTATCCTTTTAAAATTCCTTCTTTTAAATTCACTAATTCTTTAAAATGAATTTACTTAAAGTTTTCTACTTTAATTTCCAAAAATCCAATTTTATATTTCTGGTATCCTACGATACCAAAAATATATTCGGTTAAACTATACTCATCAATAATTTCAATTACAATTATAACCATACACAGATTATAGATAAATCAACACACAATATTGAAACAAATTCAAATGTTTGAGGAATCCAGTTAGATCCCTCCAACCTGTTTCCCTGCATCCATAGACGTTAGCCCAAAAAATTAAATACCAATTCCACTTCAAGGTGGAATATCGTGGCATATGGGATTATATAATATCATCCGTTATTATGTGGCGCAGAGGGTCTCATTCGCCATATAATGCAGGAAACCAATCACTCCAAATACACATATAATACCAATTCCACTTCGAGGTGGAATATCACAGTATATAGATTTATGTAATAACCTCCGCTATTATGCAACGCATAAGGTCTAATCCAATACTACTGATAATAATTTATCATCCAAGCATACAATCAACAATTTTAAATTTAACTATTAAAAATTAAATCGTAAAATCCGATTGACTGAGAAGATCTCACCTTTAACAATGCATGCAATCCATTCCAACTCATTTCCATTATGATTTGTTTCCTTCATGTTTACAGACCTTGTACAAACATTTATGCAATTCATTAATATTCGAAATAATCGAATAATCAATTTTCGTTTGGTAATTTTAACTATCTAATGATTTTATTGTAAACCAATTACTTTTAATAACTTAATTTAACTAAAAATTAAATTTAAAACTAAATTTCCTTTAAATAAATCTGATTAATTAAAACTTATTTTAAATCAAAAATTTCCTTTTAAAATCTTTTAATAGCTAAATAAATTAAATAAGTTATCTTCAAAAATTTAACTTCAGTAATTATCAGATCTATTTGAATGCATATTTCTATATTCTTTTCTACTATATATACATGCATTAAATTAAACAATTTTTTTAACCTACTGCATTTATTTAAACTAAAACAGATGTATATGTATGTTCAAAATTATACTATACCTTTTATAAATTTAAATTAAATAGAAATTACCTAGCTGCTTCGATACAGAAAGTCTGCTGTCGCCATCTGGTCTCGACGCCACCTTCCTTACTACAAAAACCCTGAAACCCTAGCTTGCTTCATCGCTCCAAAACATCTCGTTGACCAACGCGAGCGCGCACTCCAACTTTAATTGACAGTAGTGACAACAATTACGGCCAGGAATCTTGGGCCACCCCACCACCCCCAATGCTCCAAACACCTCCCATTCGCCTACTCTTGCGGCCAAGATCGCGGCCACCAACGAATGCCGTTCGATCCAGCTCTGGTCGCAGACTTACTTCGAGCCGACCCAGACCAAACCCGAGTCTATCCATCACCAAAACCCTAATGTCAATTTCGAGATCAACGTTGCAGCACCCACCGTCATGCTTCTACCCTCGATCGATATCCCTCAGAGACCACGTGCCGTCGACCTCGCTCTCGAGTCTTCCCCTATTTTGATTTCGAACGGGAAGAAAAAAAAACTTGCTTCGATCATTGAATTTGAAAAGAAAATTGCGGCCATTTTTTTCTCTTTTCTTTGGGTTCCAATGCTTAAATTTAGGACTGAGGAGCTTGCGTTTTCTTTTATTATATATATATATTTAAAATTACGAACGCGTGTGAAAAGAATTAAGAGATAGTTAAACACGTGTTTGAATCTTTCTCTACGTGTCTGATGTTTTAATCGGTGCTTTGATACATTGATATTATTTACATTTTTAAATTTTAAATTCAAATTCAAATTCAAATCGCTTCAATAAACGTAACTTAAAATTTCAATTTCCAATCGAGGCGTGCCGCAAGGCGTTCATAATGTTAGATGCCCATTCCGAACGTAATGGAAAAGGTTCCGAGGCCAAATTTGATCGTATGGAGAAGATAGCCTTTTGGATCAGTTATTAAATTTAATTTCGATAAAATTTTCAGCACGTTTGCTTATCGTACAATCAAACGATTATTCCGAACACTACGAAAATTGGAATCCGATAATAATACACCATTACGGATCCAATGGAACTGGCTTCGTCAAATTCCGAAATTAGCCCTGGAAGGCTATTTTTAAATACCGATTTAAATGATATAATTTTAAAACTGAACAAATCGTTTTCAAATCCAATTCTAAAGCTTCCATTATCTTCAGTATTATCGATATAAATTTCTGTGCCATCAAATTATGTTTAACAGGCTAAAAACTGAAGATTCAAATTTTTACCCAAATTCAATAAATTAAATTCAAAATTTAATTGTCAAATATAAGGTAATATTTGAAATTCAAGTTAAACTAACATTCAAATATTTAAAATAAATTAAATATTTCAATTTTAAATGTTCAAAGTTCTGGGTCGTCACATTCTTCACTCTTAAAAGAATTTCGCACCGAAATCACTAGTCAAAAAGAATGATCCTCAACCCGTTTATTATTTTTCCCAAAACCTAATAGTTTTATCAATTTGTCGAAAAAAATTTCTTCATTAACAACCCATTATCGCTTCAATTAACTTTTCAACCTTCCATAAATTCCAAACAACATTGTTTCTTAACCATTTAAATTTAAATTTAATTTCAAATTTCAAATTATCAAAAAAATTTGAAAATTTTCTAACTCCCTAAATTTTCGAAAAATTTCGCTAGCATCTCATTTGCGTGGCTAGCTCGGTACGACTACAAAACGCCACAGCGGGCCCCTAAATTTCAAGAAGAAAACGAAAAGCCAAGTGGCTAGGCAAGAAAATCATCAAATTTCATACTGAAATTTAAACACATACCTTTTTTGAGCAAATTAAATTATCTTCGAATTCAAAATCTCAATTCCTTTTGCCTTTAATACACCTGTATATCCTGCTTATCATTTCACACATTTCTTTACAAAAGTTTGTATATTTATTTTATTCAAATCCGTACGATGCACTTATATAATTCGTACCCAATATCAAATTCGATCGCTCACTCGATCACTCAATTTCACTTCCGAACTAGTATTGTCCACCCGACTTCCTAGTGCGGACTCAGATCTGGTTTCTTGATCAGAAATCGTTATTTTCCTTGCATAACCGTAAACTATGATAGAGAATTTTCAGAATCAACCAAAAATCCATATCCAGGTGCGTCGTCGAAAATCGAGCGAAAAATCCCAACTCGAATAGATATAACTATCTCGAAATTCTATGCTCGAATTTTGGATCAAAATCGCTATGCGAATAAAATAATATACGTATGTCCTACGTATTTATTCCAATTTATTATTAGACTTACCAATTTTCTTTTATTTTTTTATTCACATTCATTTTCATTTCTGTACACTTATTCACAATCGCCATTTCACAATTTCCAGTTTAATCTTCACTCAATTATTAACTTATATATTTCCAATATCAAATTTACTTAAGAATTACGCCATTCATTTCTTAAGTTCGATACAAGTATTTTACATACTTCCCATATTTATTTTCAATTTGCCACATCGGTTAACATCTATATTTTTATTTAAACTGGATTTCCAATTCTGTATGGTTCAATTTACTTACAAATTTGAAACGAATTTCAACACTTAGTTTTCAATTTCATTTACTTGCATTTAGTTTTCAATTTCATTTACTTGCATTTAAATTTCATTTTGAATCCATATCATCATTTTATTTGACTCAAATCTTTCTTTGTTCAAATTAATCCAAGTTAAATTTAGTTTCAATTTGAATTTTTCTAAGTCTCCAAACTTATTTATTTTTCAAGCAAATTTCCAAATTTAATAAATTATCAAACTTATTTATATTTCGTAAGATTTTTCATCAGATTCCAGAGTCTTTCCAACATTTCAAAAATCATTTTTTAAAAATCAATTCAAATTATCTTTGAAATTCAAAAACCAACCCCAGTTTGCAAGCAACTCCCATTTAAAACCATTTAGCAGCAATTCCTCTTTTGGAAACTCAAAAATGAACATCGATGGTGGTGCAGTCATCACCGAAGTTATTTTCCAGCGATTGAAAGAGTTTAATGCTTTTACCCCTCCAAAATATTTTTCCAAAACCTTTGAAAACCATTTTCAAACCAAAAAGGGATTTAAACTTTTCCAAATCTCTAAAACTTCAAATCCTTTTAATTTCTTTTCAAATATTTCTCTGGAATTCTATTTCAAATTATAAATCACATTTACAATTTACATTTACAAATCCCATTTGTATATGCATTTATATTCTTAACTTTTGATTATGATTTCAATTTCTTATTTAATTTTTTATGATAATAATTTAATATTATCACTTCCTAACAAACAAGCGACCATATATTATAAAAATTATTTCCTTTTATATACAAAAATAATTTGAGTAAAATTATTTCATTTATTTGATTTTAAAACAATACTGTGTCGATTTATCTCGTTTAAGAGTTTAGAAACCCCTATCGATACAGTTGGCCAAACTGCACCGACCAGAATCTGTAAACAATCAACCGATAAGTCAACACAATATAATTTTTTTTATATTCACTAATAAATACGCGCTCATATCTATTATTACACTCAAACTCATTCTAGAGTACTACTAACTCTATCTCTAATGAGTAATCCCCACTAGAGCCAAGGTTGTCGCTTAAGTAAATGCTCTGATATCACTTTGTAACGGTCTAGGCTTTTTAACCATTGACAGCGGCCACTCTTGACTGGTAGGCTTTTCAACCATCCCAGCCCCGCCGTGGCTTACAATGATACCCTGCCCTTGCTTTTATGGCCAGCCTTTTGACTTCTTCACCTACCTGGTTAACCAATGCCTCCCCAGGGACATATAGGGGTATGAGTCTCCCGTTTGCCACCAAATGAAAAGAGAGAACACCATATCATGTTGTATTAAGAAAGGTCAGTCATGGACTGGTGTGAGATATTAAAAATAGTTATTTTCACAAAGAAATAAAATGAAATCGGCTATGCTTTTGGAAAAGGAAACTACCATAAGGCCTCCTGCCACACACACAATGCAAATGCATAAGTGGAGGAGATTTCTCCTTATGATTGTCAAACATGCTTGATATGAAAAATCATTTTGATATTATTATTAGTTCATAGTGTGGAAAACATTTCGAAAGTATAATATTAATCTTAGCCAGCATAGACATTTTGTACTTATGCCTACTATAGCTACCATGTTCAATAGCAGGTTACCGCCACATTCCATGGCGAGTTATACAAATAAAACCGTACAGGGCATGTATTGCTTCTTTGGATTTCCAACAATGGTCAGGCAAAGGAACTTCCTACACCGAATGGAACACCTCTGGAGGGATGCCCCTAAGAACTTAACCAGCTCCCTGCCAACATAAGGCCGAGTTACTTCACGCTGTAATTACAACTGGAACAGGGTAACTACCACAATATGCCAATCCTAGTCGTTACCGACCTTCATCCGGGGATCATCAATCACAAAGCAACAACCACAAAGCAATAAATTTGCAGTAACCACATAAGTTAAGTATCTGGGCTCTATACCATGATACCACCCTTTTCCAGAAGGAAATGGACATACCCTGAGGGCGCTACCCCCAAATTGTCTTGCTGCAACATTCCTGTTTCGACCATTTCCGAGTTGTGAGGTTCGACGAAGTCTCATCCACAAAGCTACGCTTTTCACAAAAGCAATGCTTCGATTAACAAATGATTAGAAGCACTTCATATGCCACATTACCAAATTGGGAATGTATTACTTGTAACCATCAACTACATAACCTCTGAGCTCGTACTTCTCAGAGAAGGATGTAAAGCTAAGAGAATAAATTCTCCACCACCAGTAGAAATGTATTTGATAGAAACTGGCTTTACATCTCAAAGTGAAACATTAGATATACATCCATACAAGTCCGTTCTGGGATTGAAACTGAACCAAACGCACTTCAAAGAAGCCATTGCAATCCAGATATTCACTAATCACGTCTGGAATCCCCATCACAAAGGGTGATAAAATCTCTATACCAGAGCAATTCGGTGTAGATACATTTAACAGGTAATCCTTTCGCTTTCGAAAATACCCGGTCTTCAACACCATCTTCAAATGCAATCCCATTTCGTCGTATCATTATTTGGAATGGGTTTTATGACACAAAGTCCTCTCCTGGCAAATCCGAATAACGAGCGCTTATTTAAAAATAAGTGTTTTATTCAGATTTCGAATGAATCACAACAAATTTCCACTTTGACCTTTTAAACAAAAGATCCGTCACTATCACAAAGATTCGATGTGGTTTTCTAATATCCATTTGGAATTCGACCCCCGTTGCATCGAAATTCAAACAACGTTTAAGGGCCAATATTGATAGTCGGTTATTTAACTATCAATCAACATTCACAACAATCACCAGATTTAAATAATTTTCCCCAAATTATTTATTTTCAAAATATCATTGTAAGATATAATTTTAACACTTCAACCATTTGAAAACAAATTTCAAATCACTTTTCACTTTTCAATCTTTTGAAAACAAATTTCAAATCACTTTTCACACTTCAATCCTTTGAAAATAAATTACAAATCACTTTCCTCACGTGGAATAAATTTCTAAATATTTATTTAATTCCATTGAAAATTTGCCGAGTTCAAATACTTCAAAAATAATTTAGAATACTTATCCAAAATATACTTGGAAATATTTAAAATAAAATTATTTTAAAACACTTGCTTAAATACTAGTTATGAAAATATTATACTCATATCTCATATAAACTTATGTACAAAATAATTTAAAATAAAATTATTAGATAGAGTGTAATTATTCAAATAACCATTTTCTAATCAAATATCAATTAAATCTTTGAATAATCACTTCTATAACTAATTAAATAAATCTTTTACTTTAAAGATTTAAAAACAACTTAAGAAATAATTTCTCCACAAACATCCCTTTTAAAACCAACTTCAAAACTTTTAATTTTGAAAGCTACTTTAAAAACATACTCGGCTTTCCAGGGAAAATAAACCTTCGATTTCAAAATGGTCCATATAAATCAATCAATAAATCCTTCTTGATTTATTTTACTTTACATTCCAAATCTGCAAATTTCTTTCTACACATTTTGAAAATAAACCAATATTTATTTTTAAAACAATGTTCCCTTTCCTTTACAAAATTCCCATTGTGAATTTAAAATTTCAAATATCCACCGATATACGATTATCAAATTGATTTCAAAAATCATTTTCAAACACTAATCAATTTCCAAATTGATTTCAAATTTTATTTTAAACACCAAATCAAATTCCAAATTGATTTCTAAATTTATTTCAAACACCAAATTAATTTTCATTCAAACACCAAACCATTTCATATTGGTTTCCCGAAGATTTTTTTAGCACCAGATCAATTTCCAAATTTATTTTTAAAATAAATTCCTTTATATCTTCCAAACTATTTAAAATTCGTATTTTAAAATAATTTCTTCAACTTTTGAATAATTTTACTTGAAATCCATTTATTAAAATCCTTCCCTATACTTTTGGAATTTATTCAATAGGATTCGAAAATAAAACTTCATCCTTTTAAAATTCCTTCTTTTAAATTCACCAATTCTTTAAAATGAATTTACTTAAAGTTTTCTACTTTAATTTCCAAAAATCCAATTTTATATTTCTGGTATCCTAAGATACCAAAAATATATTCGGCTAAACTATAGCCATCAAAAATTTCAATTGCAAATATAATCATACACAGATTATAGGTAAATCAACACACAACATTGAAACAGATTCAAATGTTTGAGGAATCCAGTTGGATCCCTCCAACCTGTTTCCTTGCATCCACAGACGTTAGCACAACAATTAAATACCAATTCCACTTCGAGGTAGAATATTACGGTATATGGGATTATGTAATATCATCCGCTATTATGCGACGCATAGGGTCTCATCCGCTATATAATGCGGGAATTCAATCACTCCAAATACATATATAAAACCAATTCCACTTCGAGGTTGAATATCGCGGTATATGGGTTTATGTAATATCCTTCACTATTATGCGGCGCATAGGGTCTAATCCAATACAACTGATGTTAATTTATCATCCACGCACACAATCAATGATTTTAAAGTTAACTATTTAAAATTAAATCGAAAAATCCGATTGAATGAAAAGATCTCACCTTTAACAATGCATGCAATCCATTCCAACTCATTTCCATTCTGGTTTGTTTCCTTCTTGTTTTCAGACCTTGTATAAACATTTATACAATTCATTAGTATTCGAAATAATCGTATAATTAGTTTTTGTTTGGTAATTTCAATTATCCAATGATTTTATTTTAAACCAATTTCTTTGAATTAATTAATTTAACTAAAATTTAAATTTAAAACTAAATTTCCTTTAAATAAATCTGATTAATTAATATTTATTTTAGATCAAAAATTTCCTTTTAATATCTTTTGATAGTTAAATAAATTAAATAAGTTATCTTCAAAATTTTAACTTTAGCAATTATCAGATCTATTTGCATGTATATTTCTATATTCTTTTCTACTATATATACATGCATTAAATTAAACAAAATTGTTTTATATCTACCGCATTTATTTAAACTAAAAAAGATGTATATGTATGTTCAAAATTATATTATACCTTTTATAAATTTAAATTAAACAGAAATTACCTAGCTGCTACGATACAGAAAGCCTGCTGTCGCCATCTCGTCTAGATGCCACCGTCCTCACTACAAAAACTCTAAACCCTAGCTTGCTTCATCGCTCCAAAATGTCTCGTTGCCTACGCGAGCGCACCGCTCCAACTTTATTTAACAGCAGCGACAATGATTACGACCAAGAATCTTGCGCCACCACGCCACCCTCCATGCTCCGAACGCCTCCCATTCGCCTACTTTTGCGGCCAAGATCGTAGCCACCAACGAATTCCGCTCGATCCTGCTCTGGTCGTAGACTTACTTCGAGCCGACCCAGACCGAATGCGAGTCTATCCATCACCAAAACCCTAATGTCGAGTTCGAGATCAACGTTGCAGCACCTACCGTCGTGCTTCTACCCTCGATCGATATCCCTCAGAGATCACGTGCCGCCGACCTCACGCTCGAACCTCCCTCTATTTTGATTTCGAACGGGAAAAAAAACCCTGCTTCGATCGTTGAATTTGAGAAGAAAACCGCGACCATTTTTTTTCTTTTCTTTGGGTTCGAATGCTTAAATTTAGGACTAAGGAACTTGCGTTTTCTTTTTTTATATTTTTATTTTTTAAATTAAGCATGTGAAAAGAATTAAGAGAAAGGTAAACACGTGTTTGAATCTTCCTCTACGTGTTTGATGTTTTCATCAGTGCTTTGATACATTGATATTATTTACATTTTTAAATTTTAAATTCAAATTCAAATTGCTTCGATAATGCAACTCAAAATTTCGATTTCCAATCGGGGCATGCCGCCAGATGTTCATAATGTTATATGCCCATTCCGAACGCAATGGAAAAGGTTCCAAGGCCAAATTTGATCGTATGGAGAAGATAGCTTTTTGGATCAGTTATTAAATTTAATTTCGATAATATTTTCAACGCCTTTTCTTATCATACGATCAAACGATTATTCTAAACACTATGAAAATTGAAATCCGATAATAATACACTATTAATGATCCAATGGAACTAATTTCGTCAAATTCCGAGACTGAGCCCTAGAAGGCTATTTTTAAATACCGATTTAAACGATATAATTTCAAACCGAACAAATCATTTTCAAATCCAATTCCGAAGCTTCCATTATCTTCAGTATTATCAATATAAATTTTATAAGCCATCAATTTTTTTTAAAGGCTTAAAACTGAAGATTTAAATTTTTACCCAAATTCAATAAATTAAATTCAATAATTAATTTGTCAAATAAAAGTTGATATTTGAAATTCAAGTTAAATTAAAATTCAAATATTTAAAATCAATTAAATATTTCAATTTCAAATGTTCAAAATTCTGGGTCGTCGCAATATCTCTCGATACCAATAGGAATATATCTATGGGTGGTACCTTGGATGATGATGAAGTAGATGTCTCTAATGAAGAAATGGACTTGCATCTTGATGATGATGATTTGGATTTGGATGTTGAAGTTGATGAAAGAGGGGTTTAGTAAACCACAACTCAACCAACTATACATCCACGAAATACTAAAGAAGTTGTTCTATCAAAGATAGGAGGACCTATACATCAGCGGGCACACCGAGACCATTTATGGAAATAAAAACTTAGAGCAAACCCTGATATTCGACCTTCAGATTACCATGCCAGCGAAGAGTACATCATTGACATGGTCAAATGATTAGTGAAAGAAAACAAGGGTAGAAAAAAACGAGAATTTTGTTTTCGCTCCAAGTCAAACCCCATTCACTGAAAATATCTTAAGGGAAGAATTCCCCAGAAAGTTCACTATGCCAACGATGCCAACATATAGTGGAATTACTGATCTCTGACATCACTTACTCAAATACGAATGGCATATGGATGGAGCTAGAGGTATGGATGTCGTTCATTATAGGCATTTCTCCATTTTCTTGTAAGGAGTTTCCTCGATGTGGTTTACTAAGCTCATGCCGAAGTCCATATCTACCTTTAATGAGTTGGACAAGTAGCTTCTGGAGTAGTTTAGGCTCCACACAGCCTGGCCAAAAGATGAGATGCCCCTATCTAGCTTGTTAAAAGGACCTAAGGAGTCACTAAAGGATTTCTTAAGTCGATTCAACATTGATGTTATGAAGTTTAGCAATTCGAAGGAAGAACTTGCACCCATGGCATTGGGCCTAGGCATTCACCCGAACATTGGTAGGTAGCCAAAGATGAAACAATCAACTACCATGGAAGAATTCCATCGAAAGGCAAAGAATTTTCTATGGTTAGAATAAGTAAGCTTAGTTGAAGGAAAGGTCAACGACGGACAATCGAGGAGGCAATTCAAAGCAATGTGGCAGTTAAACATATAGGAATTTTTTTTTGATGGAGTTGTAAGAAATGTTGGAAACTCTAGGAACCAAAAAAGAGAGGAAACAAAACCCTTTGGTGGGTGTAATAAGAACATGGAGCATACTAGGAATATGTGACCAGAAGCTTCTATGCCTCTGAACGATACGCTAGTGAATATTTATTTTGCTACCCTAGGAACCAAGCTATACAAGAAACTGGTTAGGAGGGAAGTAATGAAGCAGCATAAGAAATTTGGAAAGTACCGACCCTCAAATGAAATTCTTGGTATAACACCAACGAATGTCGTCACTTGAAGGACTTTATTAGGGAGCTGATATGGAAGAGTAAGCTCCAACAGTACATGAAGTAACATCAAAATTCTAACAAATCTGTCGGATCTCAAGGCCCATCAACTCAAGGGAAACCACCTGGACCCAGTGGAGAGATTCTCAAGAGTATGGATGAAAGAGTAGTGATTAATACTATAAACGAAGGACCTCATCAAGCAAAGGGAAGCTGGGATGAGATGGAAAGAAAGGTGAGTTCATTGAAACACAAACCACAGCAAAGTTGCTACACCGTCAAAGACGAAGCTCCCACTAAGCAACATAAGATGATAATGGATAATATCATGATTAAAAACCAAGATTCTAATGTCATTGAGTCACTAACCCTCGATCCCATGGTGGTAACAGCCGAGATTGGACCAACCGTTATGTGCATAGTTTTGGTAGATAACAGAAGCTTGGTTAACATTCTGTTCGTAAAAAATTTCGACCAGGTGAAAATCATTAAGGACATGATGCCTATAGACAAAAATTCAAGGATTTGTGGGTGAAGCTAAATAGCCGATTGGGAAGGTCGACTTGCCCATAGAGCTTGGTGAAGGAGAACATAGGGTGGTGTACAAACATTTGTTATTATCGATGAGTACCCAGCATACAATGATTTCCCAAGGAGACTGCCACTAGCTGATTTTTAGGATTGATTTGGCTCCATGGTGTCTAATGATGATGTTCTTAATAGAGAATGAAATTGGAGTGATGTAAGGGGACCAAAGCACAGCAAGGCAATGCTGTGTTGCAGAATTATGAGAAGCCAAACGTTGGGAGAAAGGAAAGAATGTGGGGAAGACTCTCTATATTCAGGAACCAAAAGTATAGTAATTACAAAATAGCCCCTAGCTTAGGGACCATAGCCGATTCGATAATCTATGGATCTTCGAAAGAAGTCAGGAGAAGTACGAGCAGCACCAGTGAAGCTTATGGTGAGTGTCCCTATTAATATGGATGACTCGACTTGAGCATTAAAGATTGGTTCTCAGCTTAAAATGGATTACACAAGGGATTAATTTCCTCTGAGGAAATCTAGACGTGTTTGCTTGGATGCATGCTGATATATGTGGTATATCATTGGAGATTGCATGTCAATCACTAAACAACGATCCTAGGTTTACACCAGTAAAATAGAAGAGGCACAGCTTGGGTCCAGATCAATCCACTGCACTAACAGAAGATGTGGATAAACTGTTAGCCAATGGCTTTATCTGTGATGCTTTTTACCTTCAATAGGCATCTAACCTCGTAGTGGTCAAAAAATCAAATGGAAATTAGCGAGTATGCATTGATTACTTAGATCTAAACAAATCTAACCCGAAGGATAACTTTCCTTTGTCTAGAATTAACTAGCTTGTTGATGGAACAGCGGGGCATGAATTTCCCTCATTTATGGGTGCTTATTCTAGATACAATTAGATCATAATGCATGAGCTAGATTAGGAGAATACTAGCTTTATCATGGATCTGAGATTATATTACTATTGGGTAATGCCATTTGGTTTGAAGAATGCTGAAGCTATATACCAAAGATTGGTTAATACGATGTTCAAGAATCAAACCGGATGGATAATGGTGGTATATATGGACGATATGCTTATGAAGTCATCGGTCTCAAAATCATTTGGATGATCTCTCGAAGGTGTTCGAGATGTTAAGGAAATACAGGATGAAGTTAAATCTATTAAAGTGTTCTTTCGGAATAGCATAAGGGAAGTTTTTAGAATTTATCATCAATGCATGAGGCATCAAGGCCAATCTAGAATAAATTACTGCCTTTAGGAGCGTAACTACCCTAACCAAGAAGAATCAACTTCAGAGCTTTAATGGAAAGATCGTTGCTTTGGGACGGTTCATCTCAAGGGCAATAGATAAGTGCATACCTTTCTTTATCGCCGTCAATTAAAGTAAAAAGAATTTCAAATGGAAACAGGATTGCCAAAATGCCTTCATGGAGTTGCCGAGGCATATGGAGAGGACATCAGTCTTATCCAAACCATTGGATTAAGGGGACTTATTTTCTTACTTAGTTATGTCTACTCAACACTAAGTGCAGCATCGGTGTGTGAGGTGGCAAGAGTTTAAAGACTCGTCTACTATCTTAGTAAGTAGTTTTTAGAAGTAGAAAAGAATTAACCAAATTTGGAGAAACTAATATTGCTTTCTGATTGCATCAAGGAAGTTATGATCATATTTTCTAGCTCATCCAATCAAAGTACTAATAGATCAGCCTCTAAAGCAGGTATCATATCAATCCGAGATTTTGGGAAGGTTGCTAAAGTGGATGTTTGCACAAAAAATGGACAAACACCTCCAAGTCGTATTATTTAGTTGATTATATGTGATTTTCAGTGATTTTAGATGAGTATGTAAATATGAAAGAAGTAGGGGCTGAAATGTAAAAGACACACAGATTTATAGTGGTTCGGCCAGAATGTGCCTACGTCCACTTTATATGTTATTATCTTCTTCCTTTCAGATTACAGGTACAATGCTTCGTATATTAGTATATGAAAGTAGTTTGAAAGTTCCTTCCTTGCTTGAGCTCTCAAACTTGTCTGCCATTGTTGTACCCCTGCCCCTCTATTTATAGAGTGAGGTAGGGGGCAGGGGTCTTGGAAGTATATGGCTGCTAGCGGGCCTGGGCTGGACCAATCTGGCCTGGTAGCATTCTGGTTTGGCGAGGCTTCATTCGGCATGGAGCTTGGACTGGTGATGGTGACTTCATGGTGACTTCATCCCTTGGTCCGGTGGTGGTGTTGGAGTGGCAGTGGAGTTGGTTCGGCCATGGTTCATGCCAAATGGAATGGTGGTTGTGCCTTGCCGAATGGAGTGGGGGACCGAATGAGGTTGGCTCGGTAGGGGGTTGATCCGGTAGTGGAGTGGGAGTTGTAGCTTGGACCGGCATTGTGTGGTCCGGTGGAGATGTGGAGTATTGGACCGGCATTGTGTGGTCCGGTGTTGAGCTGGTGCCGAATGGACATGAGAGGAGAGAGCCGAATGAAGTTGAGGGCATGGACGCCGAATGAACTTGGGTTCATGGATGCCGAATGGACCATGGTACAAGGAGGTTCCGAATGGACATGAGCACTTGAGTGCAAGGAGATGACGCCTACTGTGCCTGTTGGTTTCAAATGTGCATGGGACATGACGCTTCACGGTCTCGTGGCCTTCTGGGCGAGAATCCGCCCAACATTTGCCCCCCAAAGTGGGGCGCGTGCTTGCATGTGCCGCGCTTTGTTTTTCTTGTGGCAGGAAGATTGGCTTTGTAACGCCAGTGATTGGACGTTCGTATTCTGTTAATGTCCTGCAAAGGAATTTACAGTTTTAGTGTGATTTCGAATAACGGCCGTTCATGATCGAAATATTCGAGATGAAGTGAACTGTGCCGTTCGGGGTGAGTAAGTGTGCCCCGAGGGGGCTTAGCATTATCGATGCCAGGTTCACGTTCGAGTGGGTTCCTGGATCGTTTGTTAAGGTGGTTTATCGCCGGCTCAGAGCATGCCTAAGGATTGTTCTCAACCCCGTACATGTGTAAGTAGCTTAGCCATTTCATAATTATCAGAATCAAGGATCCTTTTAACCGGTGAGCTTAAAAAGGGATGTCAAAGTGTAAATTCTCACGGTGATAGGGTTAATAGCCATTCAGAGCGTGCCTATGGACCGTTCGTGGTCGCGTGCACGTGTGAATGATTAACCCATGTTAGTGAGAGATTCACGACTTATCCATTGTTATCATATTCTTTATTTTATTAGTAAGATCTGGAGTTCGGGACTTATCTGAGTGAGGCGCCCTACATGCCCCCTGTTTCTGGCTTCTGCTGGTAGAGACAGTTTCATTCGGTTTCGAGTAGGCATATATTCTTATTCGTTTGGAGGTTGGTTTGGTATGGAAGGTTTCATTCGGTACATAGTTGGTCCGGTTGTTGTTGGTCCGGTTGTTGTTGGCCCGGTGATAGGTTCTCGTTCGGCATGGGGTTGGTCCGGCAGTAGGTTCTCGTCCGGTATTCCAGAGCTCGCCTATATATAGAGGCTACACCCCCCTTAGTTTTTCTCTACCGAACAAGAGGAAGCCGAATCAAAAGTCCACCGAATCAAATATTTGCCGAATCAAATATTCGCCGAACCAGGTATATACTCTTTTACCGAATGAACTCTATAACCGAATGGGCTTATGCCGAATGGGCACGGAAGCGTTGTTTTGCCGAATGAACCTCAGATTCCATTGCCGAATGGAAGTCAGATCCCATTGCCGAATGAACTTGTACTGCCGAATGAACGTAAGACCCTAGTGCCGAATGGTCTTGAACCTCCAGTGCCGAACGAACTTTGTGCCTGGACTTTGAGTGGAACTCCGGACTTATGTATGCTTGTTTGTTTATACTGTCGTTCTAACATCATGCTTTTTACTTTTGTGTATGCAGATAAATGTCTCGCAAAGTTGAAACTCGATCGGGCAAGAAGAAATCCAGGGATAGCGGAGAAACTTCTGCCGTGCCCCCAGCTCAGCCAGATCCAGCACAGCACGGACCCGCTCCGAGGTCACTAGTCGATGGGTATGGTCCCCAGGAGCTTCTCGTCTCCCCTCCTGATTGCTATCCTAGCTCTCTGAAAGAGGAGCAACTTGATGTCATATCCCGTTCCTTCGGGATTGACAGAGCGCTTATGTTACTGCCGGAGGCTGGTGTCATGCCGTACAACCCTCCCGAGTGGTATTTTGCCTATAGCCGATATCATTGCATGTGTGGGGCCATTCCTCCTATCAACGCTTGGATAGTAAGCTTCACCACATACTTGAAGGTGGCTCCCTTCCAGCTTCAGCCTAACTCTTACGCCATCCTGGTGAGCCTCTTTGTTATCTTCCAGAGGAGGTACGGGCGTCCTCCTTCTAACCGAGAAATTCGATATTTGTACAACCTGAGGGGCTATAAGAAGGGGTCTCCGTATATTAGCTTGGAAGCGGCCGTGCCCTTCAAACCAGTCCTGGACTTGTATTCCAAGTTCACCATGTTCAAGAAAGAGTGGTTCTTCGTCAAGGACGATGCTGTTTCTTTCCGCCTTTTCACTTCCGGCTGTAAGATTGATTTCATTTATATTTTTCATGTGTTTTGACTGTAGTGTTTTTTTTCTGACATGCTTCTATTTCTGGCTAGCGACAGGTGGTATTGCAGTCGTGGAGGACGATTCCTTAGTGCGAATGGCTGCTGAACTAAAGGCTATTCCGGCACGGGACCGGTCGGCCTCTTTCTTGATCAGGAACGCAACCCTCTTGGAGTATAATTTGATCTTACCGCGCCAGTCCGTGGTTAAGCAAAGGGATACGGCTGAGGAGAGGGCTGCTAAAGCTAAGGAGGGGGCTACGGTAAAGAGCGGTAAGAGGGAGCCTTTCGCAGCGCGTCCTGCGGTCGGGGGGAAGAAACTGAAGAAGTCCGATGGCCCTTCTCCAAGTACTTGCCCGACTGTCCCGGAGGAGGAAGGTGTAGAAGAGGAGGAAGGAGGCGAAGTTGGAGAAGGGTCGGAGGGTGGAGGAGATGGCGATGGCCAAGGTGGTAGTGGTGTTGCTGCTTTAACCTCTGAACAAGACCTCGAACTGGATGAGGCTCTCCGTCGGGCCTTCGGGGAGTCGGAGGGAGAGTCGGAAACGGAGAAGGGAAAGGAGAAGGAAACGGAGAAGGCAAAGGAAACCGGCAAAGCTGTGGCTTCAGCTAGGGTGACTCCGGCGATGCAAGGTGAACTTTTGTCTTCTGCCGATTCCATTTTCGATAGGGACTTAGAAATTTTTTACGGTTCACTTCCGTCCTGGAATGAGATCCAGGACTTAGTGCAGTATCCCACTCCTTCGCCGGGTTTGTATAATAGATGTATTTCCTCACTTTTCTTTCTTTTTAACTTAGCACATTCTTTGAATTGCGGATTATTGTATGTTCGTAACACTTGTTCTTTATTCCAGGGGTAGGCCAGGCGGGTAAAACGTCGGATGTTCGACACCGCCTTGAACAATTTAAGTCGAGGAGAGCTTCCGCGAAACCTTCTACTGATCGCACTGGGGATGTAGTCAGTTACCGCCCTCTTCTTGGGGTCATCGAAGAGGGTATTCAGAAAAGGAAGCGGAGCCGTTCCTTATTTGAGTCTTCTTCTGCTTCGCAGCTTCCTACTCTGCCTCCCCCTACTCAGCCTCCTCGTGATACTACGGAGGAGAGCACGGAGCCCTGCCCCCCTCCTCCTCCTTCCAAGAGTTCTACTGTCATTCATATAAGGCGTCCCGATGTGCCTCGCCCCGTGCCTCGTGACCCTTTTGCCGGTCATCCTGATTTAGACCCAAGTTTTCGGGACATTTAATTCGATGAGACCACGGGCGAGCACCTCCTTCCCCGCAACCCCATGGTAAGAGTGCTGGACGAGGCCAAATCTTTAGATCTTGATTTACTTACTACACGGGTAGTCACCATGGGGGATGAGGCCAAGGCTAATATCGACCGGGTGGCCGCAGAGACCAAGAAGTTAATGGAGCATCATGCTAAGTTGGTCAAGGCCGGGGAAGAGATCGGGAGTGCTAACATTCGGTTGAGGTTAAAGGTTGCCGATCAGGCCAAGCAACTCGCCGACCAAGCCATCCAGATTTCTCAGCATGAGGAAGCCTCCAAGCGTCTGAAAGAGACCATGGAGAAGGCCAGTAGGGCGGAATTACGGAAGATGGAGGTCGCTTGCAGGGAACGGATTAACATAGCTATCGCAACGGTGGATGAGGTTCGAAATGCGGATCTCGAGCGGGTAGAGGAGTTGTCAGGGAGGCTCGAGGCTGCGGAGATGGCTCAAGCCGAGTTGAAGGAGGAGATGGAGGAGATGAGGAGGTCCCTCAGGTTGAAGGAAGAGGAAATGAGGAGGTCACTTCAGGCTGACTGCTTGAGATACCAGTCAGAGAGGGACGTCGCCGTCGCCAAGTTGCAAGTTTCCGAGGCCCGGGTGAGGGAGTTTGAGGAAAACGAGGGGATGATGGATGAGATGCTGCAGGATATGTACTTCCACACTTGGAAGGAGGGCGGCTTGTCTTGGATGGACGATTACCCTCGGGTCATGGCCAAGGTGTATCTCCAGGCTTTAGAGGAGGCCAGGGTGAACGCGGGTAAGGAAGGCGGAGAGGCTTTCAACTTGAGTGCGGTTACTGCTCAGTTCTCAAAGGAGGAGCAAGCGGCGGTGAAAGAGGGGATGCGGCTGCTCGCTGCAGAGGAAGCGGGCGTGCAGTTGGATGATGAGGATCAAGCGGCGGATGCTGGTGAGTTATTCTTTTCCCTTTCTTTTCTTTCCGTGTTTTCATAACTTGATCGTTCGTTTAATGAATTCCTCTTCTGATCTGGACAGGTGGGACTTCAGATCCACATGCTGGGGGCTCTGATCCTGCGGCTAAGTAGGCTGGGGGAGTTGGTGATGGAGTGTGGATGCATCTGCCATCTTTTTGTTTCTTTTTTTATCACTGTTTATGTTAGTCTTTGACATGCAACTGTAATAAAATTATTTGCAAAGAATAACTTCGTGTGATCTCATAATATAAGCTGATTTTGTCATGTTTAAATGTTGTTGCTATCTTTATGTGCCGTGTGAGAAGTATAATTATGTATATGCCTGTGATTCTAGTTGTGTTTGATGTTAAGTTTTTGCTTGAAATATAATTTCACGTTTTGCAATGTCAGTGTATGAATAAGCTATAGTTACGAATTTATGTACAAGAGAAGAGAGTACCGCCCTTTATGTTTTATTCGCAGGCGGTAGCTTTGAGTGTCTTGTGTAACTGTTTACGGGTATAGCTGAGCGCCCTGCTACCCAGTACGCAGGCTTAGAGCCTCATGAGTGAATGCTTCCTATTTGGTTTCCTGTACTTTAGAGTTTGTTATACAGGATAGGAGAAAAATATTTAAATGAAATGGAAATATAGTAAAAGTAAAACTTCCAGTCACGGAAGGCCGTCGATGTGCTTAAGTTCGTGGCAAACGGGTTTTGTAGTCACTTTCCCTAGCTGTGGGTCTTGGAGACATTTGTCACCCATCTTACGCCTCCGCGGGGAGTTTTCTTTTTTACCACAGCCGCACTTAAGACACATCGGAGCCGAGATCGCGCACGGTAACTACCCGAACCATTATGGTCCGTAATCGTGGGTATTATTCAATTTACCGTGGCCGGCTAGCGTGGGTGCCGTTGGCCGTGAACTACCCCTGGCTGGCCACACCTTATGTTGGGGCTTAAAGTAGGTTCACAGTTACCGACGAGCCGAACGCCGTAATGAGCTGCCATCGGCTATAGTCGGCCTTTATGATGACTTATAATCGGCTTATTACAGTTGGCTTTGAGGGCAGGCGCGCAATGAGTTAACCCGCAGCAGAGGGATGCTGGAGCAAAAGAGTCTCATTGGCGAGTGCATAGAATCGTAGCGTACCTGTTAGGCCTAGTCCAGATGAGGCCGCGGTGCGTCTTGAGTGGAGATGCCATAGGATTTTGTTCAACAGAAAGGGATAAAACTTAACAAGTAGCCAAGACATAAAGGAACAAGTTAAAAAGAGACAAGATTTTTTAAAGTGGTTCGGCGCGAAAATGCCTACGTCCACTGATTCTCTTTGTTAATTCACTTCATATGGGCAGTACAAGTTAAGAAAAGTATCGACGGAGGTGTCGGATGTTCCATGCCCTCTGGAACACCTCTCCGTCCACTGTTGACAAAATGTAAGCTCCGTTGTGGAGATCTTTGTGAATTACATATGGTCCGTCCCAGATGGGGTCCAGTGCCCCGGGGCGCGGAAAGATTCGCCTGAGGACAAGATCTCCTTCTTGTAAGCTGCGATGCTTGACTTTGGAATTGTATAGTGCTGCCACTTTTTGTTTGTGAGCTGCTGCTTTGAGTGCTGCATCGTTTCTCCTTTCCTCAATCAGATCCAAAGACATGAGGAGGAGTTCTTCGTTTTCTTCTGGGTTGTAGTGGATCCTACGGTGGGAAGGCACAATAGTCTCAACTGGGAGCATTGCCTCCGATCCATATGCCAAAGAGAAAGGAGTATGTCCCGTTGATGTTCTGAAAGATGTGCGGTATGCCCATAGTGCCGTAGGAAGTTCGTCCACCCAAGCGCCTTTTGACTTTTCAAGTTTCTTCTTGATTAGGGTTTTGAGAATTTTGTTGACAGCTTCAACTTGTCCGTTTGCCTGAGGGTAAGCTACTGATGAGAAGCTTTTATGAATTCCATGCTCTTGGCACCAGTCGGCAAATTCTTCGCTGTCAAATTGGAGCCCGTTGTCTGATACGATCTTGAGGGGGACTCCATACCTGCACAGAATGTTTTTGATCAAGAAGTTGATAACTTTTGCTGAAGATATTTTATTTAAAGGTTCCGCTTCCACCCATTTGGTGAAATAATCGACTGCCACTATAGCATATTTGGCTCCGCCTCGGCCCGTTGGCAGTTCGCCAATTAAGTCAACTCCCCATACAGCAAAGGGCCAAGGGCTGGTCATTTGAGTAATTTCGTTTGTGGGTAGTCGAGGGATCTTGGCGAACTTCTGACATCTGTCGCATTTCTTAACGAAGTCTAGGGCATCTTTGTTTAGTGTGGGCCAGTAATATCCATATCGGAGTATCTTTCTTGCCAAAGTCTGTCCTCCAGTGTGATCTCCGCATCCTCCCTGATGGATGTTTGTTAATATCTCCTTGGCTTCCCTTCCGGCGACGCATCTTAATAGGGGGCTAGAGAAGCCATGCCGGTAGAGGATGCCTTCTTGTATTGTGTAGTGGGGAACTTTCCTCAAGATCTTCTTGGCTTCGTCACGCCTGTCGGGTAGTATGCCATCTTGCAAATATTTCCGGATAGGAGTCATCCAGGTTCCTTCTTCGATTGCAGTTATCAGATTCGCTTGTTCGAAACTCGGGGCTAGCTGCCTTGAGATTGCTAGTGCTCCGGAAATGGTGCTGTCCTTCATACTAGCTTGCTTTGCAAGTTCATCTGCCTCTTGGTTTTCTTCTCGAGGAATGTGTTTGATTAGATAATGGTCCAATCGATCGAGCAGCAGTCTGGTTTTCTTTAGGTATGCTGTGAGTCGTTCTCCTCGAGTCTGGAATTCTCCTAGTACCTGGTTTACGATAAGCTGAGAATCACTATGAATACATAAGGAATTGATTCCAATTTCTAGGGCCAGTTCCAATCCTGCTATTACTGCTTCATATTCAGCATCGTTGTTAGTGGCCGTGAACTCCAACCTTAATGCATAGTACAACTTTCTTCCCCTGGGGGTGATGATCACAATACCTGCCCCCGAGCCTTGTTCGTTTGATGCTCCGTCTACAAAGAGGTTCCATTTGATGTTTTTTGCTACTTCGGATTGTTCCTTGCCTTCGTTGGTAGTGAATTCGGCAATGAAATCAGCCATGGCTTGTCCTTTGATAGCGGTGCGGGGATGGTAGGTGATATCATACTGACTTAGTTCGATGCACCGTTTGAGGAGTCGCCCAGAAGTGTCAGGACGATGGAGCACCTGTCTTAGTGGTTGATCGGTTAGAACCCTGATGGAGTGAGACTGGAAGTAGTGTCGCAGTTTTCGTGACGCGATCAATAAACAATATGCTAACTTCTCAAGTTTAGGATATCTGGCTTCTGCCCCTGTAAATCTCTTGCTTACAAAGTAAACCGGGCGTTGTGTGCGGTCTTCTTCTCTTACCAAGGCGGCGCTTAGAGCATGAGATGATACAGCGAGGTATAGGTATAACACTTCACCTTCATTTGGAGTTGAGAGTACTGGTGGTCTCTGAAGGTGTTTGATTAGGTTTAGGAAAGCTTTTAAGCATTCGTCGGTCCACTCGAACCTCCCTTTGTCTTTCTTGAGTGCTTCGAAGAAAGGGACACACTTGTCAGTTGCCTTGGAAATGAATCTGCTCAGGGCGGCCACCTTTCCGTTTAGGCTCTGCATTTCTTTTCGAGTGGAAGGTATCCTTATTTCTTTTAAAGCCCAGATTTGTTCAGGGTTTGCTTCGATTCCTCTGGCGTGGACGATGAATCCTAAGAATTTTCCCGATGATACTCCGAAGGAGCACTTTAGAGGATTCAGCTTCATTCCATATCGGCGAAGTACCTGAAATGTACCGTCCAGATGGCTTACATGGTCGTTGGCTTTCTTGGACTTTACCAACATGTCATCCACATATACCTCCATAGTTTGTCCTATCAACTCTGCGAACATTTTGTTGACGAGGCGTTGATAGGTAGCTCCAGCATTTTTGAGTCCAAAAGGCATTACTTTGTAACAATATAATCCGCGGTCGGTGATGAAGCTAGTGTGGTCCTGATCGGGGGCGTGCATGGGGATCTGGTTATATCCGGAGTATGCATCCATAAAAGATAGGAGTTCGTGCCCAGCTGTGCTGTCTACGAGTTGGTCAATTCGGGGAAGTGGGAAGCAGTCTTTCGGGCAAGCGTCATTCAGATTGGAGAAGTCAATACATGTTCGCCACTTTCCATTGGCCTTTTTTACTAGCACTGGGTTAGCGATCCATTCTGGGTAGATGGCTTCCCGTATGAAGCCATTAGCAAGTAGATTCTTTACTTCCTCATCAAGGGCTGCCGATCGCTCTGCCCCCATGCTCCTCTTTTTCTGCTTTACTGGTACCTTGGTGGGATCGATGTTCAACATGTGGCATGCTATGTCTGGGGAGATTCCTGTCATATCGGCATGAGTCCACGCAAATACATCTAAGTTGTGGCGGAGAAAGTCAATGAGTTGATCCTTCAATTCCGTTTCCAGCTGAGATCCGATTTTTAATAGTCTACTTGAATCATGCTTATCTACCGATACGAATTCCATAGCCTCTGCAGGCTCGGCGGTAGCCTCCTCCTCTTTATCCCTGGGGTCTAGTTCATTGAAGGGATCGCTTGTGTATCGAAGAGGAGGGGCTTTCTTTAGTTGCTATGCCTCCAAGCTTTTCATGCAGAGAGTAGTCTCTGCATCTTTTCCTTTATTCTTTCTGCGGTTATTGCGAAGTTCAGTTACGTAGCAGTCTCGGGCAGCATCTTGATCTCCTTCTACTTCTCCTACTCCGTTGTCTGTTGGAAATTTCATTTTCAGGCACCAGGGGGCTAATACAATCTGAAAGTCAGACAAGGCTGGTCTTCCCAAGAAAGCGTTGTAAGCCGAGTGGTTTTCTATTAGTACGAACGTTTGTTTTCGCACAACGGAGCGGGGATGACTTCCTATTTCGACGAAGAGGTCAAGTTGCCCGAGGGGCATCTTTGCATCTCCAGTGAAACCGTGCAGTGGTTTGTCACAGGGGGATACATCCTTCATTGATAACTTCATTTTGTCGAAAGCATGTTTGAACAGGATATTAACGGAGCTTCCCGTGTCTATTAGAATCCGAAAAACTTTAGCTGGACCAAACCAGGCAGAGATGACCATGGGATCCATATGTGGGTACTGTCTTCCTTCCAAATCATGCCTACTGAATACAATGTCATTGTTTTCTTTTCGTTTCGGGTGGCGTTCCTCCGTAATGGAGTTAACATATCCTTCGGCATTTCTAAGCGACTTGCCGTACCTTTCCATCTCTGCCCAACTTCTGTCGGCGATGTGTGGTCCTCCTGAGATGGTAAGGACCACTATCTTCTCTTGACTAGAGCCACTGGTGTTGTGATTGTTGCGATTCCCTCCGCCTACTTCTGGGAGGGGTTGCTTTGAGTTCTCATTGGCAGGAGTTGGAGTCCTGTTCTGACCTTTCACATAACGTTCCAGTCTTCTTCTTCTAATGTGTTCTTCGATCAAGTCCCGAAGATGGTGGCATTCATTGGTGTCATGTCCGTGGGATTCGTGGAAGCGACAGAACTTTCCGGACTTGAGTGCGTTATCTGATACTTTCTTGTGCGGGGGGCGCTTGTATCCGAGTTCGCCCTGAGTGGCTAGGTAGATGTTTTCGATTGTTTCATTCAATGGAGTGTAGGAGTCAAATCTTGGCCCTGGTCGATATTGGCGCTTCTCAACCTTTCTGCCCCCAGCATTGTCTCTAGATTCATTTCTTCGAGCGTCCTTAGCTGCAGTGGGAACCTTGTCCTGAACTATCTTGCCTTGTTGCCCTGACTGCCTCTCCGTAGCAGCGTCTTCAAGTCTCATATACTTTCCAGCTTCATGGAAGAAATCAGGCAAGGTAGCTGGTTTTTCCTTAGTTAATCTTCTGGCAAACTTGGTGTCTGGATGTACACCACTACAGAGGGCCATTAGAGTGAGTTTTTCATCGGCATCTTGAACTGCTGCCGCTGCGGCGTTGAACCGTGTTAGATATTGTTGCAGCGTCTCTCCGGATTTCTGTTTGACATTGGATAGAGAATAAGCATCCTTGGGTTGTTCCACATGGATGCGGAACTGGCTAATAAACCTTTCTTTTAACATCTCCCATGAGCTGATGGATCCTTGGGGTAGATGGCAGAACCAGGAGGTAGCTAGATCTGATAGGAATAGCGGAAAGCATTTACATAATACTCCTTCTGTTGCTCCACTCATGAGCATATGCTGGGTGTATCTCTGCAGGTGTACGATGGGGTCGGAAGTTCCTTTGTAAGGTTCCATGGTTGGCATTTTCCATTCCCGGGGAGTGATGGCAGTTTCGATATTTCGGGTAAAGGGACTGGTGACCCTAGCGCCTATTCCCCGGTCCCTTTGCTCCCGTTGGACACATTCTCTGAATAATCGTGCCATTCGTTCGTCAGAACTTGGAGCGGACAAAAATGAGCTCGGTTCTTCCCTGCGGGATCTATCTCGTCCAGATGTCCTGTAGGGATGGTACAGTCTATCACCTCTAGCATTATCCAGTGGTTGTCTTTGGCTGCTTGGATGCACGCTAGGACCAGCTACAGTTGCCCCCTGCCTTGATCTTCCCCTGTGGGGTTCTGTTTCGAGCACATCCATGGGGTCAACTTCGGGCTGGGTTCTAGCTCGGCTCCGTTCAGCGGGGTTTCTATGATTAGGTGGCATGACTGGCTCAGCTACATCCGACCCTCGCCTGGTGCCTCCCCCGCTAGGTTCGGTTCCAAGGGCTTCCTCGAGTCGGAATTCGGGCTGAGTCCGGGCGCGGCCCCTATCATCGTTTTTCCTGTTGATAGCTTGTTCGAAGAGTGAAGACCTTTGTTGCCTCCGGGATCCTCCGGATTGGGATTCACCCCATGATTCAGTGTTGCGGCTGGACTCTTCAGCATCCCTTAAGCGTGTCATGAGTTGGTCCACCAAAGTTTCTTGTTGGGATGTGAAGCGGTTAGTTACTTCAGCCACAACCCTGTCCAGATCTGCCCTAGTGATTGGTTGTTCCGTTGCGGGACCAGTTGGATTTTCCTGATTTTCATCTGGTACTGCTGTTGAAATGGGCTGATCTGTGATTGCTGGATCTGGAAGGCTGCTAGTTGCGATGTTCTTTCCTTTGTTAACATCCCTTCTCTGTTTGGAAGGCATGATTTCTAAGCAACGAGTGATGTTGTTAGGAAGAAGGTTGAGTGGGAGAAGATGAAGCTTGAGTTCTGAAGATGAAGTCTGAGTTCAATTCTCAGTGAAAGCACCAAAAATGTTTGCACAAAAAATGGACAAACACCTCCAAGTCGTATTATTTAGTTGATTATATGTGATTTTCAGTGATTTTAGATGAGTATGTAAATATGAAAGAAGTAGGGGCTGAAATGTAAAAGACACACAGATTTATAGTGGTTCGGCCAGAATGTGCCTACGTCCACTTTATATGTTATTATCTTCTTCCTTTCAGATTACAGGTACAATGCTTCGTATATTAGTATATGAAAGTAGTTTGAAAGTTCCTTCCTTGCTTGAGCTCTCAAACTTGTCTGCCATTGTTGTACCCCTGCCCCTCTATTTATAGAGTGAGGTAGGGGGCAGGGGTCTTGGAAGTATATGGCTGCTAGCGGGCCTGGGCTGGACCAATCTGGCCTGGTAGCATTCTGGTTTGGCGAGGCTTCATTCGGCATGGAGCTTGGACTGGTGATGGTGACTTCATGGTGACTTCATCCCTTGGTCCGGTGGTGGTGTTGGAGTGGCAGTGGAGTTGGTTCGGCCATGGTTCATGCCAAATGGAATGGTGGTTGTGCCTTGCCGAATGGAGTGGGGGACCGAATGAGGTTGGCTCGGTAGGGGGTTGATCCGGTAGTGGAGTGGGAGTTGTAGCTTGGACCGGCATTGTGTGGTCCGGTGGAGATGTGGAGTATTGGACCGGCATTGTGTGGTCCGGTGTTGAGCTGGTGCCGAATGGACATGAGAGGAGAGAGCCGAATGAAGTTGAGGGCATGGATGCCGAATGAACTTGGGTTCATGGATGCCGAATGGACCATGGTACAAGGAGGTTCCGAATGGACATGAGCACTTGAGTGCAAGGAGATGACGCCTACTGTGCCTGTTGGTTTCAAATGTGCATGGGACATGACGCTTCACGGTCTCGTGGCCTTCTGGGCGAGAATCCGCCCAACAGTGGAATATTGAATTGAGTCAATATGACATTACTTACCAACCAAGGAGCGATAAAAGGATAGGCATTAGCAGACTTCGTCAGTAAATTTACTGCACAGGATGAGGAGAAAGAAGAGGAGGATGTTGCGCTCATGGTTTCTCATTTGAAATTATTTGTCGATGGTGCTTTAAATGACTTTAGCTCAGTGGCAGGAGTAGTGATTGAAATGCTGGAAGGACGATCAATTTTCTATGCACTAAAATTTGAATTTCCTACCACTAATAAAGAAGATGAGCATGAGGCATTAATAGCAGGATTGAAAATAGCTTAGGAACTGGCATTAAAGATGCTACACACATTCAGTGACTCGCAACTGGTTATTTGCTAGACCAAGAGGGAATATCTAGCCAAGGGGGTGAGACTAGCCCCTTACATATCGAAGGCATTGGAACTTCTTGAAGATCTAGAGCATTGCATGATAACGCACATTCCTAGAGAGGATAACATGAAGGCTGATTCACTAGGTAAGTTAGTTAGTTCTTGAGAAGTGCAACTGATGGGACTAGCTCCGATGGAGATTCTGACAGGTCCAAGTGTCGATCAAATGGTCATCGATTGAATTTTAGAGACAACAAAGGAAGAATAATCATGAATGACTCCTATCAAGGAGTATCTACTAAGGGGAGTACTCCCCATTGACAGGAACGAGCAGAATAAAATCCTTCAAAAAGTGCTGCAATTTGTGATATAAGATGGAAAAGTATACATGAGAGGATTCTCTATGCCCTTGCTCTAGTGTGTAACCGAGGACAAAGGTAGGAATATCCTCATAGAGCTCCATGAAGGAAACTATGGTGATCACATCGGGAGGTAGAGTCTAGCAAAGAAAGTGGTCTAATATGGATATTTCTAGCTGACAGTAAACCATAGATGCTGCCGACTACACCGAATGTTGGGATCGATATCAAATATTTACGAAGATACTGATAGCCCCATTTTTAGAAATTTCGTGGATGATCTACTCATGGCCATTTGTGATTTGGGTGATTGACCTCATCAACGTGTTACCAATAGCGAAAGGAGGAGCCAAATAGGCTATCGTTGCAGTAGATTACTTTATGAAGTAGGCTGAAGTGGAACCGCTTGCCACAATTACAACTAAAAAGGTAATCAATTTTGAGACGAAGAATATTATTTGCAGGTTTGAAGTACCTCAAAGGATCATCACAGATAATGGAACTTGGTTCGAAAGCGCCGAGTTCAAAGACTTTTGCAAACGATACCGAATCAAAAGGAGTTTCTCTATAGTGGCGTATCCTCAAGTGAACAGACAAGTGGAAGTAGTGAATAAAATCATCAAATCCACTCTAAAGAAGTGCGTGATTAGAGGTAAAGGTATTTTGGTTGATGAGCTTCTGCTAGCACTATGGGCTTACAGGATAACACATAAGTCGGTGACATGACACTCACTATTCGCTTTGGTCTATGGTTCAGAAACTATGATCTCAGTGGAACTAGAATCCCTGTCTCATCGTAGAAGACAACTCAAGCAAAGAGAAAATAAGGAACTACCGCTTGAGTCCCTCGACCTAGTTGATAAGAAGTAGGAAGAAGCTAAGTTAAGGGTCAACCCTACCAGAAAACAGTAGGACGACACTTCAACGGCAAAGTCCGCAACCGTACTTTTGAGACAGGATATCTTATTCTGAAACGAGTCCTCCTAGGTACAAAAGTACATGGTCTTAAATGGCAAGGACCCAATGCAATTGACCAGAAGCTTAAAGATCGTACTTTCAAGCTAGCACCATTGACGAGTCTTGATCCTACGTGCATGGAATGGAAACCTGCTTCGACACTATTACATCTAGTTTTCCTTATTTTGTTTCTCGCAAATAATCCATCCAACGATTTTGAGGCACTATAAATAGGAAGAACGTCCTATTTCTTCTATTGTCAATAACATTAGCTTCTTGAACCAATGGAACTGTGTTCTTATACGCAATATTCATGTGATGCATGACTAGCAGCAACAACCTTTTGAGAATCAACATTGGTCAAAGATAGCGATGTTGAGAAGGCCAAAGTCATTGGGTCTACAGTAAAAATCAACCCTAACCTTTTTAGAACCGACATTGCCGGAGATAGGAAACACTGGGGAGGTCAAAACCGCAAGGTCGATAGGGAAAATTGATACATAACCTTTTGAGAATCAGTGTTGTCCAGAGATAGGCAATCTTAGGAAGGTTCAAACTGTCGAGTTGATGATGAAAATCGACCCCAACCTTCTGAATATAGGTGTTGCCGAAAGATAGGCGACACCCAAAAGGTCAAAATCACAGGTTCAATGGGGAAAATCGACCCACAATATTCTGAGAATCAGTATTTCCCAAAGATAGGTGACAGTGGGAAGGTCAACACTACTGGGTCGATGGGGAAAATTGACCCACAACCTAGTGAGAATTGGTGTTCCATAGAGATAGGAAACACCGGAAGGTTAAAACTACTTGATCGACGGGGAAAATCGACCCATAACCTCTTGAGAATTGGTCTTGCCTAAAGATAGTCAACACCGAGAAGGTCAAAGCTATTGGGTCAATAAGGAAAATCTACCCGCAACCTTTTAAGAATTGACGTCGCCTGGTGATAGGCGACGTCGGGGAAATATCCTTCCAATAAAGTCATCTATATGCCAGTTTTTGGGTCCTTAACACCAAACTTGGAAGAGTTTGCTATGATAGAAGATGATAAAAGTGCATCTTTATGATACATACATTTAGAATGACACTGGCTAAGGATGTCAATTTGAAGAATTCAGTTGTAGCCCGGAGATTGGCAGCATCAAATACACAACGCTTGGAATGAAGCGGGAAAGTTACTAATTCTTGGAGATAGGAACTGTCATGCAAATAAGATTTTTATGATGACACTAGTGGCTACGGATGACATGCTCAATCGAGGATAGGCATAAATAGTTATAAATAATCAAAAGCTGGAATTATCGGATTTACTCGGTCATGGAGTAGGACTGAGAACCAAACTAGGGGCAATCAGATAAATTGTCTACAATATGTAATCCACTGTAAATGCTTGAAGTTGAGTAATTGAAATAGTAATCCCCATGAACAAGGATATAAATGCAAAGAAACTAGTTGGAACGATCCCGACCGAATTCAAATAGGAATAACTATAGAGTCGGTTAAATAATAGTTTTGTTCCGCTGGATAGAATAGTTCAGCATATGCAAACGGAGCTAAGTAACGACATAGAACTAATGTAATTACAGAAATATTATCTACATGCACAGAGTTAGGGTAAATAAACATATCGCATAAAAACAGAAGTATATAATATAGGAAAATTGCAATACAAGTAGTTATATTATATGCACAGGCAGTTACACACAAACAGGCACAATACATAAAATGCAGACAAGTAAATCAAAGACAAATTACAGAACAAAAGTGAATCTTTCATTACTAATAGTTTGTTTGTACAATCAAATAGAAAGGGTCGTACCTGCACAATCACAACCTGTTCAAGACAAAAGGCAAAAGCTACAAACCTGATAATGACACAACTCCACAAATGAAATCAGGCTACCATGCTGACAAGCTCAAAGCACTCTTCACTATTTCCCACTCTTTCCATCTTTACTGCCGAAAGGATGACTCTTGTGCATTTTCTTTTCATCCTTAAGTACCTGCCAGAGAGGAGTCACACCTTCATGATGAGTGGACTCTTTGCCAGTAGCAAAACTGGGCTCTCTAAATTTGTCGGCAGGTTCATCAGTATACTTCAGCAACCTGATCTTCAGTACAGCTCCTTTTCACTCTCATCTTATCCACATCCTTCCTTAACCCTATCTCCATAGTCTTGTGTGCGGTAAGGTAAGAAGCACTAAGAATTGTTACATCTTCCTCCAAGGACACTAAAACGCCCTCTAAGTTCTCTAGGGCGGCGATCTTCTTAGCATCGGGTTTTGGGCCAGAGCTGGAGGCAAGAGCAGATACATTAAGTCCCATGGAGATGGTAGACGCAGTAAATACAACTACAGTTCCTGAGTCCTGTGCACTGAGAGGCAAAAAAGGCAGATGTGCTTGACCAACAAGTTGACAAACATAATAATAAAATTTAGGAATTGACTCAGGAGTGAACTAAACCTTTTGAAACATTGGAGAGACAAGAGAAATCCTTGATCCTGGGCTTCTTTCGTGGACATTAACTTTAAATTCCCCTTCTTCCATTATACGCTCCTCGATTTGATCCCCGAGGATGAGGGGATGTAGGCTCGTGAATAGAAATTGCCTTCGAAATCAAAATCACATGAGAAGTTTTGGAGCTAACTCCCATGGTGAAGGAATCAACTCTCTAGATTCTAAATTGGACGCTTCGTGCAGACTCGATGAGCTCGAGCCAACGCGAGCTTAGGTGACAATGGTAGCAGCAGCATTGGAATCTTCCTTACCCAAAATCACTTTTCCCACTACAAGCATATCAATCTCCTCAGCACTAAGGTATTGGGCCATCATTCTTCCTTAGAGCCATTGTCTCTAGCACGTGTAGCTCGACACAATACCTCCTCCTAGTCATCGGCTAGGGTTGCAGGCAAGTCATTCCCAACCGCCTTAGATTTATATACATGATGACACTCAAGTAAAAGGGTTGGGGATTGTCATTGAGTTCCTCTCTCTAGCTCTTACCTCCCTCTCCTTGGCTCTTTCCTCCTCAAGTAATTTAAGCTCTTGTTAGGAAACTGCATGCTTAATGTCATTAGCCAACTTTTTAGTCTATAAGTTATCTAAGTTCTGATAAGCTTCTTCTTCTATTCCATAAGCTTTTAAAGCTTAGTCGCCTATCATTCAAGTTCAGCTGCATGTTTTGTGATAGCATAGTCCTTTTCTCTAATGATCTCATCTTTTTGTGTGAGAGCTTTGGCCTTCTCATCAGCTTGCTTCTTGAACTCGACACTTTAGGCCAAAGCAGCTTTCAACTCATTTGCCATTATGATTTAAGCAATGTCTTGAGCATGCTTTAACTCTTCCGTCAGCTTGTCTATGATATCCTTTTGCTTATGGGCAGTGTCCCTCTCTCCAGTAACCTTCATCAAGCCACCTTTCTTCTCCTTAACGATTCTCTCAAATGTCTGCCTCTCAAAGTAAAAGGATTATATGTTGGTACAATTGATTTTATTTTTACATCAAAGAGGGCTGCGCATAGCCTCTTACATTCATATCTCTTATCAATGTGCTTTTGAACACTCCATGCATTTTGGTTTCCCATCTCTTTTGGAGTATCTATGATATCCTGATTGAACTTTACATCATGTTAGAAGAGGTAGGTTAATGTAGCTTGTAGGCACAGGGATCTAGTCGGAAGGGTGAAAAAGGGAGCAGAGACACCCTCGAAAGTAAGTGGAACTATTGGAACCAAAGCATGAGAAGTGGAGGATTTTTGTTAGGAAGTGGTCTGAGCTTCATCGTGTGAAGGAACGATGCCAAGAAAGGGGTCGCTGCGCTCAGTAGATTCTTTCTGGAATAAAACAGATTCATGATCCAGCACGTCTAAGGCCTCTCTCTCTTTCACGGTCCCTGTCAACCTGGCAGTCTTCCTTGGCCTTTTGGTCTTTCCTTCTCCGCCTTTCTTCTTCGGTCTTGTAGTGACCTTGGTAGCTTGAATGCGGTAGAAAAGGATCGGGTGTTTGACCTTTATACTCAACATCGCTACGTGAGAGAGCTCCGTATATATCACGACCTATGGAACTAGAAACAAAAAATATATAGTACAAGGATCATGAATTTAAAAAGCATAAGTGTATGCAGGGATGCATGTTCATGATCTTATTGAGGTGTATAACACCTATGGCTCTTTAAGTACTCTATGGATGGTGTTCTATTGGGCGTAAATATCGAGTTTCTCTACCTTTACTTACAAATCCTCTTGGAGAGAAGGTAAAGCCTGTTCCGATTTCATTCAGAATGTTAATAACAGTAAAGTCGATCTTGTTGATGTTACTTAAACCGACGAAGATGTCACCTAAAGGGTGGGATCAAGGCAAAATCTCTACCAAGGGCAATACAGTTTGACCCTCGGCCATTTTGGAAGTTTCTATGGCATTATGCTCTAGAAGGGGCAAGATAGAAAGATTAGGACTCAAATAGGGCATCTCACTAAATGATTTGCCCTCTTCTTCTTCATTAGTGTGATAGTTTCTATCGCTGTCACCAGTGCCCTCTTTTTCCTCTTCGACCATAAGCTCTCTTCCCATTCTCTTTTCGACCCTTTCTTCTTCCTCTTCGACCATAAGCTCTCTTCCCACTCTCCTTCCAACCCCCTCATATTCTTCAGGAATCAGGGATATCTGAATGTCTTCATCCCTATTACTTGGGACATTGGCATCAACGTGATCTTCAGACTCTCTTCTAGCATGCTCATCTGAGTGCCTCGTCCTGGATGGACCAACGATGTCCTTAGGGAGACTCTTGTTGGAGCTGTGAGTGGGGATTAAGAGGATATACGAGCCCTGAAACCACTTTGTATAGGTGATTCCATGATAGAAAATCTACCAGGGCACAACAAACCACACCACCGCAAGTTTTCATTCATTAGAAGGAATGCGACGGTAACCTAACTTCTTGAAGTCCTTTGAGTGTAGTCTCGTATGCCTCGTGATCATCTCGAACCGAAATGCATGTTAAGAGTAGACATTAGGTTGATAACTAGAGTTAAAGAAATCCAAGTATGAAAGGTGCAGAGGAAAGGAAACTTGCTTCCAAAAAGCCAGAGTCGGTTGAAGCCGTAAAGACATCGTACGTAAAAGTGCTCGTTTTTGAAGTATGAGCGCTTGTATGAAGCTTTATGATGACCTGCACTGACACTAGGATTCAATGATCATGAAAGAAGGAGAGTCCTAACTTTTCTTGAAGTGAAGCAAATAAGTAAGTTTGTTAAATGTGAGAGCTCAATTAAACTGATTCATGAAGAGGATGTAAAGAGGGCTTTGAAGAGCATATCCATTCAGATGAATCTGGAATGGAGCCAGCCCAAGTTCCTAGAGAACCATTAGAAGGAAGCGTGGTGGGCCCATAACCCACAAGTCCCAGGATCGAAACCTGGGTCTGATACCAAACGTGACATCGAGACTTTTCGACGCTCAAAAACCGACATCAATACGTCCACTGTATCAACTGTCGAGCAATCGAAGGCCGAAAAACCGTACCGTTGGGTTAAAGAAGAAGAAAAAGATAGAAGAAAAGAGAAAAAAGAAGAAGAAATAGAAAACAATATCAGAATCTCACAATCGCAGCGGAACAACATATAACAGGTAAATGAATAATCTTTAAACAAAGAACTATATCAGTTATTACATTACATCATATTACATTACATTACATCATCAGAGTGTACAACAACAAACAACAACAAACAACAACAAACAGCGGAAAAGAAATACTATATACTAGTAATATGCCATGCCATCCAGCTTGCCTCCAGCAACTCCTGAATTCCAGAATATCCTGATAAACCTGACTCTTGACTGCCCGTGTGGAAATTGGTGGGCACCTAGAGTTTAGGAAGGAAAAACAATAAACTCCGAGTTAGTCATGGGACTGGTGTGAGAACTTAAAACAGTTTATCTTTAAAATAAAGAACAGGATAATTTTAAAATAGATTCGCAATGCTTTTTAGAAAATGGGAATACCATAAGGCCTCTCGCACACACACACAATGCAAACGCAGAATCGGAGGAGATTTCTCCTTATGATAGTCAAAGATGCTTGATACGCATTAAAAAAAACATTTGATATTATTACTAGTGCATAGTGTAGGAAAAATCATTTCGAAAGTAAAGATATAAATCTTAGCCAGCATAGGCATTTCGCACTTATGCCTACTATAGCTACCATGTTCAATAGCAGGTTATACAACTAAAACCGTACAGGGTTCGTATTGTTTCTTTGGATTTCCAACAAATGGTCAGGCCAAGGAACTTTCCATTGCCACATGGGTACGCCTCTGGAAAGACGACCCGAGAACCTAACCGGATCTCTGCCAACACAAGGCCGGGTTACCTTTCAAACTAGGTAACTACTGACACGAATATGTCATTCCCCGATCGTAACCGATCTATATCCGAGGATCTTCGATTTCCAACAACCACAAAGCAATAAATTTGCAGCAACAACATAGGTTAAGTATCTGGGCTCCATACCATGATACCACCTCTATCCAGAAGGAATGACATACACTAAAGGGGTGCTACCCCCTAATAACCTTGCTGCATCATTCCTGTTTTGACCATTTTCGAGGTGTGAGGTCCGACGAAGTCTCGTCCACAAAGCCATGCTTTATACAAAAGCTGTGCTTTGATCATCAAATGCTCAACATCACTTTGTATGCCACATTACCAATTTGGGAATGTATCACTAGTAACCATCAACTACATAACCTCTAGGGTGTTAAGCTAAGAGAATAAATTCTCCACCACCAAAGGAAATATATTTGATAGAAATTAGCTTTACATCTCAAATTGTAACGTCAGACACACATCCATACAAGTCCGTTCCAGGATCGAACGGAACCGAAGGCACTTACAAAGAAGTCCTTGCAATCCGGATATTCACTAATCACGACCGGACTTCCCATCACAAAGTGTAATAAATTTCTATATCGGAGATCAGCTGATGCAGAAACATTCGTTGGTAATCCTTCCGTTTTCACAAATATCCAGTCTTCAACACCGATCATCAAATGCAATCCATAACGACGTATCATATATTCGGAATGGGTTATACGACCCCAAGGTCCTTTCCCGGCTAAACCGAATAGTGAGCGCTTATTCAAAAATAAGTGTAGCATTCAAATTCAAGCAATCACAACAAATACCTATTTAAAGGTAAATATTGATAGTCGGTTATTTAACTATCAATAGGCATGCTCAACATCGCCAGATTCTAAATAATTTTCCAAATTATTTATTTTCCAAAATATCTTTACTAGATATATAATTTCCACACTTCAACCATTTGAAAACAAATTTTCAAATCAATTTTCACCTTTACCACTTTTGAAAACAAATTTCAATCATTTTCCTTATGCGGAAATACTTTCATTTCAACATGGTTCATTTAAACCAATTAAATAAATCCTTACCGATTTACTTTATATTTACGTTCCAAATCCATAAATTTATTCCCACACTTCAAAATAAATCAACGTTTATTTTTAAACAAATTCCCCTTTCTTTTATAAATTCCATAGTGAATTTACACTTCCAAAATATCTATGAATATACATTTCCAAATCGATTTCTAATATTCATTTTCAATTTATCTTTAAAAGATAAAATCTTAAAATATTCACTTCATATTGGAAAACATTTCCATACTTATTTAATAATAAGTAATTTACAATCCATTTATTTTCAACACTTGGAAAATATTCAATATACTTAAATCGAAATTAAGTATATATTTCATTCTTTAAGAAATCATTCTCTTAAACACATTTGTTTTGGGCCAAAACGAATGTTGCGTAAAACATCGTTACAACAACCCAAAATCACTAGTATATGGATTCGAAATTTAGATAGATATATATAAATCCCAATACTATACAAAACCATTTCCTTTCGGAAATCATTTACTATAACAACAGTTTTATAGTCCCCCATTTCCTTCCATTTCTCGAAAACGTCTATTTCAACAATAAATGTTGAAATCTATGTATTCGATACTTAACGCATTTTAAAACATCTTTAAATCGTTTTAATTCTATTTAAAATATCGCTTCCCCAAACCATATCCATTTTATTTAATAATATATTCAATGTCAAAATCGTGAATATAATTCCCAACCAAACTCTTATTATTACGACATTTAACTTAAAGGATAATTTGCTGTCCAAAATCACGAATATATCTCCTTTAGTAAACTTCTATGTTTAATTCATCAAATTCAATTGATTTCGGACTTATAAAACAATGTTTATAAATCCCATTTCTATTCATAAAACTTCGATTTATAAATCTCCTTTATTTACCAATTCAATTTATATAACTCAATTATAACCAGAAGTCCATATTATAAGTTAAAAACTTATAATCCATTTATTTACAAAATCGTTCTTTTAAAACTTCACAAACTATAAATCTTATTACTTATAAGATTTTATTTATAACCTTATTTTCAACATTAACAGAACTCCTTTTAGAATTCCATTGTTTCGATTTATAAAATATATTTTATAAATCTCATTTATAAACCATTTATACTTATTCGAAAATCTCAATTAAATTGCCAAAATCCGATTTATAAGTTAATTACTTATAAATCTTTTATTTTACAAAATCTATTCATTTTATAACTTCCCAATTTATAAATCTATCAATTTCATTTACTTATGAAATCCATTTATACTTCATTTTAACACTTAATAAAACTCGTTTTATAATTCCTATATTTTTAATTTATAAATATCAATATTATAAATCTTTTATACACATCGTTTAAAATAATTCAAAAATCCCAAAGTAAACTATTTTATAAATTTATCAACTATTTATTTCAAAAATCACATTTCGGTTATATTTCACAAAAATCATAATTTCTATAATATTAAATATTATAACGTTAATTTATTTAAAATGAATCAATTCAAAAATTTAATAAAACATATACTTTCAAAAATCACTTTAAAATTCTTTTTAAAATCAAAATCATTATTTTAAAACTTCAAAAATGTATCCGATGATGCAACAGCACCAAATAGTCAATCACGACATCCAAATATCATATATCGATATGATAATCAACAATATCACAATATCTTTAAATAAATCAATATAATTGAGGAATCCAGTTGGATCCCTCCAACCTGTTTCCCTGCATCCAAAGATGTTAGCACAATACCAATTTCGTTCAAAGCGGAATATCGCGGTATATAGGATTTATAAAATATTATCTGCTATTATGCGGCGCAATAGGGTCTCATCCGCTATATAATGCGGGAAAATCAACTCCAAGTACATATATAATACCAATTTCACTTTGCAGTGAAATATTCGCGGTATATGTTTTTAATAAATAACCTCCGCTTACTAACGGCGCATAATGTCTATTTTAACCATCAATAGATAATAATCATCATTCAAACATACAATCAAGCAATTTTAAATTTAACTATTTAAAATTTAAATCGAAACAATTCGATTGAGTGGGAAGTTCTCACCTTGATTTCGATTCAGTTTTCGCGTTTTATTTCAAATAAAATTAAGCGTGCGTTTAATTTTACCCGAAATTCTCACTAACTCCAAATGACTATCCAGTTTCATAGCATAGTGCTCGTCAAAACGATTGCAACGCAATTCGTTTCGTCAGATTCCGACCTCGTACGAACAAGTTATGATATTTATAAGTTTACACAAATTTTTATATAAATTAATATACAACTTTATTTTTAAAATTTTAACCCTACTATCATCATAGCCGTTGATTTTCTCAAAACCAGATCCGGGCCGCTAGCTTTGTCTTCCTCCTTCCCAGTACAAGTCGCGTACCAGAACCCATATAGGCCGCCGTCCCTCTTGAATTTCGCAACCACCATCATCGACATATACCACGATCAGCTAGTGCCATTTCGAAGCTCGTATCGACTCTACCATCGACATGAAGGACGTGGCACTCGGCCTCCCCCCTACGCATAGAAGCACGTGCGAACGTGACCCGTACATGGCTTTTTTGATAACGATTCGCTTCATCGTTCCTGATCTCAACCGTATGGATTTATAGATCTCTTCGTCCTCTACACTTTCCATGTTGAAAGTTTCTTGAAATAACTTGTGGATTGAAAGTAATTGAGGAAGGAAGAAACGTGATTTTCGACCATTGAATATTGAGGCCGACGGCTCTGCTTAAAATCCTAGGGTTTGAATATTTTTTTGCAAATGAAATTTTAAAGGTGCTTTTATAGAAAATTTAACGAACACTATTCATCCCGGAATTTCCGAACTCCGAATCTCGCACGGTGACCGGCGTTTCTAGGGTTTACCCCACGTTCCGGACATAATGGAATAGGTTTCGGAGGCTAATTCGATCATATGTGTGAGTTATGGAAATAAACGATCAATTTAAAATTAAATCGGTTAATCAAATATCTGTGCGTTTTAGCTTGCCCCGGACAAACGGTAAATCCGGTTGACATGAAATTTGAAACCATACAATAATATCACATTATGGATCCGATGAAACTTGTTTCGTCAAAATCCAAGACTGTTTGAAAAATGGCTATTTTAACTCGTCAATTTAAATATTAAAATATTCAATTTTCACAAATTAACGTTTAATTCGATTTTAAAAGTTCTATAACATCATTCTAACTCCAATATGATAAAATAAAATTTTACAAATCATTTTCAATCATATTAAACCAAATTTTCAATTATTTATGTAATTTCAACTATTAAATTATCGATTTAATTATCCAATTAAATCTAATTATTCGAAATAAAATTTATTCGACTGTTTAATTTCACTTATTAATATTTAAATTCAATTAAATATGCAAATTTTAATTAATAGAAATTCTGGGTCGTTACAGAAAGGATCTAAAGGTGGGACATCACCACCTAATCACCTGTATTATTTGCATGTTTTGTATCCCGACGGGGGGTGGTGTGTACACTCGGCCCTCATAGGAAGAAGAACGTCATCTTCGGTATTCTATTCTGATGGAAGATATTTTAGAGCATCCTGGCCGTCAGAATTATGGGCACTTGTTCAAATGGATTGTTCAGTATTATTAGACCCAAGAGCTCGTTCAGAGCAGGTGGCTGATTCTCTATTGGCTCTACTGTAATCATCGAGCTTTGTGATTTAATGCAATAGGATGACTCGATCTAATAGGAATGGTAGGTGAAGCCGAAGCTGTAGAAGATCCATCTTCGGAAGAAGTAGAAGTGCCCTCACCGAGGTTGAATTGTGGTGAACGATGAGTCATACTAAAACAAAATACTTGACGTTCCATATGGTCATATCTTGAGCATAGACTAGGGAAAGTAAAAAGTGTTAATCCATGCATTGTGGGTCATGTGTCTTGATTATGATGAATGGACCATCCTGTGTAGATAGCTCGCTCATGCTAGAAAACGAGTCGTGTCATCCATTAAAATTATATATCAAAACTTATTCGTTATTGATAGATAATCGATAATAGAACTGCTATTTAGAGAGATGCAAAAGCTTTTCTTTTTAGGAACATAGGAAGTGTAATATCAAGGAAAAACAATGCGATAAAATCATTCAATGCGACCGTTACCAAACAAGAACCATCTTATTAGAATTTAAGCGACGATGCTGGATCAACCGTGCATTGACAAGAGTCAGCCAAAGCTGGAGAATCGGACATGTCTCTGGAAAGGTGCACGCGCAACCAGGGAAAATATCAAGTTCACCAGAGATTGAGCATGGACCATACTTCGACCATCTCCTCTAATAACACTTGACTGCATCACCACCATCACCATCATCTCCATCTCGCATCGATCACCCGCCTTAATCAACTCTTGAATCCAATCGGTGCTAGGGTTTGGAGATCTCAGCCTCGAATTCTCTTCATATCAATCTAGAGCAAGGTGGTGGCGGAAACTTGGTGGAGGCACTCAAGAAGTGACCGTGGTGGTTGTTAAAGGATGGTTGGTGATAGATCTGTGAAGTAGGTAGCAGGTTGACTTCTAAAGAATAAAAGAGGTCGGTGGCAAAGTCGAGTCGTCTCAATGTAAATAGAAGCAAGGCACGAAAGTGAAAAGTGAGAAAATTTCTAGTCCTTAATTGTTCTGGATTCCCGAGGGACTAAAGGTCTCGGTACCGAGGAAAAACTCTTAGTACCGAGATGATTTATTCCTAAAAAAATTGTAGAGTGCCTAATACGGAGGAGCACCCGTCTAGAGCATAGGTCTAATCTTCAAAGCGTAGATCCGGTCCTTAGCATAAAGAATGGAATTCCATCTGTACAAAATAGTTAAAGTAATATCTACAAAATGAAAGCAACATTTCAAAGCAAAATTTGAACAATTACTTTAAAATCAAGAGATAGAAAATCAGGATTTGTCTTGATCCAAAGTGCAATTTGTATTCAAAGAAAGTATACCCTAGAGGGAAAGTGTTACTATGGTTTTTAACCAAGCATAATTCAACCAGAAGTAGAAGGACAAGACAAAGACAAAATGACTTGAGAACTTGGAAATATGATTAGAACGACGAACGAGTTGAACTCAAGAAAACTTATTTAATTTTAAGCTAAGTAAAGGAGTCGGTATCGAGAGTTTGCTCTCGGTACCGAAAGGTTTTTCCTTCCCTTTTGGCTTCACTAACTCCATATACTTTACTCCCTACTCCAACCTCTCATAGTCAAGGGTTTTTCTCAGAGATTATGGAGCAATTCTAGGATCGATGAGAAGAAAGCTAAGGAACAAGGATAGTTTAAGTATTATCAAGAGAATCATCAAAATCAACACAATTCTATGGAAAAGTGCTTGAAACAAATCAAGTAGGAGATAGAAGAGTGATGCCAGTAGAAAGATCAAGTATCCACCTAAGTAAAGCTCTCGATACCAAGAGGTCTTCTTTGAATGTTGGCCCTTATGCTCACTTGTACATTATTGGGCTTGCTACCAGGTTTCGACTCAAATGGACTTAGGACCCTATGCGGTTGTTTCTCTATAGAAATCAACTTGGTGCAATTAAAAAGGAGCTTAGTCTATCTTCACTCTGCTTCTTCATCATCTTCTATCTCTCCTTCACAATAGTCACCTAGGAAGCTACTGTTGGCAGTTCTAGGCAATAGGACCAGTCAAACCCTTGTATTAACGACTTCTAATTCTCTATAACAACAATAAATAAAATTACAAAGTGGACATATGCCACAGATTTCTGAACCACTGTAATAATCTTATGCCTTGCCTTTCTTTTCTACTATTATACTATTATTTGTTAGATCTAGGTCTCACATGTTCCCTACAAACTATCCTTGGGTGCTAATCCATTTTTGGTGTCAACATTTTTGGTCTTGGATATACATAGCGATCTGATTGTATTATGAACATTAATCCATAAAAGATAAAAGCTCATGTCCCACAATTCCATCTACTACTATTCGATCCTCGAAAGTGAGAAATACTCTTTAGGACATGTTTCGTTCAGGTTGGAAAAGTCAATACACATTCGCCATTTTCCTTTCGGTTTTTTCACCAAAATCGAAGTGTCTATCCATTCTATGCAGTGGGATTTCTTATGAACCCATTTTCCAATAAATTCATAACCTCTTCATTAAGGGTCGCTGCCCATTCGAAACCCATACTCCTTTTCTTTTGCTTAACCAAGGGATTTCTTGGATTGATATTAAAGGCATGATTGGAAATTGAGGGGGAAATTCCATACATGTCTTCGTGGTACCAGGTGAACACATCCTAATTATCTTGTAGGAACCCTAACAACTATATTTTTAGATCCCATTTGAAGCTAGATCCAATCTTCATCAAACATTTTGGGTCACTTCTATCTAACTCCTTAAATTCTATCGCCAGGCTCCATTGCCCCCCCTTCCTCCATCTCCCGAATTAAATTCATTTTAAGGATCACTTGTAAACCTAAGCAGGGGGTCTCCTTTAATTACTACATATTGCCTTTTAGCATGGATTGTGACCTCTCCCCTCTTTCTTATTTTCAGACGTTTATTTTTTGGAACACGACCATATATATTCCCTAGCAACGTCCTAGTTTCCTTCTACTGGCCCTAGTCCATGAGCTATATGGAATTATGGCCAAACACCACTGCGGCACCCCTACATGAAAATATGATAAGGTGGGCCCCCTAAGAAGGCATTATATGTTGAGAATCCATCCATCGAAGTGAAAGTCTACTTTCGTATGGCTGATCATGGACGGGTTCCTAGCTCGACAAACAAATCTAGTCTTTCTAAGGTCATTTTGCCTTTTATTTTGAAGCCATACAGTTATTGGCTACATGGTGTAACATCCTTAATGACCCCATCCTATAAAACACGTCCTTGAATAAAATGTTCATCAAACTCCTATTATCCATTAAAATCTAGTGCACTTCTCTTGGACCAAGCATTGCTGAAATCACCATGGTATCCATGTGCGTGTACTACTTCTCCTGCAAGTTACTATCATTGAAGATTACCTCATCTTGCTCCCAATAAGTGGCCATAGCCTTACACTACTCCTATGTGGTGTATATGAAAGTTTCTCCATTCTTTAGAGACTTTGCATACCTCTCCATCTCATCACAATTTTTATTAGCTACATGAGATCCTCATGTTTTGGTATGAACCACCAATGTCTCATCCTTCACATGATTGGCATTGGTTCCTTTGCCTCTTTTTCCTAGATTAGGTTGCTTTGTGGTCTTCCACATAGGAATGGGGTGAAATAGGATTTTTGATGTACTAATCAAACTTGTTATTACCGATGTATTCCTTTACAATGTCTCACAAGCGATGACATTCATTACTGTCATGTCTGATTCAAACTCCTTTCTCGGCTGAGGCCTATTGTACGTAAGATCCACTTGCATTGTAAGATAATGTTTCCATGGAGTTGATTAGGTTTGTATATGCATCGAATCTCGATCTAGGCCTGAACCTCCTCCATTCCATTATATTTCCACCGAAGCTGCTTTTACTGCCACTCTTCTTCTTTTAAGTAAAATTTCTTCTGCTTCCCTTTAATGTAGTGTTCACACTATTAGATGCTTCTGATAACTTGACTGTTGCTCCAGTTTGTTGCCCATCTGCCGTTTTCTCCAACCGCATATAGTATACCGCCTCATAAAAAAATCCGACAAATTGGTCGGTTATTCCTTAGTGAATATCCCAGCCATCTTTGTCTCTGGGTGCATGCCTCCATATAGCATTATAAGATTTCATTATTTATCAACATTCTGGACACTAGCTCATACGACATTAAAGCGAGTTAAGTATTACCACAGTTGTGTTGACCGGAATTTCAACGTTCGAAAATCGACACCCGTACTTCACTTGTACTCGAATGCCGCAGATTCAACCATTGAAATTCGATTCATGCCAGAGCTTATAACACATTAAGTATAACAACATAGCGAAAGAAAATGAATAATTACATTGATATACAACATTTGTTACAACACAATGATACAAATGATATCAATACAAATATCAGAGACAGACAAAAGCGGAAGAAACAACAGTAGCAGAGGAAAGACAAAGTCTTTAATGCCAAATTCCAAAACTCCAAGCCACAAGCTCGAAACACCATCATTACGTTGTATTAAGCAAGCTCATCTAAAAAACCCAACTCTAGACTACCCGTGTGGAAAATTATGGGCACCCAGAGTTTGGGAAGGAAACAGTAAACTCCAGGTCAGTCATGGGACTGGTGTGAGCAAACGAAAACAGTTTTGAACAAAAAAAAACAAAAGAATTTAAGAATGAAATCCTCAATGCTTTTTGAAAAATGAAACTACCACAAGGCGTCCCGCCGCACACACCATGCAAACGCAAAATTGGAGGAGATTTCTCCTTATTATAGTCAAACATGCTTGATATGCGAAAACTATTATGATATTATTATTAGTGCATAGTGGAAAACATTTGCAAGCATAATATTTATCTTAGCCAACATACCATATTTCATAGTATGCCTACTACAACTACCATGTTCAATAGCAGGTTACCGCCACACTCCATGGTAGGTTATACAACTAAAACCGTACAAGGCGCGTATTGTTTCTTTAGATTTCCAACAAATGGTCAGGCTAAGGAACTTTCTATTGCCACATGGGTACGCTCTGGAGGGAAGGCCTGAGAACCTACCTAGATATCTGCCAACACAAGGCCGGGTTACCTTTGTAACTAGGTAACTACTACTTGAGTATGCCATTCCCCCGGTCGTTTGCGACCTTTATCCGAGGATCCTCAACCACAAAGCAACAACCAAAAAGTAATAAATTTGTAGTAACCACATAGGTTAAATATCTGGGCTCCATACTATGATACCACCCTTTTCCAAAAGGTAATGACTTACCCTAAAGGGCACGACCCTCATAACCTTGTCGTATCTTTCCTGTTTCGACCATTTCCACGTCGTGAGTTCCTGATGCGGTCTCGTCCACAAAGCTACGCTTTACACAAAAGCCACGCTTCGGTCAACAAATGATCGGCAGCACTTCATATGCCACATTAACAAATTGGGAATGTATCACTAGTAACCATCAACTATATAACCTCTGTGTTCGTACGTCTCAGAGAAGGGTTTTAAGATAAGAGAATAAATCACCGCCACCAAACAGAAATGTATTTGATAGAAACCAACTTTACATCTCAAAGTGTAATGTCAGACATACATCCATACAAGTATGTTCCAAGTACGAACTGAACCAAAGGCACTTTCAAAGAAGCCCTTGCAATTTGGATATTCACAATCCCGATCGGACTCCCCATCACATATGGAGATCTCTATACCGACGCGACTTAGTGTAGAGACATTGATGGGTTATCCTTTCATTCTCGAAAATACCCGGTCTTTACTATCGGTCTTCAAATGCTATCCATTTACGACGTATCATTATTCGGAATGGGTTATATGACACAAAGTCCTCTCTCGGCTAAACCGAATAATGAGCACAATATTTTAAAACCATATGGATAATGGGACCTCAGTTAAGTCACAACTTAAAGCCCAAAAACCTTTCTTTAAATGGTTTAAACAAATTACCATTTTAATCTTTAAATAAAAAGATTCATTTCGCAATGTTCACCAATCTTTTACAAAGATTCATTCACAATATTTAAACAAAAAAAATCTATCTTTGAGATCCTCTTTTGTTTGAAAACAAAGTTCACCAAATATTTCACAAAGATCCATTCATAGCTTTCAAAACAATTCTAATTCAAATCTTTTATACAAAAGATACACCTTTAAGATCCTCTTCAATTTCAAAACAAGGTTCAACCATCTTTCACAAAGATTCATTCATAGCTTTCAAAACTATTTCAATTCGATTTCAAACTTGAAATCTTTCAACACAAATTGGAAATCCTTTCTTTATATGGAAGCTATTATTATTTGAAAACAAATAATTTTTGTTTCGGAAAAATACGATTACATTTGCACGAGTTAAAGTCCTTCAAGTATAAAACTTGGGTTAAATTCAAATTCCCAAAACGATACTTTTAAAATGGTTTAAAAACCCATATAAACACATTTATAACTTGTATAACCTTTTTAAACCATGATTTCCTAACATAGAATTCAATTTCAAATCTTGAATTCAAATTCAAACTATTTAAATTTCAAAACTTTATCATGTTATTCAAAATAATTTTAATCTTCAAAACTCCTTCTCAAAATCTTTTCATATTTAACCCAATTCTTTCCAAAACCACTTGGATTCAATATTCCACTTTTAAAAATAATATTTAGATTTCAAAATATCTGTGAAACTGATTTTCTCATGTGATCCATATTTGTGTGTGTATGGTGCAGTCCAGGGCTTTTACAAAAAAGTGCAACATCATCAATCATCACAATCCAAATACAACAATATCTATAAGTAGTATAATCCTATGACGCCTATCTTCATTTACAGATTCACAGATAAATAATATAACTTCATCACAGGTAAATAAATTACATTCATCGCAGCTCAAATCAAAACAATTCATATCACAAAGCATCACACAACAGAGATATCAAACAATTTCAAGCATTCAATACAATTTAAACATCCATAAGTAAGATTAATTAATCATCTAATTGATTTAAATCAGATTAATTACTTATGAATAAACTACTAATCCTGGTTAATTAATATTAATTAATTACAAACCATCTTAATTAATTAACCTTTAATCATTTATTAATAAATAAATCAACTTTTAATTATTAATTTATCAACCTTAATTAATAATTAAATCAATCTTTAATCATTAAATAATTAACCTTTAATTATTTAATTATCCTTTAACTAATTTTTCTTAATCACCTCAATTAATTAATCCTTAATTAATTAATTATCCTTAATTAATAAGTAATTATCCTTAATCACTTATATATTTATAATTACTAATTAATTACGTTGAGTAATTATTACTTGATTAATCAATCATTAATCGTCAATTTATTATCCTCGATTACTTTTATTAAGTAATTATCTTTAAGTAATTAATTTCTTTTAGTTACTTTACATGATTTAATATTTAATTAATAAATTATCCTCTAGTGTAATTACATAAATTAATTACACTTTAATTACCTTAAGTAAGAGTCTTTTATCAGTTACATTAAATAATTAATTTCATTAAGTAATTAACCTTTTAATTAATTACGTTAAGTGATTAACTTTTAATTAATTTCACTAATTGATTTACCCTAATTAATCACAACCTTAATTAATGAAAGATAAATTCTTTGTCTTAATCAATTACTTAATTACATCATTAAACTTTATTACATTTGAATCACTTACGAATTTGATTACAAAATTAGTCTAATATATAATTTCTTTAAACAAACAATTTTAAAACAGTTAACATTAAATTTGAACTTTGAATTTTGCTCAAAAACTTGTTTAATAAATTGTTTAGAAAACTTAGTTAACATCCCTTGAAACTCCATCATCTAAATATACTTTTAAACTGGGCCACACACAAACCTTATTAAACATTTTAGTTTGGAAAACTTAGTAAATATTTTAACTTGAAGGACTTGTTTAATTTAAATCTTAAACCTTGGTAATTCCCCATAATTATGACCCGAGTTAACTCCCGTGCAAATCCACGTTTCCCCGGGCCTTTGCTTTTTGATTTTCCCCTTTTTTCTCTGTTTTGAATTTTAGAAGTTGTTATAAGTTATTAACATTCACGTACTTGAAGCCGAACTTGAGATACAACATCACTTCCCTGAGACTAGACCCGACCCAACTTCTTCTTCTCCAAAACCATCTATAATAATCGAAACCCAGTTACAATCTGACACACGTGCACGTGCACATGCGACCTCGTCATCTCCGACCATCGCAACAACCACCATCACGTCGATGACCATCACTGCCTTCGATTCCAATCACCTATTCTTCAACACAATCATGAAAATCAATTTCGAGCATCTCGTACTCCATTGGAACAAACCCACCGGCCAATAATCATCTCTTCCCGATGCCATAGACCATCAAAGGTCACACAAACCTGACCAAAGCATCGTCACACACCTACGCCTCTAACCCCCTGGTCTGGTCATGTCCGATTCTCTCTAGACGACACAAACGCCTCGACTATGATGTCGACCAAAATGGGTCATTAAACCCTACTTCTCCCACGTTCATCCTCCATGATGAAATAAAACGTCAGCTACTATTTTTCCCATTATTCTAGCTCCATGAGCCACCTTTGACCAGCACCCCGAGCCTTAGTTTGACATCTTAAACGAAAATTGACCATAAACCCAAATTCGATCAACTCAAGAAACCCCATTGTTCTAAGCACTAAAAATCATGATATTATTTTTAAAATTCATTGTTTACAAAAACGTATTAGATTATGAAACTGAAACAATAAATTTTGGAAGTTAAAATTTTGTCATTTTTGGGTTTTCAGTGTAATTTCCTTTTTGTTAAAACATTTTTCAGATTCATTTTTGAGAATATTTATAAACCTTATATCTTGTTATTACAAACACATGTTGTTTATAAATCATGACCTATAGGAGATCAGATGAAGAGTAATTGATTTTTAAATTTATTTCTTAAAACCTATAAGCAAAACAGAACCTTATGAATGCATATGTACAAGCATGCATGTTTAAACATCTGCCTATTTATCTATACACCACCAATATTTACATCCATGCAAACAAATTTTTCACTACTTTACAGAAACAAGCATACCACAGATTTAAGCTCTTAAGTAGGTTAGTTTGCTCACCTGGCAGTTTGAAAACAGAGGGGAAGCACAGAAGCAATGGTCTGAATTGATATCTGAAAACCTTAATGTATTTGATTTTTAGATGATCATCTGCTAGCTTGATGATTTGTTGAAGTTGAATTTCATGTTTGTTAATTGATGTTAGATTTGAATATTTGCATTGCTACCAGGTTTTAATTGTGAGGATCTGTTGCTTGCTTCTAGGTTGAAGACTTAAAACAGGTTAATAGCTTCAAGTTCTTGAATTTTTTTTCAAGTTGAAATGCTTCAGTTTTTTTTTTTTTCAAACTGAAGTTGTTTGTTTTTAATTCTTTTTTTTTATTTTCTGTTTAGATGGAGGATGAAAAGGGAGATATGGAGAACATTTTCTCATATTTGAAAATGAAGAATAATTTTGATAAAATACACACTAGCATTGTTTCTCTCATTTGATTTTTTATTTACATTAAAATTTAAAAGGAAAACATTTTGCCACTTGTAATTGTTGAATTAACACTTGTTATTTTATACCTTACTTGTTACACGTTTGTAAAAAACCATTATGTTTAAGCCCTTTCTCTTAAATTTATTTATAGTTTATGTTTTGAACCTAATCATATTAAAATTTACTTTTTTGAAATTAAACCCAAAATTCTATTTCAATTTAACTTTGTAAATAGCTTTATATTATATTTCCTATTTAAGTAAATAAAGTTTCTTTATTAATCACTGTATACTCTTTTAAAGAAAATGGTTTTAAAATTCAATTACACATAAATAAATATATTAGAATTTAATTCTAAATTAGCCTTTGAAAAATTAATTATATTAAACTCAAAATATCATTTTTAAATCAAAATGCATATTTAATATAATTAGAAAACAAATTCTTATTAACTAAAAAATAAAATTTTAAATCCAGTTTATTTCCAATATATTTATTTTTGAGTATTCAAATTCATATTTCAATCAAACATAAATATATATATATATATAAACAAACAAATATTTTATTTTATTTTTGGAAAAACTTAATTTAATTCAAAAATTTATATTAGTTGCTGATTTAAATTTGACTCAGAAATCGAAATCGTTACAGATTCCCCCATAAGAAAATTTCATGCTTGAAATTTTCTAGACAAGGGGACAACAAAGAATACATGAGCATATCAAGAAAATAGCTTTCCGGATCAAACAGAATATATGTTTTGCATTTGGCTTACCAAATCAGAATATCGCCAATATGAGAACAAACTCATTCGGTACTTTACGAAATACTCGAGTCATCGGTCTACGAAAGATGCATGAGCATTGGTTAGTACAAAGGGACAACTAACCGTTCATAGAATATATCTGGACCCAAACAATAGACGAATGGATTTAATCTTCCATAATTTTCAAACATTAGGTATGGATTCCGAACTCAGGTCAGAATACACCAAAGTTTACACCAGCTTATCCCTCTTCGAACTTTGATTCTCACAAGAAATTACAATAGAATTTCAAATTTGGTTTAAATCGAAATCGTTTCATTAATGAAATCATATTTAACTTCATATTTTAGTTAACCAGTTTATTTCAATTTAAAATTTCCAATTTATTAAAGTTAACAATGATAGGAATCGACGAAGAGAATATGAAATAGGAACTTATCAACGACGATTCGCAGAGCCACCACATCAAAGCTTCTCCCTTGAGCTGCCACGAAGCCATCAAAGAATTGATAGCGGATGATGATCAAAAGAGATTGAGAAGAGTTGTTTCCATGTTGTTGTAGGGCATTGACCATTTGTATTGGTACTTCCTGTCCCCTATCACGTCCTCTTCTTGCACTCATACTTACTATCAGTGAATAGTAAGAGAACTTACTGAGGCATACAAATGGATATCTTAGGGATACTTATTATAGGGTATACTTCACCCTATCTCTCATGAGTTACCTAATGTGTTACACTCCTAAGCTAAAGTTCTTACTCAACCTTCAGCTCTGATACCAAATGTGACGACCAGAATTTCAGCGTTCAAAAATCGACACCCGTACTTTACTTGTACTCGAATGTCGCAGATTCACCCGTTGAAATCCGATTCATGCCGGAGCTTATAACACATTAAGTACAACAAAACAACGAAAGAAAATGAATAATTATATTGATATACAATATTTGTTACAACACAATAATACAAATGATTTCAATACAAATATCAGAGACTGACAAAAGCAGAAGAAACAACAGTAGCAGCGGAAAGACAAAGTCTTCAATGCCAAATTCCAAAACTCCAAGTCACAAGCTCGAACAACCATCATTGCGTTGTATTAAGCAAGATCAGTCATCCAAAGACTGAAGAAGCTTTCCAGAGATTGAAGGCTGCCGAATCTACACCTACTATTTGAGTATCTGAAAAACCAAACTCTGGACTACCCGTGTGTAAATTGTGGGCACCCAGAGTTTAGGAAGGGAAAAGTAAACTACAGGTCAGTCATGGGACTGGTGTGGCCATACGAAAACAGTTTTAAACAAAAACAACAACAAAAGAATTTAAGATTGAAATCCGCAATGCTTTTTGAAAATGAAACTACCATAAGGCCTCCCGTCGCACACACCATGCAAACACGGAAATGGAGGAGATTTCTCCTTATTATAGTCAAACATGCTTGATACGGGAAAACCATTTTGATATTATTATTAGTGCATAGTGGAAAACATTTGCAAGTATAATATTAATCTTAGCCAGCATACCACATTTCGTCGTATGCCTACTATAGCTACATGTTCAGTACCAGGTTACCGCCACAATCCATGGCAGGTTATACAACTAAAACCGTATAAGGCGCGTATTGTTCCTTTAGATTGCCAACAAATGGTCAAGTTAAGGAACTTCCTATTTCCACGTGGGTATGCCTCTGGAGGGAAGCCCCGAGAACCTACCTGGATCTCTGCCAACACAAGGCCGGGTTACCTTTGTAACTAGGTAACTACTACTCGAGTATGCCATCCCCCAGTCATTTGCGACCTTTATACGAGGATCCTTAACCACAAAGCAACAACCACAAAGTAATAAATTTGCAGTAACCACATAGGTTAAATATCTAGGCTCCATACCATGATACCACCCTTTTCCAAATGGGAATGACATACCCTAAAGGGTGTGACCCTCATAACCATGCCGCATCTTTCCTGTTTTGACCATTTTCGGGTTGTGAGGTCCTGATGTAGTCTCGTCCACAAAGCTACGCTTTACACAAAAGCCATACTTCGATCAACAAATGATCAGCAACACTTTGTATGCCACATTACTAAATTGGGAATGTTTCACTAGTAGCCATCAACTACATAACCTCTGAGCTCGTACGTCTCAGAGAAGGGTATTAAGCTAAGAGAATAAATTCTCACCACCAAACAAAAATGCAATTGATAGAAACCAGCTTTACATCTCAAAGTGTAACGTCAGACACACATCCATACAAGTCTGTTCCGGGTTCGAAAAGAACCGAAGGAACTTCCAATGAAGCCCTTGCAATCCGGGCATTCACAATACCGATCGGACTCCCCATCACACATGGAGATCTCTATACCAGCTCGACTCAGTGCAGAGACATTCGACAGGTTATCCTTTCGTTCTCGAAAATACCCATTCATTACCACCGGTCTTCAAATGCTATACATTTATGACGTATCATTATTCGAAATGGGTTATATGGCATAAAGTCCTCTCCCAGCTAAACTGAATAATGAGCGCAATATTTTAAAACCATATGGCTAATGAGATCTCAGTTAAATCACAACTTAAATCCCAAAAACCATTCTTTAAATGGTTTAAACAAATTACCATTTTAATCTTTAAACAAAAATATTCACTTCACAAAGTTCACCAATCTTTCACAAAGATTCATTCACAATATTTAAACAAAAAAATCTATCTTTGAGATCCTCTTTTGTTTGAAAACACATTTCACCAAATATTTCACAAAGATTCCTTTATAGCTTTCGAAACAATTCCATTTCAAATATTCTATACAAAAGATACACCTTTAAGATCCTCTTCAATTTCCAAACAAGGTTCAACCATCTTTCACAAAGATTCAATCCTAGCTTTCAAAACTATTTCAATTCCATTCCAAACTTGAAATATTTCAACACAAATTGAAAATCCTTTCTTTATATGCAACCTATTATTATTTGAAAACAAATAGTTTTCATTTTGAAAAAATCCGATTACATTTGCACGAGTTAAAGTCCTTCAAGTTGGGTTAAATTCAAATTTCCAAAACAATACTTTTAAAATGGTTTAAAAACCCATATAAACACATTATAACTTGTATAACCTTTTTAAACCATAATTTCCAAACATAGAATTCAATTTCAAATCTTGAATTCAAATTAAAACTATTTATATTTCAAAACTTTATCAAGTTATTCAAAATAATTTTAATCTTAAAACTCCTTTTCAAAAGCTTTTCATATTTAACCCAATTCATTCCATAATCATTTGGATTCAATATTCCACTTTTAAAAATAATATTTAGATTTCAAAATATCCGTGACTTAACCAATTTCCTCGTGCAATCCATATTTGTGTGTGTATGGTGTGGTATAAGGGTTTTACACAATAGTGCAACATCATCAATCATCACAATCCAAACACAGCAATATCGATAAGTGGTTTAATCCTATAATGCTTATCTTCATTTACAGATTCAAAGATAAATAATATAATTTCATCACAGATAAATAAATTACATTCATCGCAGCTCAAATCAAAATAATTCATATCACAAAGCATCACACAGCAGAGATATCAAACAATTTCAGCATTCAATACAATTCAAACATCCATAAGTAAGATTAATTAATCATCTTATTAATTTGAATCAGATTAATTACTTATGAATAATCTACTAATCCTGGTTAATTAATATTAATTAATTACAAACCATCTCAATTAATTAACCTTTAATCATTATTAATAAATAAATCAACTTTTAATTATTAATTTATCAACCTTGGATAATCATTAAATCAACTTCTAATCATTAAATAATTAACCTTTAATTATTTAATTATCCTTTGATTAATTTTTCTTAATCACCTCAGTTAATTAATCCTTAACTGATTACTATTTAATTAATTATCCTTAATTAATAAGTAAATATCCTTAATCACTTATATATTTATAATTACTAATTAATTACGTTGAGTAATTATTACTTGATTAATCAATCATTAATCATCAATTTATTATCCTAAATTACTTTTATTAAGTAATTATCTTTAAGTAATTAATTTCTTTTAATTGCTTTACATTATTTAACCTTTAATTAATAAATTATCCTTTAGTGTAATTACACAAATTAATTACACTTTAATTACCTTAAGTAAGAGTCTTTTATTAATTACATTAAATAATTAATTTCATTAAGTAATTAACCTTTCAATTAATTACATTAAGTGATTAACTTTTAATTTCACTAATTAATTTACCCTAATTAATCACAACCTTAATTATTGAAAGATAAGTCTTTGTCTTAATCAATTACTTAACTACATCATCAAACTTTGTTATATTTGAATCACTTAGGAATTTAATTACAAAATTAGTCTAATGTATAATTTCTTTAAACAAACAATTTTAAAACAATGAACATTAAATATGAACTTTGAATTTTGTTCAAAAACTTGTTGATAAATTGTTTAGAAAACTTGGTTAACATCCCTTGAAATTCAATCATCCAAATATACTTTAAACTTGGCCAAATACAAACCTTATTAAACATTTTACTTTGGAAAACTTAATAAATATTTTAACTTGAAAGAATGTTTGATTTAAATCTTAAACCTTGGTAATTCCCCATAATTCTAACCCGAGTTAACTCCCGTGCAAACCCATGTTTTCCCCAAGCCTTTGCTTTCTGATTTTCCCCTTTTTTTATGTTTTGAATTTTAGAAACTGCAATAAGTTATTAACATTCACGTACTCGAAGCCGAGCTCGAGACACACCATCACTTACACGAGACTAGACTCGAGCCAGCTTCTTCTTCTCCAAAACCATCTGTAATAATCGAAACCTAGTTACAATCTGACACACATGCACTTGCACATGCGACCTCGTCATCTCCGACCATCGCAGCAACCACCATCACGTCGATGACCATCACCGCCTTGGATTCTGATCACCTATTCTTCAACACAATCACGAAAATCAATTTCGAGCATCTCATACTCCACTGGAACAAACCCACCGACCAATAATCATCTCTACCCGATGCCGCTGACCACCAGAGGTCACACAAACCTGACCGAAACTTCGTCACACACCTACGCCTCTAACCCCCCGGTCTGGTCATGTCCGATGCTCCCTAGACGATGCAAATGCCTCGACTATGACATCGACCAAAATGGGTTGTTAAACCCTACTTCGCCCATGTTCATCCTCCACGACGAAATAGAAAGTTAGTGACTATTTTTCCCATTATTCTCGCTTCACGAACCACCTTTGACCAGAACCCCGAGCCTCGGTTCGACATCATTCAACGGAAATTGACCACAAACCCAAATTCGATCAACTTGAGAAACCCCATTGTTCCCAGCACTAAAAATCATGATATTATTTTCAAAATTCATTGTTTACAAAAACGTATCAGATTATGTCAGTAAAATAATAAATTTTGGAAGTCGAAATCTTGTCACTTTTGGGTTTTCACTGTAATTTGTTTTTTGTTAAAACATTTTTCAGATTCATTTTTGAAAATATTTTTAAACCTTATATCTTGTTATTACAAACATGTGTTGTTTATAAATCATGAACTATAGGAGATCAGATGAAGATTAATAGATTTTTAAATTTATTTCTTAAAACCTGTAACCAAAACAGAACCTTATTAATGCATATGTACCGGCATGCATGTTTAAATATCACCCTATTTATCAATACACCAGCAATATTTACATCCATGCAAACAATTTTTTCACTACTTTACAGAAACAAGCATACCACAGATTTAAGCTCTTAAGTAGGTTAGTTTGCTCACCTGGCAGTTTGAAAACAGAGGGGAAGCAGAGAAGCAAAGATCTGAATTGATATATGGAAACCTTAATGTATTTTGATTTCTAGACGATGATCTACTAGCTTGATGATTTGTTGAAGTTGAATTTCTTGTTTGTTAATTGATGTTAGAGTTGAATATCTGCATTGCTACTAAGTTTTGATTGTGAGGATCTGTTGCTTGCTTCTAGGTTGAAGACTTAAAACAGGTTGATAGCTTCAAGTTCTTGAATTTGTTTTCAGGTAGAAATGCTTCAGTTTTTTTTTCAAACTGGAGTTGTTTGTTTTTTATTCTTTTTTTAGTTTTCAGTTTTAGATGGAGGATGAAAAGAAGATATTGAGAATATTTTCCCATATTTGAAAATGAAGAAGAATTTTTATAAAATACACACTAGCCTTGTTGAAAGTCTATATGAGTGGATCGTATATGATATATATATATATATGCAAGTATGAACAACTAACTATATAATATAACTTGATAGATAATTACAGCAAAGTAAATTAAAATAATCACACCAAGATTTTATACTGGTTCGGATCTCCCGTCCTACGTCCAGTCCCGAAGCTCCTCTTCGGAATTTCCTTTTAACTAACCCTCACTTGACCCAGAGAAACATGTTTACAATAGCAGAGTTTCTTTGTCAAGAATGTGTTCTATAACACGGATGTTGACTATTGAGTACAAGTGCTTCCAATATATATATCTATCTAGAGAATGGTGATAGAGGAGTTCTGAATATATGGAAGAGTTAAATATAAGTAGTTGATTGCTAGAGAACAGTTATAAATCAGAGTATAGGAATTAAGAGCATAAGTAAGTATAGGTCTAGATTCTCTTCGCATTCCTGATGCTATTTATAATGATGAAGAGTTTTCTTGTATAGTTGCATCTGTTGTAATCTCTCTAAAGTCGTTTCTGAAGGTGCGAAGAGTTGCAGCAAAGAGAAGCAGATGTGTCCTTTCGAATGTGACAGTTGGTCTTTGAAATTACTCAGTCGAGTTCAAAATCAGACGTCTGGAGGAATGTTTCAGACGTCTGGTCTTCATATATTTTTTTGTGTCTAGTTTCTATTCAGACGTCTGAGTTTATTATCAGACGTCTGTTTCCTTCTGAGTTGTGAACCAGAGAGTTTAACCAGACGTCTGAGCATATTAACTAGACATCTGATTCTGTCTGATTTGCAAACCAGAGGAAACATTCAGACGTCTGACAAGTGCACTCAGACATCTGAAAATGTGCATGTTGCTTTATTTGTGTCTGTGCCACTCCTTTTCAACTTCTACCGATTTGAAGTCTTTTGATACTTCTCTTGAGTCTTGTTTTTGTCTCTTTGGTGATGTTACTCTATCATCTACCCGTGAATATAAATACATGTGTACATTCGATTTCCATTGTATAGTTGTTATCATCGAAACCATAGAATTGATTTTCTAACAATCTCCCCATTTTTGATGATGATGACTATTCAATGTACTTATATATAGATTAGAAATATCCCCCTGAGTATGTGCTTATTTTTATTGTTTTATGATTATACTTATATTTCTCCCCCTTTGACATTGTCAAAAAGAATTCGTAATAATTAAGCCAATCGTCAAAAAATAAAATTTCCATTAATAGTAGGAAGGAGTTACATTCAAGGATTTGTACAAAAATACAAACAACTACAATTCCTAAATTTTAGAGTTCCTTTGGAGAAGCTTGATTTGGATCACCTTCCTTTGGTGATGCTTGATTTGTATCATCTTCCTTTGGTTCTTCTTTTTCAGAAGTGCTATCCTTTGAAGAAGATGTCAAAGATTCCTTTGGAGGTTCATCCTCAAATAATTTAGAATGTTTTGCAGAAGGAGAAGGTACAGGGGTTGCCCAATCCTCAAAGGGTGGTGTTGGACCACGAGCTCGTTGTAAAACTCCTTTAAGAAACGATAAAACGGTCGAAAGAGATTCTTCAACTGTGGCTAGTCGTGTAGCAAATGAACTTTCAAATTTGTCAATTCGCCTAGCCAAATATTTTCGATTTTGGGATAATGTATGTTGGTTTCAAAGTGTAAGATCTCAAATACTTTCATTTAGTTTTGTTTCCAATCGAGTCTCTATAATTTCATCCTGTCCCGGATAATCAAATGGTGCGAGAGGAGGAGTGACTTCTCGATGTTGTTCTTCCTCTTGGGATGGATCGATGTGTGGTTGAGGAGGAGGCTCAACTCTACGAGATTGACGATTATGCGTCTAATCTTCGAAGGATATAATATCTAGAGGAATTTCTAGTAGGTGCATCAAAGAAAAGAATTTTGTGGAAGCATATTTTGGTGAAATTTCTTCGAACGTCGATAGATAGGAAGGAATATTATGTGCACGAAGAAGTCTCATAATATAGGTAGGGTAAATGATCGATGGCCTTGAGCGAGTCCAAAAGTGTTTGAGCTTGTCGAAGATGAATTTTTCCCAATTTACCCGAGTTCCACTAAAGAGAGCATACAGAGCTTTTGCTCGTGACTCCCCATACGTGGAACCACTATATTTATTATCATTCTTGTCAGGAGTCAGGCTTTTGGACGTAAATATTTTGAAGAAAATTTCGGCATTTCGTCCTCCCATATTTGATGAGTAATACTATTCCATGGCTTAAAATGCATATCCGGAATGTTGTGCAAATCCTCCCTGGTGTCGGAGCATCCTAAGGTTCTGGCTATTAAACCCGGAGTTAATCGAATAGTATTGCCATAAACGCTTGACCATAGCCAGTTGTCCTTATCTTCGGTATTCCAAACTGAAGTACTATCTAGATTGGCGTAGAATAAAAATATAGCTAACTGATCTATTTGAACATCATTAGGAGTAAATGAGATTAGGGTTTCCAAACCAGCATTTTCACAAAGTTCATCTAAATCATACATGGAGAATTTAAGAAGATTATAGAATGGTCCTGTATGAAGTTTCTTCTTTTGAATATCTTCATAACTTTTTATAGAATGGAGAGCTTTATTCATCTACCATTCGATTTGGTCGTCGGAGCAAACCTGGGGATTTGAAGATGTGTGGATTGATCTTGCTTTCTTTTCATCATTTTAGGATTCTTAGTGCGAGGAGGCATCTTGATTATATTTGCTGTAAGATAATGTTTGGGTACGAAAATTGACGTTGAGAAAATCGTAGGATGTAATAATCTTGGGATAAAAGAATAAAAATGACGTTATCAGGTTGAATTTAAATGGTCGATTGGGAATCAGATGTCTGGATCAAAAATCAGACGTCTGGTTTGCCCTATTTTTGTTCAGAATATAAAATTAGACGTCTGCTTTTTGATCGAGACGTCTGGTTTAGAGCACAGTTATGAAATTGTAGATACAGAGAGATTTTTTAGACATCCGGAATTAAAAACAGACGTATGTTTTGGTTAAATTTCGATACAAAGAACTAAGGCAGACGTCTGGATCTTATTATAGACGTCTGAAATGTTCTGAATTTTATTTGTAGATGACAAAACAACAATTCAGACGTCTGGGAGATATATCAGACGTCTGACATATGCACATTTCTTAAACATATATCAGTGTATCAGATGTCTGAAGACTATAGTCAGACGTCTAAAATAAGCAGTTTTGCTATAAATAGCCTAAAAATTGATGATTTCACTTATTTTTTGAATGTTGATAACAAATATCTTTATTGTTGTGAAAAATACATAAGTATAGACATATACAGTAATTAATACGATTTATTTAGATGGAGACGGAGTTTTAGGATTTCCTGACTCATTATTATTCCATGGTCTAAGTGGAGACCATATATTTCCATGTTCATGGGTCTGTGAAGAGTCAGAATATCGTATTGGTGAGGGATCTGAAGGAATACGATGCGAACAAGATGGATCCAATGAACTACAAGGTTTTGGTAGCGGTTCATGAACATCTTTCTTTCGTGACGAACAAAATTTCATCGCCATTTGCTCTAGAAAGCTTAACCTTCGTGCCGTAACTTTTTGTTCGAAATAAAGTTCTCGTTGAAGATCCATCTGTTGTTTCTGGTTATAACGAATTTCATCAATTTTCTCCTTTGTGTTAGTAGAAATAAATAGGGATCTTTTAGTTTTATTATTATCTGGAGTAAAACCCATACGATACCAGAACCACTTATTTGTTGGCTCTTGCTTTGGTGTAGGCGTCAGAAGTCCTTATGGTGTGTCAACCGAGCTGTCCGTTGATGGTGTGGAGATTGAGATAGATATATAGGAGTCCTCAGAAGACAATTTTTACTAATTTTTTTTAAGAAATTGATTGTTTGTATATAGTTGTTATGTAACTATGTATATATATATATATGTGTGTGTGTGTGTGTGTGTGTGTTGAAAACTTTATTTATAGAAAAACTTTTTCCTAAATATTTAATGGGTTCAGAAATTAATAAATAGAATTTGTGGTAATAAAGAAGATAACTAAACTTAGTCTTTAAATGAAATTATTAATTAACTATTTCTAAGGGAGAAGATCATGGAGTGAACAAATACCTAAACTTCATCGGAGTTTAGTGAAAGTTTGTTCATTTAATGGTTTTGGGAAAATGTCGGCTACCTGATTTTCGGTATTTACGTATTCTAAAGAAATAGTTCCTTTTTCAGCATTGTCTCATAGAAAATGATGTCGTATATCTATATGTTTGGTTCATGAGTGATTAACAGGGTTTTTTGATAAATTTATAGCACTTGTGTTATCACAATATATTGGAGATTTGTTGATAATTTCACCAAAATCCGTTTGTGTTTGTTGCATGTATATTACTTGCGCACATGCTAGAGCGGCGGAGATGTATTCGGCTTCGCAAGTAGATAGAGAAACACAATTTTTCTTTTTACTAAACTATGAAACTAAAGATTGTCCGATAAAATGGCAAGTTCCACTAGTACTCTTAGATCTGTTCTACATCCATCGAAATCCGCATCGCTATATGAAACTAGTTCAAACGATGATCCTTTACGGTAAAACAAACCATAATTTCTAGTACTAGATAGATAACGTAAAATACGCTTAACAACTCTTAGATGCGATTCTTTTGGTTGTGCTTGAAATCGGGCACAAAGACATACACTCATCATAATATCGGGTCGACTGGCCGTTAAATAAAGTAAAGAACCAATCATGCTTCGATATAACTTTTCATCAAAATCTTTTCCATTTTCATCCTTTCCTAAGTGAACAGTGGTGCTCATTGGTGTTGTTTTGCTTGATGTTTTATCCATTTCAAATCGTCACATAAGTTTTCTATATTATAATTCATTTTAGGTAATCCTCTTACCAACTCATATTTTGCTAACTTATTAATATTCTTAAAATTGATATGACAAAATCGTTTATGCCATAACCATGGATCATCATGTTTGGCGGTTGAACATAAATTTGAATTTTTATTTATATTCATGTTTAATACATAAATATTTTTGTTTCTAAAACCTTCAAAAATGAGTTGTTTGTTATTATCTAAAAAATTACATCTATCTTTTTCAAAATTTATTTGAAAACCTTTATCACATAATTGACTAATGCTTAGCAAGTTGTGTTTTAAATTTTCTACTTATAAAACATTTGTAATAATAGGAGAGTTAGATATACCAGAGTTGATAACTTCTCCAATGCCTATAACATATCCTTTTGAATTGTCTCCAAAGGTTACCGTTCCACCATCGATGTATGTTATATTTGATAACATTTTTGAATTTCCGGTCATATGCTTGGAGCAACCACTATCTAGTATCTATTTCTCCTTATTTTTTATTTTGGGTGCCTGCAAAGTAAAAAAAGTTTTAATTGGTACTCATATATTATATTAGGGTCCTAATTGTTAGAGGAAGGTAGCTATACCCAAGATGGTTTGGACCTTTATAAATATAATTTTTATTATAGACTACATTTTCTAAGTAATTATTAATATGCTTTTGTCTAATCAAATTATTATTTGTTTTAGGAATCCAAATTTTCATATTTTTGATATTCAATTTAGTTTTAGACAAACTTCTATTTTTTACATGCCTACTATTTTTAGCATTATTTCTTTTTTGTTTAAAATAATTTTTGAATCCTATTCCATTTCTATTACCTGATGGTTTTGAAGTTTTGATAAGATTCTCCAAATCTTGTTTTCCTTTATTAAATTTTGACACATTATTGGTAATTTTATCTAATTTTTCTCTTAACTCTATATTTTCAATTTTCAATAATTCAATATTATTTTTAAAATCAATATTTTCTTTTAACAAATTTTCTTTTACTATGGAAATATTCTCACTTTCTATCATATTATTTTTGATTTTTTCTTGAGATATTTCAACTTCCTCTTCCAGAATAATTTTTTCATCTTTCAACATTCCTACCTTAAGTTCTAATCTATTTATTTTGACTATATATTCTTTGTTCAATTTTTTTTGTCTAAATTTGTCGTCTAGTGCCATGCTAAGTTCTAATAGTTCATCATAGTTAAGTTCAGGGCATACCTCTTTAGTTTGTGTCATAAAACACACATTAGCTTGTTCTTCGTCACTATCGCTATCACTTTCAGAAGATGAAGAGTCTGAGTCATCCCAAGTTACTTTGAAAGCCTTTTTCTTCTTGAATTTTTGAATTTTTTTATTCTTTTATCATTATTGAGTTTAGGGCAATCCTTCTTCATATGTCCGTATTGATCACATTCATAGCACTTGATTTGAGATTGGTTTGTTGTGTTGGACTTCCCTTCTTTTTGAAATTTGGTCATTTTTCTAAATTTCTTGAATCTATTATAATTCTTGGCAATAAAGACTATTTCTTCTTCATCTTGATCTGAGTCATCATTTTTTGTTGCAGGAAATGCTATATTCTTTTTCTTCGAATTTAGTTCTTTTCGTGCCTGCAAGTTAGCTTCATAGGACTTTAAATTTCCTAAAAACTCTTCAACTTTGAGAGTAGAAAGATCATTAGCTTCTTCTATAGCTAAAACCTTCCTTTCCCAATCTGACGTCAAAGAGTTGAGTATTCGAGAGATTAAATCAAAATCAGTGAATTTAACTCATAATGCCATAAGATCATGTTGGATAGTTTGAAATCTAGAATACACGTCAAAAATAGTTTCATTTTGAATGAAGAAAATTGGTTTTGCAAAATCGAAATCTTAGCATGTTTGACCTTTGTTGTACCTTCATGTGTAATTTGTAAGGTACGCCAAATATCAAATGCAGTGGTGCATAACATGACACGTGAAAATTCATTTTTGTCTAAAGAACAAAAAAATGTTCATAGCTTTAGCATTATTTGATGCTAAGGTCTTTTGTGCATCGGTCCAAGTGTTCATGGCAGTTATAGGTGCTTCATATCTATCTTGTGTGGTTGACCAAATTTCAAGACCATTAGTTTCCATAAAAATTCTCATACGTGTTGACCAATATGCATAGTTAGATCCATTAAAAAGTGGGGGTCGTGCAGTGGATTGTCCCTCTTGAAAAATACTTGCCATATTAAAGTGATTTAAAAAACGTGTTACCGTTATTTGATCAAAACCCTACTTGGATACCAATTTAAAGTCTATATGAGTGGATCGTGTGTGTGTGTATATATATATATATATATGCAAGTATGAACAATTAACTATATAATATAACTTGATAGATAATAGTAGCAAAGTAAATTAAAATAATCACACCAAGATTTTATACTAGTTCGGACCTCCCGTTCTACGTCCATTCCCGAAGCTCCTCTTCGAAATTTCCTTTCAACTAACCCTCACTTGACCTGGAGAAACAGGTTTACAATAGCAGAGTTTCTTTGTCAAGAATGTGTTCTATAACACGGATGTTGACTATTGAGTACATGTGCTTCCAATATATATATATAGAATATTGAACGAGGAGTTCTAAATATATGGAAGAGTTAAATACAAGTAGTTGATTGCTAGAGAACAGGTATAAATCAGAGTATAGGAATTAAGAGTATAAGTAAGTAAAGGTCTAGATTCTCTTTGCATTCCTGATGCTATTTATAATGATGAAGAGTTTTCTTGTATAGTTGCATCTGTTGTAATCTCTCTAAAGTCGCTTCTGATGGTGATGAAGAGTTGCAGCAAAGAGAAGCAGATGTGTCCTTTCGAATGTGATAGTTGGTCTTTGAAATTACTCAGTCGAGTTCAAAATCAGATGTCTGGAGGAATGTTTCAGACGTCTGGTCTTCATATATTTTGTGTGTGTCCGGTTGCTATTCAAACGTCTGAGTTTATTATCAAACGTCTGTTTCCTTTTGAGTCGTGAACCAGAGAGTTTAACTAGACGTCTGAGCATATTAACCAGACGTCTGATTCTGTCTGATTTGCAAACCAGAGGAAACATTCAGACGTCTGGCTAGTGCACTCAGACGTCTGAAAATGTGCATGTTGCTTTATTTGTGTCTGTGTCACTCCTTTTCAACTTCTACTGATTTGAAGTCTTTTGATACTTCTCTTGAGTCTTGTTTTTGTCTCTTGGTGATGTTACTCTATCATCTACATATGAATATAGATACATATGTACATTCGATTTCCATTGTATAGTTGTTATCATCGAAACCATAGAATTGATTTCCTAACGCTTGTTTCTCTCATTTGATTTTTTATTTACGTTAAAATTTAAAAAGAAAACATTTTGCCACTTGTAATTGTTGAATTAACACTTGTTATTTTATACCTTACTTATTACACATTCGTCAAAAACCATTAAATTATCTTTAAGCCCTTTCTCATAAATTTATTTATAGTATTTTTCAAACCTTATCATATTAAATTTTTTTTGATATTCAAACCCAAAATTCTATTTGAATTTAACTTTGTAAATAGCTTTATATTATATTTCCTATTTAAATAAATACATTTTCTTTATTAATCATTTATGTAATCTTTTAAAGAAAATGGTTTTAAAATTCAATTACACATGAATAAATTTATTAGAATTCAATTCTAAATTAACCTTTGAAAAATTAATTACATTAAATTCAAAATATCATTTCCAAATCCAAGTGCTTATTTAGTATAATTAGAAAACAATTTCTTATTAACTTAAAAATAAAATTCTAAATCCAATTTATTTCCAACATACTTATTTTTGGAGTATTCAAATTCAAATTTCAGTCAAACATCAATACACATATACATAAACAAACAAATATTTTATTTTGGTTTTGAAAAAACTCAATTTAATTCAAAAATTTATATTAATTGCAGATTTAAATTTGACTCAAATATCGGGATTGTTACAACGATGTTTCATCCTCTTTTTTCTTCATATCCGATAGTGAATATGGGTTGTAACGGCCTGATATTTTCAACCATTCGCATCCACACATATCGGACTTGAATTGCTCAAAATACCAAACTGTAAAATAAATTTGCCAAATCTCAGAATATATAGCAAATAATAAATCACAGAATCACAGACATAGAGTAATAAAATGGAGCGGAAGCAAAGAGATAGTAGTTCATGAAGCTACTATATAATATACATCAGAGTTAAACAAGATACAACAGAAGTCTTAATATAATAATCAAGTACAAACAGAATACATCACTGGAATCAACTGGATAGCTAAAATGAAATAGATAGCTGGATCTGCAAGCAAAGCTCCAACTCTGAAGGTGAGTCTCTAATGCCGTATCACTCAGTCTGACACGAGCGTAAAACAAAATACAAAACACTCGAGTCAGGACATACATACTTATACAATGTAAACCAGCTCAAGTGAACTGTAATATAAGGTACAAGTTACTTAAAGGATGCTTAGGACCGCCCATCCTCTAAGGATTCGTTAAACTATTTACTATGTAGTAATATTTCGCTATTATAATAATGTCTATAGTAAAATAAACTTACTTTTAAATAGCATTAAGGCTTTAAATTTTCCACCTTAACATGTGATAGTGTCAGTAGTCTATACAGTACCGTAATACTTCTTGATCAGGAGGCTGCCAGAGGATACTCCATAGGTACGACACAAATCAAACTCGTACAAGACTCGCTAGAGTAGGTCACATGGCACAACAAGGCAATGCTAGGGTTGATATACCAATTACGCACACGGACGGGTGGCAAAGCGTAGCGCGTAGCAACTGCCCACCTCAAGCCACACCCCCAAATCAAAAATAAAAAACGGCCACCAAATAAATCTCAAAATCAGAATAAAATATCGAAGGAGTGTGTCCATATAGAGGGGCTACCTCATTGGCTCGAGATCGCTCTTTTTTAGCCACCTTAAGCCAACTCACGAGAGTCGGGTCTACGTTCATACCTCAGTAGGATAGTCACCACCATCCTACTTCATTTTGGAATCTCCACCGCATACACGGTTGTTAAAGTGGGTTTTGGTATCGATAGAGAGTATGCCCATATCTGATCCCAGTCACTTTAAGAACCAAACATTATTATAACCCATGGATATTTATTTCAAAATAGTTTATACTTTAAAACCAAAATATCATATCCACTTCAAAACTAAATATTATATTATTTCATTTCAAATCCAACTCAATATATCATTTCTATTTCAAAAACCAAAGTAATAATATATCATTTAAATTCCAAAACCAAATCAATATATCATTTAAATAAAACCCAAATTTTCAAATCACTAAATAATTCTTTCAATTTATTAAATATGACATATTCCTTTAAATCATCATACACCCAACCACTTTATGAAGTCATATTCTTAATTCTTCAATTTCAATAAGTTTCAAATTAATATATTTAAAGACGGTTTCTAATTAAATACAATTTCAAATAATTTCATTTCCAAAACCATAGTACTTTCAAAGTTATAACAACTCTAAAACCAAACACTTTAAAATCATAATAATTTGAAATCATAACAATTTAGAAATGTTATCCTTTGAAAATCATAATGCTTAGAAAATCATAACATCTTTAAAATAATATTCATTTAAACCATTTAAATTCAATGTCAAATAATATTCATTTCAAAGTTGTAGCATTTCTAAGTTCATTCATTTAATTATAAAATTTTCGTTACATTGTAAATTTCAGCTACAACAGCATTTATAACGCGTTAAAGTAGATATATTAGTATTTCAAAATATTGTCAAATTCAAAAATAGCAGCACATACAAAGTGCTACAGTAGGTATTTAGTTATTATTTCAAAACAGTTTATTTTCAGCAACAACAACACTTACAAAGTGCTGCGGTAGATATTATTATTCAAAACTTTGTTTATTTTCAGAAATGACAACACTTAACAAAAGCTGTCTTAGGACCACAGCATTTCTGAAGTGCTACCAATGCTAATTCCAGATTCACTATAAAATTTCAGCAACGTTAAAACTTCAATTTTAACCCTTTTAACTTATAAAAATCATATTTTTTGCTTCAAAAATATTCATTTGGATATCATTCAACATATGATTTAATAAAATAAAAATTTATCAATAAATATCCAATTTAAACTAAGATTCATTTGTTAAGTCAAAAGTACATTCTTTCTTAACTCTACTTTAACAAATAACCTAACCCTTTATTTTAAAATACCCACTTCATAAATGAAACTAAATTTTCATTTATTTACTTAACTTATTAATTTTATTTAAAATCCCAACTCCCAATTATCAAGTTAAGTCATATTTTTCCATTTAAAAAGCATAACTATTTATTTTACAAAACATAACATTTCACACATGAACATTTTCTCATAGTTAATATGACAATCAAATTTTCCTTATAGATCTATTCATTTAGACATCAATTAACTATGATTTTCTAGTTAAAATAATTTTTATTACAAATGTCCAATTAATACTATATTCCATTTTATTAGCTCAAAATACATTATTTAGTATACAAAATATGTCCATTTAATAAAGTAAATTTTTTAACAATTACTAGGTTAGATTTAAAACTTCCATATTAAGTCAACTTAAAACCAACTATATAAAATTTTAACTTATAGAAAAACCAATACACCTTTATAATCAAAGCATTAAATCAAATTTTAAGTAAGAATTTCATGCATTTATAAAACTCAAAATACTTAATAATCCATTAGGAAAATATTATTTAAAAATACTTAATAAATTTTTTAGGAAAATATTATTAAAAATATAACCATGGGCCTGTATAATATTTACTAACCTAGGTCAAGTGATACAGATATGTATATTTCAATCCACAATTTAAAAAGAAAATCCGGGTTCTATCATTTCAAACCCGCAATCCCAAGTAAAATAAGTACAAACAAAAATCACTTGAGCCTATCATTTCAGCTCATAAAGATTTTCCTTATTCTAATGTCCATTCGGGTATGTATTATTTCAACCCATAGTGATAGGGAACTTGTGGTGTGATACAGTAAATAAAATGAATAATATAATATAACCTAGCTTATCAGATGGTGTAACAAATATATAAACAACATTTAACATCATATTATCACATCACAACATATATGAATAACATATCAATTTATACATATTCACTTGTCATCATTTCATAATTATAAGTACATAAGTCTAGAGCGATAACTCGCCTTTTAAAAGATAGAATCAAATTCAAAATAAAAATCCAAAAACTCCACAAAGCATGAAAAAGCACGACAAAAATAATGCAAACTTGAGTGGATAAAGAGTCAGATCCAAATCTTGTATGTAAACAAATATTACATACATAATAATATGATTCAATACAAAAGAATAGAGGTTAAAACAATGGGAAAATAAACGAATCAAAGTGGAATAACTTGCCTTAATCAATTAATGGCTTGGCTACACCACATATGAGTTCAACCATCATCTTGTGTTGCTTGGTCATGATGGTTAGAGGTGTTCTAGGCTCGGCTATAGGGGCTAGGCGATGGAAATAAGAAGAGGTGGAAGTTTTGCAAATCAATGCAAGGCTAAAATGAAAAAGTTTTCGAAGGGTTCACATGCATATATGGTTTGGCCCATACCTGTGTGGAGGCGATGAGGTTGTGGAGGTGGTGTAACGATACGGATTTTGCCCGCTCGAAAATAGACATCCATACTTTACATCGAACTCGAATGCCGTAGATTCGACCGTTCAAATCCGATTCGCCGGAGCTTATAACAACATTAAGTAAAAAACACAGCGGAATAAAAGAATAATACATTGATATACAGCTTTGATACAATATCTGATACAACAAATGATCCAATAGATATCAATATACATCAGAGATATTATACAATAAAAATAGCAGCGGAAAGAAAAATAGATAACACTAGCAGCGGAACCACTAACTCTAAGATAGTCTTCAAAAGAGAACTCCAAAACTGCAACTCCATCTCCAAGAACCAATCCAGCAATAGCTCGAACTCCCAATAACGAGGCACCAAGACAAGCAAGACTGGTGTGATCCAAAGACTGAACTAACTCCAGATAATCTACTGAACCTAGCTATCTGAAAAACCCAACTCTAGACTGCTCGTGTAGAAAATAATGAGCACCCAGAGTTTAGGAAAGAACAATAAATTCCGGATCAGTCGTGGGACTGGTGTGAGCAACAAAAATAGTTTATCTTTAAAAACAAACCAAGAAGTATTCAAAAATCAACAATGCTTTTTGAAAATGTAACTACCATAAGACCTCCCGCTACACACACAATGCAAACGCAGACTTGGAGGAGATTTCTCCTTATGATAGTCAAAGATGCTTGATACGCATTAAAAAGGAACATTTGATATTATTACTAGTGCATAGTGTAGGAAAAATTCATTTCGAAAGTAGAATATAAATCTTAGCCAGCATAGGTACCATTATATTATGCTTACTATAGCTACCATATTAGATGGTAGGTTCTACAACTAATACCGTACAAGGCTCGTATTGTTTCTTTGGATTTCCAACGAATGGTCAGGCCAAGTAACTTCCCATTGCCACATGAGAACGCCTCTGGAAGGACGTCCCCGAGAACCTAACCGGATCTCTGCCAACACAAGGCCGGGTTACCCCTAACTGGGTAACAACTGACACGAGTATGCCATCCCCCGGTCCTTTGGGACCTTTAACCGAGAGCTCTCTAATCAACATCACACCATAATAAATAAAGTGTTCAACCTGAGTAAGTACCTGGGCTCCATACCATGATACCACCCTTTTCCAGAAGGAAATGCACATACCCTAAAGGGAGCTACCCCTCATAACCTTGTTGCATCTTTCCTGTTTTGACCATTCCGGGGTGTGAGGCTCGACGAAGTCTCGTCCACAAAGCCACGCTTTATACAAAAGCTGTGCTTTGGGTCAACAAATGATCATAGAAATGATCACAAAGATAAACGATCAAACAAATGATCCTATCACAAATGATCAACATAATGATCATTTCACAGAAACACTCAGCATATCACATTACCAAATTGGGAATATATCGCTGATAACCTTCAACTACATAACCTCTGAGCTCGTACGTCTCAGAGAAGGGTGTTAAGCTAAGAGAATAAATTCTCCGCCACCAACAGAAATATATTTGAAAGAAATCAGCTTTATATCTCAATTTGTAATGTTAGACATACTATCCATACAAGTCTATTCCGGGATCGAACAGAACCGAAGGCACTTACAAAGAAGTCCTTGCAATCCGGATATTCACAAATCACGTTCGGACTTCCCATCACATATGGAGTCTCTATACCGGGGACCATTCGATGCAAAGACATTCGACGAGTTGTCCTTACGTTTTCGAAAATATCCGATCTTCACCACCGGTCTTCAAATGCTATCCATAACGACATATCACATATTCGGAATGGGATAAATGACACAAAGGTCCTCTCCCGGCTAAACCGAACAGTGAGTGCAGTATTTCAAAAACATATGGATATTGGGATTTCAATTAAGTCACAACTTAAAACCCAAAACTTTTCTTCAAATGGTTTAAACCAATTACCATTTCAAATATTTATATTACAAAAAGATTTATTTCACAAAGATCAATTCATAGACTTCAAAACAATTTCCATTCCAATTGGATTAACTCATTAAATCTTTAAATCAAAGATTTAACTCATAGCTTTCAAAATTCGATTAACTTGTTGAATCTTTAAATCAAGATTCAACTTATAGCTTTCAAATCGTTTTCATAACTTGGAATTTATCTTCATTTTCAAACTTGAAGTTCTTTTTAACATAAATTGGACGTTCATTTCTTATGTGAAAGCTTTTATTATTTGAAAACAAACAGTTTTCGTTTCAGAAAAATCCAATTATATTTACACGAGTTAAAGCCCTTGAATTCTATTCACATCCCCAAATCAATACTTTTAAAATACTTTAACCCATATATAACTGGTATAACATTTTTAATCCCTTGTTTTAAGTCATAGAATTCAATTTCAAATCTTGAATTTAAGTTCAAATCAAATTATTCAACTTCATATTTTATCGAGTTATTCAAAATAAATTTCGTCTATGAAATTCCATTTCAAAAGCTTTTCACTTTAAACCCAATCCATTTTCAAAACATTTGAATTTAAAAATTCAAATTCAAAACTATTTTCAAAAATCTGTGACTTAATCGATTTCCTCGTGAAATCCATATTGGTGTGTGTATAAGTGTGGTCCAGGGGTTTAACACAATAAAAGTGCCACATCATCAATCATCAAAGATTAAAACACAGAAATATAGTTGATAAGCGATATAAACTATAACGCTCATCGTCCATTCATAGATTCATAGATATATATCACGGATAAGTAAATTTCAGATCACAACATAAATCAGGATATATCACAAAGCATCATATATCAGAAATATCAGACAATTGAATCGCTTAGTCAAGTCCAAACATTCACAGGCGAATTTATAAATCAACTGATTAATTTAAATCAGATGTATCCATTATTAATCCGGGTTAATTATCATGATTTAATTACGAATTATTTGAAATAAATCTTCGTTCAAATTTTTATTAGTTAATCCTTAAATTTATTCATTAACTCAAATTCTTAATCATCATTAATTAAATTACATTCAGTAATTATTAATTAATTACTTCTCTAAGTAATTATATTTTTCAAAATTACCAAACGATATTTCTGAATTAATTAACTTAAGAAATTTAATTGAACAGATTCGATTTACTCAATAAATTACATCGAGTATTTTAATTTCACAATCCTCGTCATTAAGTAATTGCCTTAATAGTTTCACAGTTGATTATTATTAATTTAATCAATCAAATTTATTAATAAAATTTATCACATTGATTAATTGTTCAAATAATCTTAGTTAATGATTTTAATACTATTACATTTCTTTAATTCCCTTTCTAAAGAAATTCACTTATATAAATCAATATTGATTATAAATCGATTCACCATTTAGCACTCATTCGTTAGTGAATTTGAAACCATAAATCTATATTATTTAAAGTCACTCTTCCATATTTTATGATTTTATTTTCTTTTCTCATTTACCATATAATTGAAATCAGTTTTTCTTTTTAGATTTAACACGCTTAAACTTATTTTAAACCCTTAAGTTTTAAAACTAAATTAGATTTCAAATTCTGGAAATCTGGTTTTAAAATTTATTTCAGTTTTAAACTTTTAAATTTCAGCTCGTTTAAATCTTCCATCTACAATTTCAAATCTATTTTCTTTACAAATTTCTCCAAACATTTAGTTACTTTTGAGTTGTTTTTTTAGCAATTTGAATTTAAACTTTGTTTGTGTTCAATACTAAATTCTTAATTCAAATTGGTATTATATTTATATCTTGATTTAAACTCAGTTCAAAACCTTTCTTTATAAGTTAAAATTTAATTTAAAATCCCAACCCAGAAAACAGGTTCAGGTTTGAAACCTTGATAACAAAAATTTACCCGAGTATTTGTTTAAAATTCGCTTCGAGTAAACTACTCAAATCCCCCGAGTATGCTTCGAGTTCCCCTGCTCTTCCTAGACGACAACACCCAGGCGATCATTTTCGCCCTCGTGCACATGTACAATGACGCCGGCCAGCTCCGGCCATCGCCGTGGTGTCGAACACGTCACCGATCAACTCCTGATTGTACTCCGACCACTTGAACCATCCCACCACCTCGAAATCAAAATTCGAGCAAAAATTCAAAACTTGGAACCGCTCGAACCCATCACCCCGAACCTGTCAATGCCCCAGTCTCGTCGCCTCGGCCACCGGCCAACCTACAACTCCGGCTATCGCTTCATCAAACCCATAGCTACCATTTCCCAGACCCTCGAGCAACTCGATGCTCGAACGAAACTGTGGTGCACGAATTTCCTCCCCGTTCAAAACTAGGTTTAGAAATTTCGAACCCTCGCCGCCGACGCCACCGCCGTTATTACCACCTCCGACCATTTTTCTACTCACCCCCATCGGGTCCTCCATCACCACGAACAACCCCGACACCCCCAGTTCAACCTAGTGCTGGAAACTGATCAAAAATCATTTCCAGTTCAAAACCAAACTGCTCTCAACTCCTTCACTTAAAAATCATAAATCTTGGCTTAAAATTCTTATCTTCTAATGCCGATTCATGTTATGTGAATGAATCTCAAATTCGTTACAATCGAATTTATTAAAATTTAAAGTTTGCTCGGTGGAATCTAGTTTTTTTCCCCTTCACACCGTATATCCTTGTTTTATTTAAAAACTATTTTTAAATAATCCCTGAAACTTAAACCCACCCATTTGTCTTTGAAACCAAGGTCTGATATTGGTTTATTGATAACAGATCGAAGTTTCTTGTTTGTTTTAAACCTGTAATTCAGTCAATAAGAAAGAAGAACAAGGAAACAGAGGAGATTTATATATGTATATGTACATCAAAGCAATTCCAGATCTCAAACTTAACAAACAACAACTAAATATATTCAGTTTAATTTAAAGTTGTTTACTCACCTGGTCTGAGAAGAAGAATAGAGGAGAAAGAACAGAGAACTACTTTGAACCAGGTTGCTTTAAATTTTGAAACAGCCTTTGCTAGAATCTTCTCTGGTTTGATTTGTTTTTAGATTGAAGTTTGTTTCAGTTGAATGGTTTAAAATGATGTTTGCTTCAGACATTTTTTTCTCAGTGAAATGAACGAAAATGGGATGAAATGTTGATGTATATAAAAGGAAGTTTACAGGGTTTTGAAATATATTGTTTCAGCTGAGAGAAACTTGACAATATTTTGTACAAAAATGTGAATTCATAGCATGTTTGCATTAATGAGGTTGTACAAATCATACTTTCCCTCCTTCATTTCAGCTGCACAAAGCATGGAGACATTTGTTTTGGTTTTAATTATTTAACAAGATCTCGGCTGATGATCTTGTCCATGCTGAAGAATTTGGTATGCACAGTTCATTTTGCTTTGCATAAGCATGTACATAGGTACTTTATGTTTCATGCTTGAGTTCAAAATTGTTATGTACATATTTTTGTCTTGCTTGCATACTATCCTACAGGCAACATCATATATAATTGCTTGACTCTTGCTTTATGCTCTATGTACAATCTATATTTAAGTATACATATTGTTGTCTTTCATTAAATGCATGTGTACATGCTTATATACATTTGTTATTTCTTGCCTTGCATACTAAGCTTTGCAGGCAACATGCTATACTCGGCTGTGATGATGTTATGTACTTGTTGCTTTGTACATAGATACTTTTATTTGCTATATTTTATTCTTGCTTTGTTCTTTCTTTTCTTGGGTGGCTGATGTATATCATATTCATGGCCGATATGCTATTGTTTGTTATTTTACTTTGTTTTGTTTACTTTGCTTATTTATTTGTTTGAATACTTTTATTTGCATTGCCTAGCTTGTATTTGTATTTGTTTGTATTTTTAACTATTTGCATTTATTTTATTTATTTTGTATTAATAAAATTTATTCCATTTTAAACATCATTATCTCTTATTTATTTATTTATTTATTTTATTATAAATCCCAATTCAATACAAATTCAATATTTCAAATTCAGATTCCAAAGTCAAAAATCAAATTTTATTTCAAAATTTGTTCAAAATCTACATTAACTATCAATTTAAATTAAATTCAAAATTGGGGTCATTACAGACTTCCCCACTTAAAAGAATTTCGTCCTCGAAATTCGCAGGCACGACAACAACACAGAGATAGATAGATAGATTCGATCTTCTATAATTCCTCGAACATAAGATATGGATTTCCAAACTCAAATCGGAATACCCCAAAATATAAATAATTGGTCCCTCTTCGGACTTTGGTATTTACAAGAAATTACAACAGAATTTCAAATTTGGTTTTAAACGAAACCGTTTTATCGATTCAATTCAAATTTAGCTCTATATTTTATTATTCAATTTTAACTCAAATTAAAATTTCCAATTTTATTTAAGATTCCTAATTTCAAATTTCAAATTTCAAATCTATTCATATTTATTAAAGTTCAAATCGAAACTAATAAGAAACCGATGAAGATACGAAGTAAAGATTTTCTACAACGATTCGTAGAGCCATCATCACACCGAAACTTCTTCCTGTAGTTGTCACGAAGAAATCAAAAGAATTTGGAAAGACGAATCAAAGAAGATTGATAAGAAAGTTGTTTCCACTGTTGCAGGGCATCGACCATTTATAGTGATACTCCCCTGTCCCCTATCGCGTTCTCTTCTTGCACTCATACTTACTATCGGTGAATAGTAAGAGAATTTACTAAGGCATTCAAATAGATATCTTAGGGATACACTCATTCTAGGATATACTTCACCCTATCTCTAATGAGCTACTTAATGTGTTATACTCTTGAGCTAAACTTTCACCGTAGCTCTGATACCAAATGTAACGATACAGATTTTTCCCGCTCGAAAATCGACATCCATACTTTACATCGTACTCGAATGCCGTAGATTCGACCGTTCAAATCCGATTCGCCGGAGCTTATAACAACATTAAGTAAACAACACAGTGGAATAAAAGAATAATACATTGATATACAGCTTTGATACAATATCTGATACAACAGATGATCCAATAGATATCAATATACATCAGAGATATTATACAATAAAAATAGCAGCGGAAAGAAAAATAGATAACACTAGCAGCGGAACCACTAACTCTAAGATAGTCTTTAAAAGAGAACTCCAAAACTGTAACTCCATCTCCAAGAACCAATCTAGCAATAGCTCGAACTCCCAATAACGAGGCACCAAGACAAGCAAGACTGGTGTGATCCAAAGACTGAACTAACTCCAGATAATCTACTGAACCTAGCTATCTGAAAAACCCAACTCTAGACTGCTCGTGTAGAAAATAATGAGCACCCAGAGTTTAGGAAAGAACAATAAACTCCGGATCAGTCGTGGGACTGGTGTGAGCAACAAAAATAGTTTATCTTTGAAAACAAACCAAGAAGTATTCAAAAATCAATTCGCAATGCTTTTCGAAAATGTAACTACCATAAGACCTCCCGCCACACACACAATGCAAACGCAGACTTGGAGGAGATTTCTCCTTATGATGGTCAAAGATGCTTGATACGCATTAAAAAGGAACATTTGATATTATTACTAGTGCATAGTGTAGGAAAAATTCATTTCGAAAGTAGAATATAAATCTTAGCCAGCATAGGTACCATTATATTATGCTTACTATAGCTACCATATTAGATGGAAGGTTCTACAACTAATACCGTACAAGGCTCGTATTGTTTCTTTGGATTTCCAACGAATGGTCAGGCCAAGGAACTTCCCATTGCCACATGAGAACGCCTCTGGAAGGACGTCCCCGAGAACCTAACCGGATCTCTGCCAACACAAGGCCGGGTTACCCCTAACTGGGTAACAACTGACACGAGTATGCCATCCCCGGTCCTTTGGGACCTTTAACCGAGAGCTCTCTAATCAACATCACAAAATAATAAATAAAGTGTTCAACCTGAGTAAGTACCTGGGCTCCATACCATGATTCCACCCTTTTCCAGAAGGAAATGCACATACCCTAAAGGGAGCTACCCCTCATAACCTTACTGCATCTTTCCTGTTTTGACCATTCCGGGGTGCGAGGCTCGACGAAGTCTCATCCACAAAGCCACGCTTTATACAAAAGCTGTGCTTTGGGTCAACAAATGATCATAGAAATGATCACAAAGATAAACGATCAAACAAATGATCCTATCACAAATGATCAACACAATGATCATTTCACAGCAACACTCAGCATATCACATTACCAAATTGGGAATATATCGCTGATAACCTTCAACTACATAACCTCTGAGCTCGTACGTCTCAGAGAAGGGTGTTAAGCTAAGAGAATAAATTCTCCGCCACCAACAGAAATATATTTGAAAGAAATCAGCTTTATATCTCAATTTGTAATGTCAGACATACTATCCATACAAGTCTGTTCCGGGCTCGAACAGAACCGAAGGCACTTACAAAGAAGTCCTTGCTATCCGGATATTCGCTAATAACGTTCGGACTTCCCATCACATATGGAGTCTCTATACCGGGGACCATTCGATGCAAAGACATTCGACGAGTTGTCCTTACGTTTTCGAAAATATCCGGTCTTCACTACCGGCCTTCAAATGCTATCCATAACGACATATCACATATTCAGAATGGGATATATGACACAAAGGTCCTCTCCCGGCTAAACCGAACAGTGAGCGCAGTATTTCAAAAACATATGGATATTGGGATTTCAATTAAGTCACAACTTAAAACCCAAAACTTTTCTTCAAATGGTTTAAACCAATACCATTTCAAATCTTTATATTACAAAAAGATTTATTTCACAAAGAACAATTCATAGACTTCAAAACAATTTCCATTCCAATTGGATTAACACATTGAATCTTTAAATCAAAGATTTAACTCATAGCTTTCAAATTTCGATTAACTTGTTGAATCTTTAAATCAAGATTCAACTTATAGCTTTCAAATCGTTTTCATAACTTGGAATTTATCTTCATTTTCAAACTTGAAGTTCTTTTTAACATAAATTGGACGTTCATTTCTTATGTGAAAGCTTTTATTATTTGAAAACAAACAGTTTTCGTTTCAGAAAAATCCAATTATATTTACACGAGTTAAAGCCCTTGAATTCTATTCACATCCCCAAATCAATACTTTTAAAATAGTTTATCCCATACATAACTGGTATAACATTTTTAATCCCTAGTTTTAAATCATAGAATTCAATTTCAAATCTTGAATTTAAGTTCAAATCAAATTATTCAACTTCATATTTTATCGAGTTATTCAAAATAAATTTCATCTATGAAATTCCATTCAAAAGCATTTCACTTTAAACCCAATCCATTTCCAAAACATTTGAATTTAAAAATTCAAATTCAAAACTATTTTCAAAAATCTGTGACTTAATCGATTTCCTCGTGAAATCCATATTGGTGTGTGTATAAGTGTGGTCCAGGGGTTTAACACAATAAAAGTGCCACATCATCAATCATCACAGATTAAAACACAGAAATATTGTTGATAAGCGATATAAACTATAACGCTCATCGTCCATTCACAGATTCATAGATATATATCACAGATAAGTAAATTTCAGATCACAACATAAATCAGGATATATCACAAAGCATCATATATCAGAAATATCAGACAATTGAATCGTTTAGTCAAGTCCAAACATTCACAAGTGAATTTATAAATCAACTGATTAATTTAAATCAGATGTATCCATTATTAATCCGGGTTAATTATCATGATTTAATTACGAATTATTTGAAATAAATCTTCATTCAAATTTTTATTAGTTAATCCTTAAATTTATTCATTAACTCAAATTCTTAATCATCATTAATTAAATTACATTCAGTAATTATTAATTAATTACTTCTCTAAGTAATTATATTTTTCAAAATTACCAAATGATATTTCTGAATTAATTAACTTAAGAAATTTAATTGAACAGATTCGATTTACTCAATAAATTACATCGAGTATTTTAATTTCACAATCCCCGTCATTAAGTAATTGCCTTAATAGTTTCACAGTTGATTATTATTAATTTAATCAATCAAATTTATTAATAAAATTTATCACATTGATTAATTGTTCAAATAATCTTAGTTAATGATTTTAATACTATTACATTTCTTTAATTCCCTTTCTAAAGAAATTCACTTATATAAATCAATATTGATTATAAATCGATTCACCATTTAGCACTCATTCGTTAGTGAATTTGAAACCATAAATCTATATTATTTAAAGTCACTCTTCCATATTTTATGATTTTATTTTCTTTTCTCATTTACCATATAATTGAAATCAATTTTTCTTTTTAGATTTAACACGCTTAAACTTATTTTAAACCCTTAAGTTTTAAAACTAAATTAGATTTCAAATTCTAGAAGTCTGGTTTTAAAATTTATTTCAGTTTTAAACTTTTAAATTTCAGCTCGTTTAAATCTTCCATCTACAATTTCAAATCTATTTTCTTTACAAATTTCTTCAAACATTTAGTTACTTTTGAGTTGTTTTTTTAGCAATTTGAATTTAAACTTTGTTTGTGTTCAATACTAAATTCTTAATTCAAATTGGAATTATATTTATATCTTGATTTAAACTCAGTTCAAAACCTTTCTTTATAAGTTAAAATTTAATTTAAAATCCCAACCCAGAAAACAGGTTCAGGTTTGAAACCTTGATAACAAAAATTTACCCGAGTATTTGTTTAAAATTCGCTTCGAGTAAACTACTCAAATCCCCCGAGTATGCTCCGAGTTCCCCTACTCTTCCTAGACGACAACACCCAGGCGATCATTTTCGTCCTCGTGCACGTGTACAATGACGCCGGCCAGCTCCGGCCATCGCCGTGGTGTCGAACACGTCACCGATCAACTCCTGATTGTACTCCGACCACTTGAACCATCCCACCACCTCGAAATCAAAATTCGAGCAAAAATTCAAAATTTGGAACCGCTCGAACCCATCACCCCGAACCTGTCAATGCCCCAATCTCGTCGCCTCGGCCATCGGCCAACCTACAACTCCGGCTATCGCTTCATCAAACCCATAGCTACCATTTCCCAGACCCTCGAGCAACTCGATGCTCGAACGAAACCGTGGTGCACGAATTTCCTCCCCGTTCAAAAACTAGGTTTAGAAATTTCGAACACTCGCCGCCGACGCCACCGCCGTTATTACCACCTCCGACCATTTTTCTACTCACCCCCATAGGCTCCTCCATCACCACGAACAACCCCGACACCCCCAGTTCAACCTAGTGCCGGAAACTGATCAAAAATCATTTCCAGTTCAAAACCAAACTGCTCTCAACTCCTTCACTTAAAAATCATAAATCTTGGCTTAAAATTCTTATCTTCTAATGCCGATTCATGTTATGTGAATGAATCTCAAATTCGTTACAATCGAATTTATTAAAATTTAAAGTTTGCTCGGTGGAATCTAGTTTTTTTTCTTCTTTCACACTGTATATCCTTGTTTTATTTAAAAACTATTTTTAAATAATCCATGAAACTTAAACCCACCCATTTGTCTTTGAAACCAAGGTCTGATATTGGCTTAATGATAAGAGATCGAAGTTTCTTGTTTGTTTTAAACCTGTAACTCAGTCAATAAGAAAGAAGAACAAGGAAACAGAGGAGATTTATATATGTATATGTACATCAAAGCAATTCCAGATCTCAAACTTAACAAACAACAACTAAATATATTCAGTTTAATTTAAAGTTGTTTACTCACCTGGTCTGAGAAGAAGAATAGAGGAGAAAGAACAGAGAACTACTTTGAACCAGGTTGCTTTAAATTTTGAAACAGCCTTTGCTAGAATCATCTTTGGGTTGATTTGTTTTTAGATTGAAGTTTGTTTCAATTGAATGGTTTAAAATGATGTTTGCTTCAGACATTTTTTTCTCAGTGAAATGAACGAAAATGGGATGAAATGTTGATGTATATAAAAGGAAGTTTATAGGGTTTTGAAATATATTGTTTCAGCTGAGAGAAACTTGACAATATTTTGTACAAAAATGTGAATTCATAGCATGTTTGCATTAATGAGGTTGTACAAATCATACTTTCCCTCCTTCATTTCAGCTGCACAAAGCATGGAGACATTTATTTTGGTTTTAATTACTTAACAAGATCTCGGCTGATGATCTTGTCCATGCTGAAGAATTTGGTATGCACAGTTCATTTTGCTTTGCATAAGCATGTACATAGGTACTTTATGTTTCATGCTTGAGTTCAAAATTGTTATGTACATATTTTTGTCTTGCTTGCATACTATCCTACAGGCAACATCATATATAATTGCTTGACTCTTGCTTTATGCTCTATGTACAATCTATATTTAAGTATACATATTGTTGTCTTTCATTAAATGCATGTGTACATGCTTATATACATTTGTTATTTCTTGCCTTGCATACTAAGCTTTGCAGGCAACATGCTATACTCGGCTGTGATGATGTTATGTACTTGTTGCTTTGTACATAGATACTTTTATTTGCTATACTTTATTCTTGCTTTGTTCTTTCTTTTCTAGGGTGGCTGATGTATATCATATTCATGGCTGATATGCCATTGTTTGTTATTTTACTTTGTTTTGTTTACTTTGCTTATTTATTTGTTTGAATACTTTTATTTGCATTGCCTAGCTTATATTTGTATTTGTTTGTATTTTTAACTATTTACATTTATTTTATTTATTTTGTATTAATAAAATTTATTCCATTTTAAACATCATTATCTCTTATTTATTTACTTATTTTATTATAAATCCCAATTCAATACAAATTCAATATTTCAAATTCAGATTCCAAAGTCGAAATCAAATTTTATTTCAAATTTTGTTCAAAATCTACATTAACTATCAATTTAAATTAAATTCAAAATTGGGGTCGTTACAGGTGGTCTTGGTGGTGGTGGGGATGGTGCAGTGGTCGGCTAAGGCTTTCTCGACTCTATTCAAATAAGGAAAAAACCAGGTATGGATATCCTTGACTTGGTGTATTTCTTGATTTCTTTACTACGACTAATTATATTTTATATTGCTGGTTATGTTTTTGGTCTATTTGTAAATTTGATAGAAGAACTTTTAATATTGTATGACCAAAGAAAAAAAAAGAGTAAAAAAGAGTAACCGAGCTCTTAAAAAAATCGGACCTATACCCCCCGTTTTGGTATCAGAGCAAGGTTTATCATTGAACAGTTAACAAGTTTGGTATTGCTACTAAGTCTAACTCAAGTAGCCAGGAAGAGCGTAAATCCTAATAAGGTTAGATAACGGCTAATATAGAACTTTGCTTACCCAAAGGGAAACAATCAGGCTCAAAATCAAAACATAGTTAATGGCGTATTTTACGATATGTTTTTAAGTTGTTATTTCTTTTGAATAAAAAACTGAGGAATGAGTAATTAATTTATGAAGTTAAGAAGGTGACCCTTTCCAAAATAGATTTTCAACACTCAGCTAAACGCCTACAATATTTAAATCTAGAATACTCTTTTAAAGAAAGAAATATTATCAGTATTGACAAATATAAGTTTCCTTGCTACTTTGAACAGCAATTTGGTCATCAGTTACACGATAATAACATCCAACTAAATAGTATTATAGACTTTCTAATCAGTCAAGCAGGTAATCTCGAAACTCATAATAACGTAGTAACTAGGGCAATAAATAACTTAACAGAAATTACTAAGGAGAAAAACAAAATTTTAAAACAGACTAGTTCCAATTTAGACTTTCTTAAAGATCAAAACAATACTATTCAAAACCAGCTAGTTCATACAAAAAAGAGTATACCTACTAAAGACGATATAATCCAGCTTAAATTTTTGTTAGAAACTAATAAACCAAGACATTTAGAAATCGAATCAAAAAGAATATTAGAAGATTTACAAAGACAGACAAGTAACTTTGATCATAAGATTAAAAGGGTAGAACAAGTAATAGACGAAATAAAAAGGGTAGTAGCAAGTTAATGAACAAAGAACTAATAGAAGCAAAAAAGAAAGCGGATGAATTTAAAGCAAAAAATAACTTACGACCAGTCCCCGACCAAGGCTTTTCTAGATATTCCGGACATAGTCAATCGGATCAAGAATATCAACATTTATTCAACATTTTAATAAGCCTAAATCTTCAGTTAATTGAAAAGGTCAATCAACTAACGGAAAAGGTAAATAGTTTATCAGTAGGAAGAGACTGTCAACATTTACAAATAATAACAAAAAAGCCAGAACAGCTTTACAAATTTTGGAAACCAAGAAAATGAATTTACAACCAGAAGCAGGATCTAGTAGAGCCTTAACAAGACGAAATTCCACTAGTATGACTAGAGATGAAATATCAAACATCATGTCTATATTTAATAAAAGGAAAGATAAACAAATAATACAACTTGATGAAGAAATAGATGTAGACAAAAATTTAGAAATATACAATAACCATCAGCTAGATGTACTAAATCCAAAGGTGCTATATCAAACAGGAATGATGAACTTAAACACTACTTTAATAAGGAGTACTCGTGAAGAAGAACTTAGAATAGTAGATAACAGTGAAATGATTAATATAATTTCCCCAGAAACAATAGAAAAGTTAAAGAATACAGGAAAAAGATTTTTCCATTTAGGTCTAATTGTAATAGGAATAAAAGCATTAACTAGAAAAGGTTTAGGAACCAAGTTGTTAACTTTAATCCTAGATAAATCATGGACTTCCGATATAGAAAAAGCATTAATATCAGGAATGGAAGTAGACTTAAACAATAACTCCGCTCTTATATATTGTGTACCAGACATCATTAAAAGTATAGATAATCTAGGAAATCTAAAAATGGGATTTCAAGCAAAAGGATTTGAAGGATATATTGGAAAGAATTTTATTATCAGTATAGGGTTATTAGGAAAAGCATCAAATAGATCAGGTATGAAGTTTAAGTTAAATTTAACAGGAATAGTACAAAACATAGCAAGTAAAGGCATTCAAATGATAGAACCTAGAAGAATTAATCCAGGAGATTTGGTAGGACTTGAATGGTCTTTAAAAGATTATGTCACTAATGATAAAACATTACTAGTTCCAGAATCACATATTATATATAAAAATCAATTTAACGAACCAAGCGTTAGTTTTAATAATTATAAAACAAAACAATCTGAAATAGAACAACATAGTGATGAAGAGACAGAGTATTACAACCTAAATTGGGAAGAAGGACCAATTTATGATGACTATGATAGCGACATAGACCTAGAATATGATGAACTAGAAGACGTAATCGGATACTTACCAATCGATGAAGAAATAATACAACAAATAGATGAAACTCAAATAGAAGACGATTTTATTAAAGAAATTGAAAAATTGGAAACAGGATTTAAAGCAGAAACAAAAACATCCCTAGTAGAAATAATGAATAAAAAGTTAACAGTTGAAAATATAAGAGAAGAAATGGATAATATGATAATACAATGCATGATGAACCTCCAAATGGATTATCAAACAGCATTTAACACCTTAAGCGAATATTATAACTTAGTACTAGTAGATGACATAAGTACAGGAAAAACTCCCTTACGCGACATATATACTCAAAAAATTGAAACAAATTATCAAGATTCAATGATTACAGAAGCATCATCAAGTAAACGACCAAGAAGTGAATTCACAAGACCAGGAGTAGGATATGATGAAAAAACATTTGAAAGAGAACCATGGAATCCTCCTAGTATTAGTTACACAGAAGGAAACACCAAAATAGGAAAAGGAAGTAGAAAATCATATACAAAGATTTATAGTTCTAATATGCTACTATTAGAAAATCAAAGCCCTCAATTATGGCCAGATGAAATATTAATTTGGGAGCAAAATGTCATACGATACTGGGAAGTTAATAAACGAGGAGATATGGACATGTTTGCAGTACTAGAAACCACGTTAGGCCCAATGGCCCTAGGCATATATCAAAGTATTAAAGCAATAAATCCAAAAGAAATAATTAGACAAAAATCATTAGGAGATCATCCATATAATTTTACATCAATGATCCGAACAATAATAATTGGTATAGATCCAGCTAAAGGAAATACAACGTTACAAGATACAGCCATAAGAAATCTAGAACAATTAAGCATTAGTGATTTCAAATATATTAAAGAATTTAGCTAAGATTTTGCAACAATGATAGCACAAACAGGTAAGGCCTTTGATGACGAATTATGTGACAGATATTTTACAAAATTACCAGGAGATCTAGGACGAAATATACATAAAGAATGGAAAGATAATCATGGAACAGAACACGGATTAGGCATAGGAATTAGAATCACTTTTGTTTTCCGAAAATTAGAAGAACTATGTAAAGAAGCCACTATGCAAGAACAAATCAAAAGACAAGCATGGGCAATTTGTAAAACAGCAATATATACACCACAAGCCTATGGATACCAAAAGAGAAAAAAGTTTTTAAGAAAATCAGTGAAATATGACAAGCATAAGCACAGTAAATATGTTAAAAAACGTTGACCATATACTAAAAAATGTACATGTTACATATGTGGAGATCCAAATCATTTTTGCCAACAAATGTCCAAATAGAGCAAATAAACAATGTAGAGCTAATCTAGTAGACGAATTAGGAGAATACGATCTACAGAATATAAAAAGATAATTCTGACAATGAATCTATTTACAGTATAGTTTCAGAAGAAGATAATAACCATCCTGATCCTATAACCTATACCCTAATGAATAGAGAAAACTGTTCACATGAATGGATACAAAGTAAAGGAAGCAATCACATACCCTGCTACAACTGCAATAGATATCCAGCAATTAATAAATGATTTCAATGTAATGAATGTTACAAAGAAATATGTTTTTTATGTGTTAAAATATTTTTTAACATAGAATTAACCAAAAAAGAAATAGAAGTACCAAAAAATAATTTCTTACAAGAAAGAGTAGACAAGCATGAATTTCAAATAAGATTACTCCAATACGAATTAAATGAAATAAAACAAGAATTAGCAAACTTAAAACAAAAGGAGAAAAATACAGAAAAAGAAGTAATAACTGAAGTAAACGAAGAAAACTTCCAACAAACAACAGAAATAATTCAAGTAAAAGAGTTTTCAACAACCCTACTAACCCTAGAATGTAAACTATGGTTCGATAACAAAAATTTTATAACTACAACAGCTATAATCGACACCGGAAGTACAAAAAGCCTAATAGCACATAAATTAATTCCTAAAGAATTCCAAATACCTTTAACATATAAACTATTCTCTAAAACAGCTGAACATCGTATTATGCAATTAAAATATAAATTACCTGATCATACGCAAATCTAATTTAACGATTTTTCTGGCAATTACAGCAGTAAATATGATTTAGGACAAACAAATATTACTCCACCTGAAATAAATAGTTCTGAATTTTTATTAAGTCTCAATTTTATTTTAAATCTTAATGGTAGTATTTCCATTAGTAAAAATAGCATTACATTTAATAAAAATACATATACTTTACCCACCAACTTTTACCAAACCAAATCAGAGTTGCTGCAAAAGCGTGGTGATACCGCTGAATTAGATTTTTACAAACAACCTAACCACAAATTTTTTTCGTCAAATGAAGAAAAACTAGAAGCCTTTAGTCTGTTTGCACAAGAGAAAGCAAAAACATTAGAAAAAGGACCAGATATTTTTGATTCAATTAATTACCCATTAATTCAAAAATTAGAAAAACTAAGCCTTATAGGCGATGACATTACCAAAAGCAAAATACAACATGTAGCAAAAATAAAAATAAAAAACCCAGATATAACAATAAGAACAGCAAATATAGAATATTCGCCTGCAGATGTTACAGAATTTAAAATCCAAATACAAGAGATGTTAAAACAAAACTTAATCAGAAAATCAGAAAGTCCCCACAGATCAACAGCTTTTATTGTTAGAAATCATGCTGAAGTTAGCAGAGGAAAACCTAGAATAGTATACAATTATAAAAGACTTAATGACAATACGGAAGATGATGGCTATAATATTCCAAATAAAGACACTTTAATAAATCTAATCCAAAACAAGAGGATCTTTAGCAAATTCGATTTAAAATCAGGATATAATCAGCTACAGTTAGAAGAAACCTTTAAATCATGGACTGCATTTACATGTTCAGAAGGACATTTCGAATGGAATGTTCTAAGCTTCGGATTAAAAACAGCCCCAGCAGTTTTCCAAAGATTTATGGATAGTATATTTAAAAAATATGATTTTTGTTTAGTATATATTGACGACATCCTAGTAGCTAGTAATACAATTCAAGAACATGAGTATCATTTAAAAACAATCTTTGATGAAATATTGAAAAACAAAATAGTAATTTCCAAAGAGAAAATGGAATTATTTAAAAGAAAATTTTCTTTTTTAGGACTAGAAATCGGAAATGGTAAAATAGAATTACAACCACATATTTCCCAAAAAATCTTAGAGTTTCCAGACAAATTAGATAGTATAAAAAAGATCCAAGCATTTTTAGGATTAGTAAATTATGCCAGAAAATTTATCCCAAATCTTGCCAAACTAGTAGGACCATTATACGGTAAAATATCCAAAAATGGAGAAAGAAGATTCAATAATGAAGATATTAAGTTAATAAGAACAATCAAAGAAGAAGTTAAACGGATTAAACCATTAGAACTTCCATTAACCACAGATTATATTACAAATGAATGTGATGGATGCAAAGAAGGATGGGGTGCTATCCTTATTTGCAAACCAAACAAATTTGCAGCAAAATCAGAATAAAAAATAGCATCATACGCTAGTGGCACATTCAGTAAAATTGGGCAAAACTGGACCAGTATAGACTTTGAAATACAAGCCCTTATTAATGCATTAGACAAGTTTAAGATACATTTAACTAAAGAATTTACTGTTAGAACAGATTGTGAAGCCATAGTTAAATTCATCAATAATGAAAATTCAAAAAAGATAAACAAAACTAGATGGTTAAATTTACAAAATCTAATCCAAGGATGCGGCTATAAAATAATTTTTGAACACATAAAGGGAAAAGACAACCATTTAGCGGATTTACTTTCCAGGCAATTAGCTAAATGCTTTTTGCATTATTTCCAGGTAACAATGATGAATACAGAAATAAAAATAGAGACTAAAGAAGCTAACACCACTCCATATATTCAAAGGACAGAAAATGAGGTTAAAACTCCTACAATACCAAGCAGTTCACAAATGCCAGTTAGCTCACAAACAAATATAACACCAGCAAATGCTTTCAAAATTCCCACAATGACCTTTGGTCAATATAATATAGCTATTTTCCAAGATAATGACCCGAGAAAATTCAGGACTATAATTAGAGTTACAAACAAATCACAACAATGCCTGTTAGACCATTTATGGAATTTAAAAACAGTAGACACAAACCGTAAACACAAAATGATTTTGGCAAATTGTTTTGCAAATTATTTTTCGAAAATTCAACAAAAGCCATTATCAAAGAACTTTTCCTGCTACGTAGTCTTTGAAGGGCTATATGTTGGCATTTTTAAACACTTTAGTCAGGTTCAGAATTCAGTCCAAAATTATCCTAATCCAAGATTTAGAGGATTTTACTCTTTAAACGAAGCTATAGAGGCAGCCAGACAGCAACTAGGTATAAATTTCTACATAGATCCACAATGTCAACAATCTTATTCCCAAGTCACAACCTCAATACCAAGATCTCCAGAACATATAATGAATGACCAGGCGGCGCAAATCTATGCCCTGCAAGCTCAGTTAAACCAAAGCCAGCAGCAGTCATTTTTGCTCCAGAACAAAATTAAAGAATTAGAAGACTGTAGAAGAGAGCTAGCGTATATAAAACAAACAAATCAACACTATGAAACCAGAATCTTTACTCCAGCCAAAGAAGTAAGACAGCTAAAGCAGGAAACAGGCATCCCTAGTACAACTTTATCCTATGACCAGCTCCAAGCCATGCTCAAACTCAAACCTAGAAAAGCACTAAAACCATTATATGATAAATGCCCTGATCTAGAGATCAGAATTAATGAACTAGTAGCATAAAGATGGGAAGAGCAAATGCAGATGTTACAAGACAAGCTAAAAGAATGTTTAGAAAATTCGCCAGGAGGATGCAAGGTGGTATAGGATTGTAGATCCAATATGCTAAGAGCAAGGATAGATTTTGACCTAACTCCAATAAGCTTTGACACTATAATAACATTGTTCGACCATGGTATGCTTTCAAGACTTAAACTCAATATAGACTGTAATACAGAATACCTAGATATATTCGGATGGAAGCTCAGCCTAATACTTCACAGCATGCTCTCGTATGGAAATCCAGTTACATTGTGCATAAATTCCACTTGCCCAAAGTTTTTGTTTGATAACAAAAACACAGAAAGACCAGCTAAACACAGAATTTCCATTTTTGTTAATAAAAATTCACAGCCTTATGCAGTTCCTCAAGGAGCACAGATTTATGAACGGAAGCCAATCTGGTTCCACAGTCATAGGCCATGGGAATTTCACCAGAGGGAAGAATTATTATCACCGCCACCCCATTGGCGTGAACTCTATCTGTATGCTGAAACAACCACAAAACAAATATGGGGATCCACAGGTTTTAAATATTTACTACCGTTTTATCCTATTGAGAGTTTTGACCCGCAGAGACATGTAATCAGATTTGCAAAGGACAGCGATCTAGAAGCCTTGGAGGACATAAGTGACATCATGGATGATGAGTCTGACGATTTATCTATACCCTCCACCCATAGAGCAGCATAAAGTATTAGAAGTTTCCACACTAAATCCAGCACATGCAGAAGATTCCAGCACTAAAATAAAGTAACGCCTGTCCAGTTTTTATGTCATTTATTATGCCAGCTTGTATTTTTGCAATAATGTATTTTGCCAGCTTTGTACTTTTATGAAATGAAGTGTCCTGTAAAGATAGTAGGTGTAGGTAAATAGATAACCGGACTTACCGGTTAAATGGCCCATATAAGGCAGTTATGTATGCAGTTGTAATGTATCGAAGTGAATATATAAATCTTTAAGCTTTCTGCAAATTAATGGCAGCTTAAGCCCCTCCTGTTCATCTTCTTGCTTCCTCTGAATTAAAAACTCATTCCTCGTCAAAAAAAGGGGGTATAGGTCCGATTTTTTGAGAGCTCGGTTACTCTTTTTTACTCTTTTTTTTTTTTTTTTACTTTCTTTGGTCATACAATATTAAAAGTTCTTCTATCATATTTACAAATAGACCAAAAAAATAACCAGCAATATAAAATATAATTAGTCGTAGTAAAGAAATCAAGAAATACACCAAGTCAAGGATATCCATACCTGGTTTTTTCCTTATTTGAATAGAGTCGAGAAAGCCTTAGCTTCTATGCGGCGGAGCAGCATAGTTCTGAAGATGCGCTGTGGATGCGGAAGCAAACATATTTAGTTTTTTTTTGACAAGGAATTAGTTTTTAATTCAGAGGAAGCAAGAAGATGAACAGGAGGGGCTTAAGCTGCCATTAATTTGCAGAAAGCTTAAAGATTTATATATTCACTTCGATACATTACAACTACATACATAACTGCCTTATATAGGCCATTTAGCCGGTAAGTCCGGTTATCTATTTACCTACACCTACTAACTTTACAGTACACTTCATTTCATAAAAGTACAAAGCTGGCAAAATACATTATTGCAAAAATACAACGCCGGCATAATAAATGACATAAAAACTGGACAGGCGTTACTTTATTTTAGTGCTGGAATCTTCTGCATGTGCTGGATTTAGTGTGGAAACTTCTAATAATTTATGCTGCTCTATGGGTGGATGGTATAGATAAATCGTCAGACTCATCATCCATGATGTCACTTATGTCCTCCAAGGCTTCTAGATCACTGTCCTCTGCAAATCTGATTACATGTCTCTGCGGGTTAAAACTGTCAATAGGATAAAACGGTAGTAAATATTTAAAACCTGTGGATCCCCATATTTGTTTTGTGGTTGTTTCAGCATACAGATAGAGTTCACGCCAATGGGGTGGCGGTGATAATAATTCTTCCCTCTGGTGAAATTCCTATGGTCTATGACTGTGGAACCAAATTGGCTTCCGTTCATAAATCTGTGCTCCTTGAGGAACTGCATAAGGCTGTGAATTTTTATTAACAAAAATGGAAATTCTGTGTTTAGCGGGTCTTTCTTTGTTTTTGTTATCAAAAAAAAAACTTTGGGCAAGTGGAATTTATGCACAATGTAACTGGATTTCCAAACGAGAGCATGCTGTGAAGTATTAGGCTGAGCTTCCATCCGAACATATCTAGGTATTCTGTATTACAGTCTATATTGAGTTTAAGTCTTGAAAGCATACCATGGTCGAACAATGTTATTATAGTGTCAAAGCTTATTGGAGTTAGGTCAAAATCTATCCTTTCTCTTAGCATATTGGATCTACAATCCTGTACCAGCTTGCATCCTCCTGGCGAATTTTCTGACCATTCTTTTACCTTGTCTTGTAACATCTGCATTTGCTCTTCCCATCTTTGTGCTACTAGTTCATTGATTCTGATCTCTAGATCAGGGCATTTATCATATAATGGTTTTAGTGCTTTTCTAGGTTTGAGTTTGAGCATGGCTTGGAGCTGGTCATAGGATAAAGTTGTACTAGGGATGCCTGTTTCCTGCTTTAGCTGTCTTACTTCTTTGGCTAGAGTAAAGATTCTGGTTTCATAGTGTTGATTTGTTTGTTGTATATAGGCTAGCTCTCTTCTATAGTCTTCTAATTCTTTAATTTTGTTCTGGAGAAACAACGACTGCTGCTGGCTTTGGTTTAACTGAGCTTGCAGGGTATAGATTTGCGCCGCCTGGTCATTCATTATATGTTCTGGAGATCTTGGTATTGAGGTTGTGACTTGGGAATAAGATTGTTGACATTGTGGATCTATGTAGAAATTTAGACCTAGTTGCTGTCTGGCTGCCTCTATAGCTTCTTTTAAAGAGTAAAATCCTCTAAATCTTGGATTAGGATAATTTTGGACTGAATTCTGAACCTGACTAAAGTGTTTAAAAATGCCAACATATAGCCCTTCAAAGACTACGTAGCAGGAAAAGTTCTTTGATAATGGCTTTTGTTGAATTTTCGAAAAATAATTTGCAAAACAATTTGCCAAATCATTTTGTGTTTACGGTCCGTGTCTATTGTTTTTAAATTCCATAAATGGTCTAACAGGCATTGTTGTGATTTGTCTGTAACTCTAACTATAGGCCTGAATTTTCTCGGGTCATTATCTTGGAAAATAGCTATATTATATTGACCAAAGGTCATTGTGGGAATTTTGAAAGCATTTGCTGGTGTTATATTTGTTTGTGAGCTACCTGGCATTTGTGAACTACTTGGTATTTGTTGGGGTTTAAACCTCCTTTTCTGTCCTTTGAATATCTGGAGTGGTGTTAGCTTCTTTAATCTCTATTTTTATTTCTGTATTCATCATTGTTACCTGGAAATAATGCAAAAAGCATTTAGCTAATTGCCTGGAAAGTAAATCCGCTAAATCGTTGTCTTTTCCCTTTATGTGTTCAAAAATTATTTTATAGCCGCATCCGTGGATTAAATTTTGTAAATTTAACCATCTAGTTTTGTTTATCTATTTTGAATTTTCATTATTGATGAATTTAACTATGGCTTCACAATCTGTTCTAACAGTAAATTCTTTAGTTAAATGTATCTTAAACTTGTCTAATGCATTAATAAGGGCTTGTATTTCAAAGTCTATACTGGTCCAGTTTTGCCCAATTTTACTGAATGTGCCACTAGCGTATGATGCTATTTTTTCTTCTGATTTTGCTGCAAATTTGTTTGGTTTGCAAATAAGGATAGCACCCCATCCTTCTTTGCATCCATCACATTCAATTCGTCTACTAGATTAGCTCTATATTGATTATTTGCTCTATTTGGACATTTGTTGGCTAAATGATTTGGATCGCCACATATGTAACATGTACATTTTTTAGTATATGGTCTCCGTTTTTTAACATATTTACTATGCTTATGCTTGTCATATTTCACTGATTTTCTTAAAAACTTTTTTCTCTTTTTGTATCCATAGGCTTGTGGTGTATATATTGCTGTTTTACAAAATGCCCATGCTTTTCTTTTGATTTGTTCTTGCATAGTGGCTTCTTTACATAGTTCTTCTAATTTTCGGAAAACAAAAGTGATTCTAATTCCTATGCCTAATCCGTGTTCTGTTCCATGATTATCTTTCCATTCTTTATGTATATTTCGTCCTAGATCTCCTGGTAATGTTGTAAAATATCCGTCACATAATTCGTCATCAAAGGCCTTACCTGTTTGTGCTATCATTGTTGCAAAATCTTGGCTAAATTCTTTAATATATTTGAAATCACTAATGCTTAATTGTTCTAGATTTCTTATGGCTGTATCTTGTAACGTTGTATTTCCTTTAGCTGGATCTATACCAATTATTATTGTTCGGATCATTGATGTAAAATTATATGGATGATCTCCTAATGATTTTTGTCTAATTATTTCTTTTAGGTTTATTGTTTTAAAACTTTGATATATGCCTAGGTCCATTGGGCTTAACGTGGTTTCTAATACTGCAAACATGTCCATAACTCCTCGTTTATTAACTTCCCAGTATCGTATGACATTTTGTTCCCAAAATAATATTTCATCTGGCCATAATTAACGGCTTTGATTTTCTAATAGTAGCATATTAGAACTATAAATCTTTGTATATGATTTTCTACTTCCTTTTCCTATTTTGGTGTTTCCTTCTGTGTAACTAATACTAGGAGGATTCCATGGTTCTCTTTCAAATGTTTTTTCATCATATCCTACTCCTGGTCTTGTGAATTCACTTCTTGGTCGTTTACTTGATGATGCTTCTGTAATCATTTAATCTTGATAATTTGTTTCATTTTTTTGAGTATATATGTCGCTTAAGGGAGTTTTTCTTGTACTTATGTCATCTACTAGTACTAAGTTATAGTATTCGCTTAAGGTGTTAAATGCTGTTTGATAATCCATTTGGAGGTTCATCATGCATTGTATTATCATATTATCAATTTCTTCTCTTATATTTTCTACTGTTAACTTTTTATTCATTATTTCTACTAGGGATGTTTTTGTTTCTGTTTTAAATCCTGTTTCCAATTTTTCAGTTTCTTTAATAAAATCGTCTTCTATTTGAGTTTCATCTATTTGTTGTATTATTTCTTCATCGATTGGTAAGTATCCGATTACTTCTTCTAGTTCATCATATTCTAGGTCTATGTCCCTATCATATTCATCATAAATTGGTCCTTCTTCCCAATTTAGGTTGTTATACTCTGTCTCTTCATCACTATGTTGTTCTATTTCAGATTGTTTTGTTTTATAATTATTAAACCTAATGCTTGGTTCGTTAAATTGATTTTTATATATAATGTGTGATTCTGGAACTAGTAATGTTTTATCATTAGTGACAAAATCTTTTAAAAACCATTCAAGTCCTGCCAAATCTTCTGGATTAATTCTTCTAGGTTCTATCATTTGAATGCCTTTACTTGCTATGTTTTGTACTATTCCTGTTAAATTTAACTTAAACTTCATACCTAATATATTTGATGCTTTTCCTAATAACCCTATACTGATAATAAAATTCTTTCCAATATATCCTTCAAACCCTTTTGCTTGAAATCCCATTTTTAGATTTCCTAGATTATCTATACTTTTGATGATGTCTGGTACACAATATATAAGAGCGGAGTTATTGTTTAAGTCTACTTACATTCCTGATATTAATGCTTTTTCTATATCGGAAGTCCATGATTTATCTAGGATTAAAGTTAACAGCGTGGTTCCTAAACCTTTTCTAGTTAATGCTTTTATTCCTATTACAATTAGACCTAAATGGAAAAATCTTTTTCCTGTATTCTTTAACTTTTCTATTGTTTCTGGGGAAATTATATTAATCATTTCACTGTTATCTACTATTCTAAGTTCTTCTTCACGAGTACTCCTTATTAAAGTAGTGTTTAAGTTCATCATTCCTGTTTGATATAGCACCTTTGGATTTAGTACATCTAGCTGATGGTTATTGTATATTTCTAAATTTTTGTCTTTCATCAAGTTGTATTATTTGTTTATCTTTCCTTTTATTAAATATAGACATGATATTTGATATTTCATCTCTAGTCATACTAGTGGAATTTCGTCTTGTTAAGGCTCTACTAGATCCTGCTTCTGGTTGTAAATTCATTGTCTTGGTTTCCAAAAATTTTAAAGCTGTTCTGGCTTTTTTGTTATTATTTGTAAATGTTGGCAGTCTCTTCCTACTGATAAACTATTTACCTTTTCAGTTAGTTGATTGACCTTTTCAATTAACTTAAGATTTAGGCTTATTAAAATGTTGAATAAATGTTGATATTCTTGATCCGATTGACTATGTCCGGAATATCTAGAAAAGCCTTGGTCGGGGACTGGTCGTAAGTTATTTTCTGCTTTAAATTCGTCCGCTTTCTTTTTTGCTTCTATTAGTTCTTTGTTCATTAACTTGCTACTACCCTTTTTATTTCGTCTATTACTTGTTCTACCTTTTTAAAGTTATGATCAAAGTTACTTGTCTGTCTTTGTAAATCTTCTAATATTCTTTTTGATTCGATTGCTAAATGTTTTGGTTTATTAGTTTCTAGCAAAAATTTAAGCTGGATTATATCGTCTTTAGTAGTATACTCTTTTTTATATGAACTAGCTGGTTTTGAATAGTATTGTTTTGATCTTTAAGAAAGTCTAAATTGGAACTAATCTGTTTTAAAATTTTGTTTTTCTCCTTAGTAGTTTCTGTTAGGTTATTTATTGCCCTAGTTACTACGTTATTATGAGTTTCGAGATTACCTGCTTGACTGATTAGAAAGTCTATATTACTATTTAGTTGGATGTTATTACCGTGTAACTGGTGACCAAATTGCTATTCAAAGTAGCAAGGAAACTTATATTTGTCACTACTGACAATATTTCTTTCTTTAAAAGAGTATTCTAGATTTAAATATTGTAGACGTTTAGCTGAGTGTTGAAAATATATTTTGGAAAGGGTCACCTTCTTAACCTCATAAATTAATTACTCATTCCTCGGTTTTTTATTCAAAAGAAATAACAACTTAAAAACATATCGTAAAATACGCCATTAACTATGTTTTGATTTTGAGCCTGATTGTTTCCCTTTGGGTAAGCAAAGTTCTATATTAGCCGTTATCTAACCTTATTAGGATTTACGCTCTTCCTGGCTACCTGAGTTAGACTTAGTAGCAATACCAAACCTGTTTTACTGTTCAAGGATGAACCTTGCTCTGATACCAAAACGAGGGGTATAGGTCCGATTTTTTTGAGAGCTATCATTGTTGCAAAATCTTGGCTAAATTCTTTAATATATTTGAAATCACTAATGCTTAATTGTTCTAGATTTCTTATGGCTGTATCTTGTAACGTTGTATTTCCTTTAGCTGGATCTATACCAATTATTATTGTTCGGATCATTGATGTAAAATTATATGGATGATCTCCTAATGATTTTTGTTTAATTATTTCATTTGGATTTATTGCTTTAAAACTTTGATATATGCCTAGGGCCATTGGGCCTAACGTGGTTTCTAGTACTACAAACATGTCCATATCTCCTCGTTTATTAACTTCCCAGTATCATATGACATTTTGTTCCCAAATTAATATTTCATCTGGCCATAATTGAGGGCTTTGATTTTCTAATAGTAGCATATTAGAACTATAAATCTCTGTATATGATTTTCTACTTCATTTTCCTATTTTGGTGTTTCCTTCTGTGTAACTAATACTAGGAGGATTCCATAGTTCTCTTTCAAATGTTTTTTCATTATATCCTACTCCTGGTCTTGTGAATTCACTTCTTGGTCGTTTACTTGATGATGCTTCTGTAATCATTGAATCTTGAAAATTTGTTTCATTTTTTTGAGTATATATGTCGCTTAAGGGAGTTTTTCCTGTACTTATGTCATCTACTAGTACTAAGTTATAGTATTCGCTTAAGGTGTTAAATGCTGTTTGATAATCCATTTGGAGGTTCATCATGCATTGTATTATCATATTATCAATTTCTTCTCTTATATTTTCTACTGTTAACTTTTTATTCATTATTTCTACTAGGGATGTTTTTGTTTCTGTTTTAAATCCTGTTTTCAATTTTTCAATTTCTTTAATAAAATCATCTTCTATTTGAGTTTCATCTATTTGTTGTATTATTTCTTCATCGATTGGTAAGTATCCGATTACGTCTTCTAGTTCATCATATTCTAGGTCTATGTCGCTATCATATTCATCATAAATTGGTCCTTCTTCCCAATTTAGGTTGTTATACTCTGTCTCTTCATCACTATGTTGTTCTATTTCAGATTGTTTTGTTTTATATTATTAAACCTAATGCTTGGTTCGTTAAATTGATTTTTATATATAATGTGTGATTCTGGAACTAGTAATGTTTTATCATTAGTGACAAAATCTTTTAAAGACCATTCAAGTCCTGCCAAATCTTCTGGATTAATTCTTCTAGGTTCTATCATTTGAATGCCTTTACTTGCTATGTTTTGTACTATTCCTGTTAAATTTAACTTAAACTTCATACCTGATCTATTTGATGCTTTTCCTAATAACCTTATACTGATAATAAAGTTCTTTCCAATATATCCTTCAAATCCTTTTGCTTGAAATCCCATTTTTAGATTTCCTAGATTATCCATACTTCTAATGATGTCTGGTACACAATATATAAGAGCAGAGTTATTGTTTAAGTCTACTTACATTCCTGATATTAATGCTTTTTCTATATCGGAAGTCCATGATTTATCTAGGATTAAAGTTAACAGCTTGGTTCCTAAACCTTTTCTAGTTAATGCTTTTATTCCTATTACAATTAGACCTAAATGGAAAAATCTTTTTCCTGTATTCTTTAACTTTTCTATTGTTTCTGGGGAAATTATATTAATCATTTCCCTGTTATCTACTATTCTAAGTTCTTCTTCACAAGTACTCCTTATTAAAGTAGTGTTTAAGTTCATCATTCCTGTTTGATATAGCACCTTTGGATTTAGTACATCCAGCTGATGGTTATTGTATATTTCTAAATTTTTGTCTACATCTATTTCTTCATCAAGTTGTATTATTTGTTTATCTTTCCTTTTATTAAATATAGACATGATGTTTGATATTTCATCTCTAGTCATACTAGTGGAATTTCGTCTTGTTAAGGCTCTACTAGATCCTGCTTCTGGTAGTAAATTCATTGTCTTGGTTTCCAAAATTTATAAAGCTGTTCTGGCTTTTTTGTTATTATTTGTAAATGTTGACAGTCTCTTCCTACTGATAAACTATTTACTTTTTCTGTTAGTTGATTGACCTTTTCAATTAACTGAAGATTTAGGCTTATTAAAATGTTGAATAAATGTTGATATTCTTGATCCGATTGACTATGTCCGGAATATCTAGAAAAGCCTTGGTCGGGGACTGGTCGTAAGTTATTTTCTGCTTTAAATTCGTCCGCTTTCTTTTTTGCTTCTATAAGTTCTTTGTTCATTAACTTGCTACTACCCTTTTTATTTCGTCTATTACTTGTTCTACCTTTTTAATCTTATGATCAAAGTTACTTGTCTGTCTTTGTAAATCTTCTAATATTCTTTTTGATTCGATTTCTAAATGTTTTGGTTTATTAGTTTCTACCAAAATTTAAGCTGGATTATATCGTCTTTAGTAGGTATACTCTTTTTTGTATGAACTAGCTGGTTTTGAATAGTATTGTTTTGATCTTTAAGAAAGTCTAAATTGGAACTAATCTGTTTTAAAATTTTGTTTTTCTCCTTAGTAGTTTCTGTTAGGTTATTTTTTGCCCTAGTTACTACGTTATTATGAGTTTCGAGATTACCTGCTTGACTGATTAGAAAGTCTATAATACTATTAAGTTGGATGTTATTACCGCGTAACTGATGACCAAATTGCTGTTCAAAGTATCAAGGAAACTTATATTTGTCAATACTGACAATATTTCTTTCTTTAAAAGAGTATTCTAGATTTAAATATTGTAGGCATTTAGCTGAGTGTTGAAAATCTATTTTGGAAAGGGTCACCTTCTTAACTTCATAAATTAATTACTCATTCCTCAGTTTTTTATTCAAAATAAATAACAACTTAAAAACATATCGTAAAATACGCCATTAACTATGTTTTGATTTTGAGCCTGATTGTTTCCCTTTGGGTAAGCAAAGTTCTATATTAGCCGTTATCTAACCTTATTAGGATTTACGCTCTTCCTGGTTACCTGAGTTAGACTTAGTAGCAATACCAAACTTGTTTTACTGTTCAAGGATAAACCTTGCTCTGATACCAAAACGGGGGGTATAGGTTCGATTTTTTTGAGAGCTCGGTTACTCTTTTTTACTCTTTTTTTTTTTTTTTTACTTTCTTTGGTCATACAACATTAAAAGTTCTTCTATCATATTTACAAATAGACCAAAAACATAACCATCAATATAAAATATAATTAGTCGTAGTAAAGAAATCAAGAAATACACCAAGTAAAGGATATCCATACCTGGTTTTTTCCTTATTTGAACAGAGTCGAGAAAGCCTTAGCTTCTATGCGGCGGAGCGGTGTAGTTCTGAAGATGCGTTGTGGATGCGGAAGCAAATAGATTTAGATTTTTTTTTTGACGAGGAATGAGTTTTTAATTCAGAGGAAGCAAGAATATGAACAGAAGGGGCTTAAGCTGCCATTAATTTGCAAAAAGCTTAAAGATTTATATATTCACTTCGATACATTACAACTGCATACATAACTGCCTTATATAGGCCATTTAGCCGGCAAGTCCAGTTATCTATTTACCTACACCTACTAACTTTACAGGACACTTCATTTCATAAAAGTACAAGCTGGCAAAATACATTATTGCAAAAATACAACGCTGGCATAATAAATGACATAAAAACTGGACAGGCGTTACTTTATTTTAGTGCTGGAATCTTCTACATGTGCTGGATTTAGTGTGGACACTTCTAATACTTTATGCTGCTCTGTGGGTGGATGGTATAGATAAATCGTCGGACTCATCATCCATGATGTCACTTATGTCCTCCAAGGCTTCTAGATCACTATCCTCTGCAAATCTGATTACATGTCTCTGCGGATCAAAACTGTCAATAGGATAAAACGGTAGTAAATATTTAAAACCTGTGGAGCCCCATATTTGTTTTGTGGTTGTTTCAGCATACAGATAGAGTTCACGCCAATGGGGTGGCGGTGATAATAATTCTTTCCTCTGGTGAAATTCCCATGGTCTATGACTGTGGAACCAGATTGGCTTCCGTTCATAAATCTGTGCTCCTTGAGGAACTGCATAAGGCTGTGAATTTTTATTAACAAAATGGAAATTCTGTGTTTAGCTAGTCTTTCTGTGTTTTTGTTATCAAACAAAAACTTTAGGCAAGTGGAATTTATGCACAATGTAACTGGATTTCCAAACGAGAGCATGCTGTGAAGTATTAGGCTGAGCTTCCATCCGAACATATCTAGGTATTCTGTATTACAGTCTATATTGAGTTTAAGTCTTGAAAGCATACCATGGTCGAACAATGTTATTATAGTGTCAAATCTTATTGGAGTTAGGTCAAAATCTATCCTTGCTCTTAGCATATTGGATCTACAATCCTGTACCAGCTTGCATCCTCCTGGCGAATTTTCTGACCATTCTTTTAGCTTGTCTTGTAACATCTGCATTTGCTCTTCCCATCTTTGTGCTACTAGTTCATTGATTCTGATCTCTAGATCAGGGCATTTATCATATAATGGTTTTAGTGCTTTTCTAGGTTTGAGTTTGAGCATGGCTTGGAGCTGGTCATAGGATAAAGTTGTACTAGGGATGCATGTTTCCTGCTTTAGCTGTCTTACTTCTTTGGCTAGAGTAAAGATTCTGGTTTCATAGTGTTGATTTGTTTGTTGTATATAGGCTAGCTCTCTTCTACAGTCTTCTAATTCTTTAATTTTGTTCTGGAGCAAAAACGACTGCTGCTGGCTTTGGTTTAACTGAGCTTGCAGGGCATAGATTTGCGCCGCCTGGTCATTCATTATATGTTCTGGAGATCTTGGTATTGAGGTTGTGACTTGGGAATAAGATTGTTGACATTGTGGATCTATGTAGAAATTTAGACCTAGTTGCTGTCTGGCTGCCTCTATAGCTTCGTTTAAAGAGTAAAATCCTCTAAATCTTGGATTAGGATAATTTTGCACTGAATTCTGAACCTGACTAAAGTGTTTAAAAATGCCAACATATAGCCCTTCAAAGACTACGTAGCAGGAAAAGTTCTTTGATAATGGCTTTTGTTGAATTTTCGAAAAATAATTTGCAAAACAATTTGCCAAAATCATTTTGTGTTTACGGTCTGTGTCTATTGTTTTTAAATTCCATAAATGGTCTAACAGGCATTGTTGTGATTTGTCTGTAACTCTAACTATAGGCCTGAATTTTCTCGGGTCATTATCTTGGAAAATAGCTATATTATATTGACCAAAGGTCATAGTGGGAATTTTGAAAGCATTTGCTGGTGTTATATTTGTTTGTGAGCTACCTGGCATTTGTGAACTACTTGGTATTGTAGGGGTTTTAACCTCCTTTTCTGTCCTTTGAATATCTGGAGTGGTGTTAGCTTCTTTAGTCTCTGTTTTTATTTCTGTATTCATCATTGTTACCTGGAAATAATGCAAAAGGCAATTAGCTAATTGCCTGGAAAGTAAATCCGCTAAATGGTTGTCTTTTCCCTTTATGTGTTCAAAAATTATTTTATAGCCGCATTCGTGGATTAAATTTTGTAAATTTAACCATCTAGTTTTGTTTATCTTTTTTGAATTTTCATTATTGATGAATTTAACTATGGCTTCACAATCTGTTCTAACAGTAAATTCTTTAGTTAAATGTATCTTAAACTTGTATAATGCATTAATAAGGGCTTGTATTTCAAAGTCTATACTGGTCCAGTTTTGCCCAATTTTACTTAATGTGCCACTAGCGTATGATGCTATTTTTTCTTCTGATTTTGCTGCAAATTTGTTTGGTTTGCAAATAAGGATAGCACCCCATCCTTCTTTGCATCCATCACATTCAATTATAATATAATTTGTGGTTAATGGAAGTTCTAATGGTTTAATCCGTTTAACTTCTTCTTTGATTGTTCTTATTAACTTAATATCTTCATTATTGAATCTTATTTCTCCATTTTTGGATATTTTACCGTATAATGGTCCTACTAGTTTGGCAAGATTTGGGATAAATTTTCTGGCATAATTTACTAATCCTAAAAATGCTTGGATCTTTTTTATACTATCTAATTTGTCTGGAAACTCTAAGATTTTTTGGGAAATATGTGGTTGTAATTCTATTTTACCATTTCCGATTTCTAGTCCTAAAAAAGAAAATTTTCTTTTAAATAATTCCATTTTCTTTTTGGAAATTACTATTTTGTTTTTCAATATTTCATCAAAGATTGTTTTTAAATGATACTCATGTTCTTGAATTGTATTACTAGCTACTAGGATGTCGTCAATATATGCTAAACAAAAATCATATTTTTTAAATATACTGTCCATAAATCTTTGGAAAACTGCTGGGGTTATTTTTAATCCGAAGCTTAGAACATTCCATTCGAAATGTCCTTCTGAACATGTAAATGTAGTCCATGATTTAAAGGTTTCTTCTAACTGTAGCTGATTATATCCTGATTTTAAATCGAATTTGCTAAAGATCCTCTTGTTTTGGATTAGATTTATTAAAGTGTCTTTATTTGGAATATTATAGCCATCATCTTCCGTATTGTCATTAAGTCTTTTATAATTGTATGCTATTCTAGGTTTTCCTCTGCTAACTTCAGCATGATTTCTAATAATAAAAGCTGCTGATCTGTGGGGACTTTCTGATTTTCTGATTAAGTTTTGTTTTAACATCTCTTGTATTTGGATTTTAAATTCTGTAACATCTGCAGGCGAATATTCTATATTTGCTGTTCTTATTGTTATATCTGGGTTTTTTATTTTTATTTTTGCTACATATTTTATTTTGCTTTTGGTAATGTCATCGCCTATAAGGCCTAGTTTTTCTAATTTTTGAATTAATGGGTAATTAATTGAATCAAAAATATCGGGTCCTTTTTCTAATGTTTTTGCTTTCTCTTGTGCTATCAGACTCAAGGCTTCTAGTTTTTCTTCATTTGACAAAAAAAATTTATGGTTAGGTTGTTTGTAAAAATCTAATTCAGGGGTATCACCACGCTTTTGCAGCAACTCTGATTTGGTTTGATAAAAGTTGGTGGGTAAAGTATATGTATTTTTATTAAATGTAATGCTATTTTTACTAATGGAAATACTACCATTAAGATTTAAAACAAAATTGAGACCTAATAAAAATTCAGAACTATTTATTTCAGGTGGAGTAATATTTGTTTGTCCTAAATCATATTTACTGCTGTAATTGCCAGAAAAATCTTTAAATTGGATTTGCGTATGATCAGGTAATTTATATTTTAATTGCATAATACGCTGTTCAGCTGTTTTAGAGAATAGTTTATATGTTAAAGGTATTTGGAATTCTTTAGGAATTAATTTATGTGCTATGAGGCTTTTTGTACTTCCGGTGTCGATTATAGCTGTTGTAGTTATAAATTTTTTGTTATCGAACCATAATTTACATTCTAGGGTTAGTGGGGGTTGTTGAAAACTCTATTACTTGAATTATTTCTGTTGTTTGTTGGAAGTTTTCTTCGTTTACTTCAGTTATTACTTCTTTTTCTAGAAAAAAAAGAAAAGAAAAGAGAAAAAGAAGAGGAAGCCATGAATCTTGCATATTATTTTCTAGAAATAAAATGAGAAAGGATTGAATGGGAAATAATCTTGTATGTGATTTGATGAGAGTAATTCATGACTATAGAAGGGAAAAGAAGAAATGGCTAAGGAGTGGAGTCTTGAATGGTAAGAAAAGGAAAAGTCACCCTTTGTATTAAAGGAAAAGAATCTTGTATATATTTTATTCTCAAATGCAAATGAAAAATGAGGATATTGAGATGAAAATGAAATACCCTTGTACGTGAATGGCAAAAGGAAATACACGGCTAAAAGATAGTTTGGATGGCAAGTAAAAGAGCGAATGCTAGGAAACGGATAAGGCATAAGTTAAGGAGAAAGAAACGTATATATGTTTTATTCTTAAATGCAAATGAAAATGAGAGATGAGAAATAAATTTTGTATGTGAATTTCAACTGGATATGCATGGCTATGAGTAGAGAAATTCATGGCTAGGAATGTGGAGGAAATGACTAGAAAATTAATAAAGAGGTTAGGTAATAAAAAGATAAGAATTTAAACAATGTTACGTGTGTCCCTTTGATTTTCTCTAGCCATTTATAAAAAAATAAAAACAAGTAAATTCCAATAAATACAATAAAAATCTAGACAAATAAATAGAGAAATAAAACAAGAGATGGATAGGAAAAAATAAAAAACAAAAATACAGAAATTTATTGCGTGTAATACGCAGTATTTTACCCGATTTTAAAAGTACAAATCAGAATTTAACGAAACAAAAAGGAGAATGGATATCAGAATTATATTCTGCTTCAAAGAAAAGAATAAAATTTAGAAATTTAAACTGAAATTCAAATTTTGACCAGAGTTGACCAAAATATAAAATTTCAGAAATGTTTATTTTATTGTATTTGGAAATAAATTACAAACAAATTCAAAACTTACGTTGGAAAATTCCAGAAATTCAATCTTAAATAATTTAAAATTTAAAGTTTTCAAGTAAAAATTTAATTAAAGATATTTACAAAGTTATGGGTTGTTACACTCTCCCCCACTCAAAACTTTTCGTCCCCGAAAAGGAACGAGGTAGGAGAATAGAAACGACCAGCAAGAAAATAGATTGAAAAGCAAAGTAAAACAATAAATTTTTGAACCATATAAAATTCAATTTAAATTAATAATTGATTTCACCTAAGTTAAATAAAACTTAACTATTTCTAATTCCATTATCTTATCATTCAATCGTCTTAAATTAACTATTTCTAAAATCCTGAATTTGAAAATCATTTATTACACTTATAATTTATTCAATAAATATTATTCTTCTTTATTCCAAGTTGTTATTAAATTTATTCCACTTAATATATCTAATCACATACATTAAGTGTATTTACATTTTATTATAACTACTCCAATTTATTTATAAATTCCTTTAACACCATTTGTATTGTATTTTATTCAATTAACTTTTTATTCTATTTACCTTGAATAATCTTTTATAACTAAAATTTAAGTGTATAACATTTATTATGAACACTCAAATTTTGTTTATAAAATCATTTTTATATTGTATATTATCCAATTACATTGTTAACTTCTAATAATTAAGGTAAATTATATTGGAATGCAATAGAATATTATACAAATAAAATTTTCTTTACTCAATTATCCAAGCTTAAATATTTATTCATAATCTTGATTTCATTTTGTAATTGAAATCATCCTTTAGGATAAAATTTAAGAATTAATTTTTTGATTAACTTTAAGCTATTTTAGAGATAAATAAATATACACAATATATATCAAATCAAATTTCAAATCATATATAACATATATTATAAATCAAGTCATATTTTAGAAATGCAAATCAATTTAATTCTCCAAAGAAAGACGGTAGCTAAACTGTAGAATGGTCTCTTCACTTTGAAACTCGAAAATGAATGTTGATGATGCTACAGTCATCATCGAAATTATTTTTCAGCGACAAAGAAAAGAGCACTGATTTACAAAATAAAATTTCTTTGAAGCAATTTCAACTTGAAATACTTTAAATAATACACCCTTTAAACTTTAATCACAAAGTTTGAATCCATCGAAAATTATATTCTTAGTTTCTTGTTTTAAATTCATTTAAATTTTTAAATTAATTTATAGCCATGTTTTCTAGTCCAATTATTTATATATGAAACAAAAGCCAATGGTTACAAGCTATATATTCAAAGTCAAATATTATTTCTTATCATTCAATTTAATTAACTATCAAAATTCATAAAATTATACTTATGTACATATACAGTATAATTATACAAAATTTATTCATTTACTAAATTTGAAAACATTATGGTGTCAGTTTGCTCTGTTTAAGTGTTTTGAAGATCCTATGATATCGCTGATCAGACGAATCGACCGGAAACCCAAATCAACATCAATAACTCGAACAACACAATATATAAAACATTTTAAATATAGATTTACAAATACACTATACAAGAATAGATTTTCATTGCAAGGATAGAGATTCAAATTTGCTTAACTCAACTCAAAGAAGATTTTGATTTGAGGATAAGTTGGAACAAAAGATAAGACGATTAACTAACCGAATAAGGAAATGGATAAGCTTATATATAAATCGCGGGCAACCTTAACCAGATCAACCGTGACTTCAAGAATGTGATCAAATGGGATTCTGAGGCAAATCTACATTCGATCTCAAGAGGTAGAATTCAGGACAACAAGAGATATTATCATCTAGACCGAGGATATATAAATCTCCGATGAATCAATGCCTATTGTAAAGGAATTTCACCCCTTTACAAACCATTTGAGATTGGCGAGACCACTGACTCATTATAAAGCTCATTCGAAGTGGAGTTATGGGACACGCCAAAATCAAAGGAAGATGAATAGTGTGGGACAAGAATGAATTTTGGAACCGTAGGGAACATTACAAATTCAAAAGAAACCGAGTCAAAGAGGAAGAGATTCAACCTCGAATGAAAGTGACTCTGTAAATAAATTTACCATATATGCTAAGTTTTGCCTAGAGCCAAAGCTCATACACCAAATGTAACAGGCTGATATTTTCAACCATTCGCATCCGCACATGCCGAACTTGAATTTCTCAAAATACCGAATTGCAAAATAAATTTGGCAAATCTCAGAATATATGGAAAATAAATAAATTGCAGAATCACAAACGTAGAGTAATATAATGCAGTGGAAGCAAAGAGATAGTGGTTCATGAAGCTACTATATAATATACATCAGAGTTAAACAAGATACAATAGAAGTCTCAATATGATAATCAAGTACAAACAGAATACATCACTGGAATCAACTAGATAACTGAAATGAAATAGATAGCTGGATCTTCATGCAATGCTCCAACTCTGAAGGTGAGTCTCTAATGTTGTGTCACTCAGTCTGACCCGAGCATAAAGCAAAAACAAAACACTCGAGTCAGGACATACTACTAATACAATGTAAACCAACTAGAGTGAACTGTAATATAAGGTACAAGTAACTTAAAAGATGCTTGGGACCGCCCATCCTCTAAGGATCCGTTAAACTATTTACTATGTAGTAATATTTCGCTATTTTAGTAATGTCTATAATAAAATAAACTTACTTTTAAATAGCGTTAAGGCTTTGCATTTTCCACCATAGTGCCAGTAGTCTATACAGTACCGTAATACCTCCTGATCGGGAGGCTACCAGTGGATACTCCATAGGTATGACACAAATCAAACTCGTGCAAGGCTTGTTAGGGTAGGTGACACAGCACAACAAGGCAATGCCAGGGTGGATATACCAATTACGCACACGGGTTGGTGGTAACGCGTAGCGTGCAGCTACCACCCACCTCGAGCCACACCACCAAATCAAAAATCAAAAGTAGCTACCAAACAAATCTCAAAATCAGAATATAATATCGAAGGAGTGTGTCCGATCAAAGGAGCTTCCTCATTGGCCCGAGATCGCTCCTGTTTTAGCCACCTTAAGCCAACTCACGGGAGTCGGGTCCACGTTCATACCTCAATAGGATCATCGCCACCATCCTACTTCATTCTGGAACCTCCACCGCGTACACGGTTGTTAAAGTGGTTTTGGTATCGACAGAGAGTATGCCCATATCTGATCCCGGTCTCTTTAACAACCAAACATTATTATAACCCATGGATATTTATTTCAAAATAGTTTATACTTTAAAACCAAAATATCATATCCAATTCAAAATTAAATACTATATTATTTCATTCAAATCCAACTCAATATATCATTTCTATTTCGAAACCAAAGTAATAATATATCGTTTAAATTCCAAAACCAAATCAATATATCATTTAAATAAAACCCAAATTTCCAAATCACTGAATAATTCTTTCAATCTATTAAATTTAAATATTCCTTTAAATCATCATACACCCAACCACTTTATGAAGTCATATTCTTAAATCTTCAATTTCAATAAGTTTCAAATTAATATATTTAAAGACTGTTCCTAATCAAATACAATTTCAAATAATTTCATTCCCAAATCCATAGAACTTTCAAAGTTATAACAACTTTGAAACCAAACACTGTTAAATCATAATAATTTGAATTCATAACAATTTAGAAATGTTATCCTTTGAAAATCATAATACTTAGAAAATCATAACATCTTTAAAATAATATTCATTTAAACCATTTGAATTCAATGTCAAAAAATATTCATTCAAAGTTGTAGCATTTCTAAGTCCATTTATTTAATTATAAAATTTCCATTACATTGTAAATTTCAGCTACAACAGCATTTGTAAAGTGTTACAGTAGATATATTAGTATTTCAAAACATTGTCAAATTCATAAATAGTGGCACTTACACAGTGCTACAGTAGGCATTTAGTTATTATTTCAAAACAGTTTATTTTCAGCAACAACAACACTTACAAAGTGCTGCGGTGGCTATTATTATTCAAAACTTAGTTTATTTCCAGAAATGACAACACTTAACAAAAGCTGTCGTAGAACCACACCATTTCCGAAGTGCTACCAATGCTAATTCCATATTTACTATAAAATTTCAGCAACATTAAAACTTCACTTTTAATCATTTTTAACTTATAAAAATCATATTTTTTGCTTCAAAAATATTCATCTGGTTATCATTCAACTTATGATTTAATAAATTAAAATTTTATCAATAAATATCCAATTTAAACTAAGATTCATTTGTTAAATCAAAAGTACATTCTTTCTTAACTCTACTTTAACAAATAACTTAACCCTTTATTTTAAAATACCCACTTCATAAATGAAAAAAAAATTCATTTATTTACTTAACTTAATAATTTTATTTAAAACCCAATTCCTAAATATCAAGTTAAGTCATATTTTTCCATTTTAAAACTACAACTATTTATTTTACAAAACATAACATTTCACACAAGAACATTTAATCATAGTTAATATAACATTCAAAATTTCCTTATAGATCTATTCATTTAGACATCGATTAACTATGATTTTCTAGTTAAATAAATTTTATTACAAATGTCCAATTAATACTGTATTCCATTTTTTCAGTTCAAAATATATTATTTATTCTACAAAGTATGTCCATTTCATGAAGTAAAATTTATAACCATTACTAAGTTAGATTTTAAAATTCCATTTTAAGTCAAATTCAATTATTAAGTTATTTATCATCAATAAAGATCTTTAATTCAACTTAAAAACAACTATTAACTTTATAAAAATTTAACTTATAGCAAAACCAATAGATCTTTATAATTAAAGCATTAAGTCAAATTTTAAGTAAAAATTTCATACATTTATATAACTCAAAATACTTAATAATTCTTTAGGCAAATATTATTTAAAAATACTTAATAAAAGTTTTAGGAAAATATTATTCAAAATATAACCATGGGCCTGTATAATATTTTCTAACCTAGGTAAGGTGATACAAGTATATATCATTTCAATCCCTAATTTACAAATAAAACCCGGCTTCTATCATTTCAAACCCGTAATCCCAAGTAAAATAAATATAAATAAAAATCACTTGAACCTATCATTTCAGCTCATATGATTTTCCTTATTCTAATGTCCATTTGGGTATGTATCATTTCAACCTATAGTGATAGGGAACTTGCAGTTCGATACAGTAAATAAAACGAACGATATAATATAACCTAGCTTATCAGATGGTGTAACAAATATATAAACATCATTTAACATCATATTATCACATCACAAGCATATATGAATAACATATCAGTTTACAAAGATTCACTTGTCATCATTTCAAAGTTATACAAGTACGTAAGTCTAGAGTGACAACTCACCTTTTGAAAGCTAGAATCAAATTCAAAATAAAAATCCAAACTCCGCAAAGTCCGAAAAAGCACGACAATGCACATTGAAAATTTGAGTGGATGAAGATTCAGATCCAAACCTTGTATGCAAACAAATATTATATACATAAGAATATGATTCGATATAAAAGAATAGAGGTTAAAACAATGGAAAAATATACGAATCAAGTAGCATAACTTGCCTTAATCAATCAATGGCTTGGCTACACCACATATGGGTTCAACCATCATCTTGTGTTGCTTAGTCATGATGGTTAGAGATGTGCTAGGCTTGGCCAAAGGGGATAGGCAATGGAAATAGGAAGAGGTGGAAGTTTACAAATCAATGTAAGGCTAAAAGGCAAAAGTTTTGGATGGGTTCAAATGCACATATGGTTCGGCCTATGCCTATGTGGAGGTGATGAGGTTGTGGAGGTAGTCTTGGTAGTGGTGGAGAAAGTGCAATGGTCGGCTAGGGCATGGTAGAGGCCGAGCAAGACATGGAGAAAACAAAGAGAAAAGGGAAAAAAAAGAATAGAAAAAAAGAAGAAGAGGAACCATGGATCTTGCATATTATTTTCTAGAAATGAAATGAGAAATGAGTGAATGGGAAATAATATTGTACGTGATTTGATAAGAGTAATTCACGGTTATAGAAGGAAAAAGAAGAAACGTCTAAGGAGTGGAGTCTTGAATGGTAAGAAAAGGAAAAGTCACCCTTTGTATTAAAGGAAAAGAATCTTGTATATATTTTATTCTCAAATGCAAACGAAAAATGAGGATATTGAGATGAAAATGAAATATTCTTATAAGTGAATGAAAAAAGGAAATACACGGCTAAAAGATGGTTTTGATGGCAAGTAAAAGAGTGAATGTTAGGAAACGGCAAAGGCATAAGTTAAGGAGAAAGAAACATATATATGTTTTATTCTTAAATGCAAATGAAAATGAGAGGTGGGAAATAAATTTTGTACATGAATTTCAACTGGATATGCATGGCTATGAGTAGAGAAATTCATGGCTAGGAATGAGGAGGAAACGACAAGAAAATTAATAAAGAGGTTAGGAAATAAAAAGGTAAGAATTTAAACAATGTAACGTGTGTCCCCTGATTTTCTCCAGCCATTTATAAAAAGATATAAACAAATAAATACAATAAAAGTCTAGACAAATAAATAGAGAAATAAAACAAAGAGATAGATAGGTAAAAACAAAAAAACAAAAAAACAGAAATTTATTGCGTGTAAAACACTGTATTTTACTGAATTTTAAAAGTATAATTCAGAATTTAACGAAACAAAAGGTAGAATGGGTATCAGAATTATATTCTGCTTCAAAGAAAAAGGTTTAAAGTTCAAAATTCACATTTAAAAATTTAAACTGAAATTCAAAATTTGACCAGAGTTGACCAAAATATAAAATTTTCTGAAATGTTTATTTTATTGTATTTGGAAAATAAATTCCAAACTTACGTTGGAAAATTCCAAAAATTCGATCTTAAATAATTTAAAGGTTAAAGTTTTCAAATAAAAATTTAATTAAAAATATTTACAAAATTATGGGTTGTTACATGGGTCCTTAGGTTTTTCACTTGTAACCATAATTGGTTGATGAACTTTTCCTTTAACAAAGCTCATGAGTGGTTTGAGCTGGGTGGAAGGCGACAAAACTACAATGTCGCTAAGTTTGTGAGGAATAAGAGGAATCATTTACATAAGATTTCCTCCATTGTTCCACTCATTAGCATATGTTGCGTATACCATTGCAAAAATATTATTGAGTCAGTCAGACCTTGATATGGGTCTATGGTAGGCATTCAGAAGCTTCAAGTATTCCAGGCCATTTCTATTTCCATAAACAAGGGGATGCTAATTCTTGCCTCAATTCCTTGTTCACGTCATACACATTCTATAATGATCTATGCCATTTGATCTTCTGGTTCAAGTGATGAGCGAAGTTGTGTCGACAATTCCCTCTGGGGTGAAAAACTTCTTTTGCTTGTTCTACTTTGACTTGTCCGACGATCCTGGCATAATTCTGACTTCATGATAATTCATAGTTTTAAGATCGCCTAGCATTAGTTTGCATTTCTGCTAAGGTAGGGGAGTGTCGCTTGGATTGAGAGGGTTCAGGCATAGCAGTCCTACCTCAATGCCTCCCCTGGTCGGTTTTGTGAAGTTCCATAAGTATAGCTTCAGGTCGAATCTTTCCCCAATCCACTTTCTCAGCATTTACCCATCATACTCCTTGATTCATTTGGTTAGATTGCAGAATACGACCTCCATTACCTCTTGGACCCTCTAAACCAGGATCGTCCTCACGCCTCAGTGTTGTGTGCAACCGTCTTCCTCAAGCATGTCATGATATAGTTAACAATAGCTTAATATTGGGCAACGAACTAGATATCGAGCTCTGCCATAACTCTATCCAAGTCACCTCTAGCGATAGTGCTTAGTCTTAGAGTGTTAGATGAATGGTTTTCTTAATTGGTAGCCGTCTGGTTAGCATCTCAATGGTAGCACCAGCTTTGTACTTTGATCTTAGGGCCATGTTGAGAATCAGCTCTCAATAAAAGCACAAAAAATGTTTGCATAAAAAGTAGACAAACACTTCCAATCAATTTATAGTGGTGAAGAAGTAGAAAATGATAGAAAAATGAAATAAACATGGATTTATAATGGTTCAGCCCAAACATGCCTATATCCACTGTTTGTTTTTTATTGCTATTTTTATATATCTGCTTTACAATGATTAGAATGTAAAGTGAAATGATTTGTAGTGAAATTTGTTCTCCTGATGTTTTGTTTGATATTTTCTGTTTGATAATGTCTAGTGGGTCTCAAAAGTCCCCTCATTGATATGATCTAAAACTTCCCTGTATTCTAGATTTTCTTTCCTTAAATATCTTGTTCGGTTCAATGTTTGGAGGGCGGTCATTGGTGCTTTCTTTGGTGGATGGACCTAGATGGCTTCTGGCCATGTTCTGTTATCTTATCTCCCTGGGTCAGACCCTGAGTATACCGGACAGGAAAAAATCTTTTCTGGTGGCTTTCCCACCAGACAAGAAATAATGTTTGGTGTTCTTACTACCGAATAGGAATTCCTATTTGGCAGTGTGAGTACAAGATAGGAAATCCCGTCTGATAGTTTCTCGTTAGACTAATCATGCAAGTGCTCTACGACCGAACTAAGTGTGCTAATGTTGGTTTGTCTTGCCTTCACCAATGTTTCTGCCTAATCTACTTCCATGTTTGCCTACCTCTTCAAAACGGGTTATTTATAGCCCCGTCTAGCTAACGCACCTCCTCTATCCTTATTTTGGCCTAACTTGCATATATCACTTCCTAGGTGGAAACACCTACAACACACATATATTATATACTATACAGTAAAACCATTATATAAACTAATTAAATTAAATAAAGATTTTATTTAAAATTACTTAGATTGGATCTAAATTAATTTGGACTTCATTGCCTAATAATATCTAAAACAGACTTTTTCAAAGTGGAAATTAGGGTAACATCCCAATTTGAAACGTTATATAAGTCTCCCACTGTAAATTTTCTCCTATTTTTTACATCCCTATTTATTCGTTTCTTCTTTCTCCGTTAAATCGATTTCAAAATTTTGATTAGAATCATTAAAATCATCTCTGTAATTAAAATCGTCTTCGTAGTCAATCCAAATCGACATCACATAATCATACAAACAAGATCATGTTCGATTCGATTTATAAAATTGTCGATATCATCTTCATCAAATTATGTATGAGATTCTTTCTTCATTTCCAAATTGTGTTTACCAAATTGGTTGTGTTTATATAATTATTTCAATATTCGTTGTTTTTTTTTCTATATTTTATTATCGATTTTTTATACCATCTTATTGAATTGAATCATGTAATCTTTCTTCATTGATGGTGTCATCTCTGTTTGATAATAGTTGTGGAAGCAAGTATTTCTGAATTTAAAATAACATCTTGGTGAATTGTTGTATTTTTTTGCGCAAACTAGTAATTCTGAATTGATGATTCTAGGCTTATTGTTCATTATTGTAATTTGTATATAGTATCTTGTTGGATTGAATTTTGAAAAAGGATAGAATGTTAAGTATTTATTTTAGTGAACTACCATGCAATTTTGTATTTGACAGTCAAATATATATTATGCAAATATTTGCATGACAAATGCTTGCTTGATATAATTCAATTGCCAAATATTTCAGTTTTGTTTTCTTTTTTGTTCTTTTCTTTTAATATATTGTATTTGTATTTGTGCTGGTCTTCTTCTGTTGATGTTCCTTTTGTTTTTATGTTAGGCACCGATACTTATAGTAGGAGCCTTGGTTTGAGTGATTCGGTGTTGAGATTAAGAGAAGATATATGTGAACATTGGCCTAACTTAACATCTAGTTGTATTGAATTGGTTTATGAAAGAGATGATAGGAAAAGTGTAATTAAAACTAATTCATATTTGTATAGTATATCGCTGCTTATTGTCCTAGTCGTGAAGATTATCTACTTGTTTCTGTTATATCAAAGGATTTATCTATATGTAAGGTCTGATAACAGTTCGGTTGATGTTAGTTTTTTGTCGGTTGCTAGTTCTTTTATTAAAGGTGGTTCATGTGATTCTTCATTGGCTGCTTCTTCATTTAATTCTAGATCTTTTTGAAGCAGTTGTTAAAAATGATTCTAGAAAACTAGTGTTTATTGGAGTAGGTCAAAGATTTTCTGTTGGTGTTGAAGAATTTCGACTGTATCTTATGATATATTTGATTAAGAATGGTTTTCAAAGTTAATGTTGTTAAGAATGATAAAGATCTTGTTACAACTACTCGTTCACGTGAACGTTGCATATTTCACGTTCATTCTTCTTGTTATTGCAACCTATTCATTACCATGGAGCTGACATTGTTATTGCTAACCATCCACTTATTTCTAACAATTTGATTATGAAGTTAGCTTTGATTTTATGCAGTCAAATTATTTAATGAAGATGAAAGATATTGTTCATTTATTCAAGAATGAGTATAATATTGTTTTAAGTTATTACTATAATGCACTTGTAATGACCCATAAATTTTTGATAATTAAAAATTGTTAATTTAATAGAGTTTTATAAGTTAAAATGGGAGAAATAAAAATTTGTGAATTATTAATAAAACACTAATTATAATGGAAGGTAATAATGTCAATTAAAGTCAATTATTAACAATTTTAATGAAGGTTCAATTATTTTAAAATGAATTAATTGTTATACTTGGTTATAAATTGAATATAAGAAAACAAATGTAAATATTGAATGAATTAATGAAATAATATATAATTTATGGTAATTGAATAAAATCAGTGTTATGTAAGTAATTATAATATTTGGTTGTAAATAGTAAACTAATTAATGTGACTAAAAGTTAATGGTGACAAATTATTATATGTTACATATTTATTTAATCTGTCAAATTTAATTTGGAAATCAACTTTTAATGAATGTAAATAAATGTTACATTAATGCGGGTTAATTCAATAACTGCAAATTGTGAATGTAATAAATGAATAGAAATGGTAGTTATAATCATAAGAAAAAAATTAATTTAATAAAAGAATGAAACCAAGACAAATGAATTAATTGGGGATTTAAATTATAATTAATGTGTAAAATTGACAAAATTCAATGTAATTGAAATATAGTAGTTAACACAAACAAAAGATGGAAATGGTAGCATATTAGTAAAATATAGATATCAGTAAATGTTAACTATGTTATTAGCGTAATAATTGATTGAATATAAAGATTGAAATCAAATTTAATCAATTTATTGGAATTAAATTATAATTAAATTGGATTTAATTACAACTGAAATTGAACACTACAATTAGTGAAACTTTAAACACTGAAAGTGATATGTTAATTTAATTTAAATTATTATAAATGTCCAAGCGATTAGAAATGATAAAATTTGTTAATTTTAAAATTGAAATTAAAAAGGTGATTTAATTAATTTAACATTATTTTATTTAATTAATGTGCAATTAGCCATTTTGGCCACTTTCTCGGATTTTGATGAAACGAGTTTCGTCGGATCCATAATGGTGAATTATTATAGGATTTCAAGTTTCGTAAGGATCAGACTTGTCATTTGATCGTACGGGCTCGAAACGCTTAGAAATCAACTTAATTAAGTCCAACTGAAATGAATTTGAAATGAGCTGATTCTATGCTAACTTCTTTATATAATGGAATTAGATCTTGAAACCTATTCCATTGAGTTTAAAAATATTGAAAACATCTATTTTGATATATGGAATGACCCATTTTCATTCCGGAGGAAAAAAACAGGCTTTTCGGGTCGTTTATCGTTCAATCCAAATCGATCCGGTCCATTCTTTCTGTTTTCAGCTTTGCCTATAAATTGACCATTATAAACCCTAGCAACCTTTTTATTTTCTATTGTCTATACTTACGTTTATTTCTCATCTCCTCTTTCCAATGGCAGACAAATAAAACCCTAATTCCCAAATGGCAAATTCAATTTCATATTCAATTCCAAAAATCAAACTCCTCCAAACCCTGACAAATTATTTATCAATTTGAAGCTCTGGACGAGCGCAAGTCAAATCTATAGTTAGTTTTTCGATTTGGGTTTCTGCGTTGCCAGAATTCGAGGAATAATTCTCGGTCGTTCATCAATCATCGATCAACTTCGACTGATCGTCAAATCATTGATACCGTTGTGTGGAGAGGACCGAGGGGAGTTCATCGACGTGCCTTGCTCGTTGTTTCAACGGCTTGATCGTCCCCAAAAATTCAATTAGGGTTCGATTTCTAACGGTGGTGGTTTGGTTGTTTTCGCGTTAGGGTGCCATCAGGGCGGCCTTAGGGGAGGTCGTGGGTGGCACAATGGTCGACATCTCGATCGTTGGTGGCGCGCACGGCCACAAGTGGCTGGGGCGACGTGCGTTATTATGGTAGAAGGCGGCAATCTCGGTGCTCCATCTTCGTATTGAAACCGGGTAGGGTTTCAAAATGGCGTGGCAAGGGAAATGTATGTTTATTTAATTCTATTTCAAATTTAAATCGTTTAATCTTCTAACTTCTGTAACTTCAGCATACGAGGTCCGATTCATGCGTGGCTTGTTTTGCTGGGATCATATCGAAATTCTAGATATTTTGGACGACTTCTGAGAATGTTTGAATTTGGGCCATAAATTGGATTTTTAATCGATTTAAATTCAAAGGTGAGTGATTTGACACATTCACAACTTCTAAAATTTCTTATGTTAGTTAAATTAAATTTATGATGTGATTAGAAATTTATTTATGGCTATTTTGTATATTTAAATTTCTATTTCTATTAATTTGAATTTATTTTGAATCAAATTGTCATTTAATTTATTATTGAATTTAAATTGCCAGTTAAGTACCTGCTGTTGATATAGTTATTTATTGATATTTACTGGTTGAATTGAATGATGATTTTGTTGGATTTTTGATTTTTGATATTGGATGATTAGATATTATGTTTAATGTATATATTGCTATCACTCTACAAGTTTCCTTAATTATTATTTGGAAACACTATCGATTGAAATGATATATACCCGAACAATCTGTAGATTAGAGAAAAATCGTTATGGGTTAAACTGATAGACTTGAGCGATTTTATGGATTTTATTTAATTCGGGGTTGTGGTTTGAAATGATATATAACCATAAAATTTTAAATTGCGGATTTAAATGAAAAATACAGTATCACATGACCCTAGGGTAGAAAATTATATACAGACACCGGATTGGTTAAATTAAATGATTTTTGGAATCTTTGAAAATTTCGAATTCACTTAACTGGTAATTTTAAAATAGAAATTGATTTATATAAACTGAATTATTGTCGCTGAAATTGGAATTTACTTTATAAAAGGTCCAAAGGATTTAAAAATTGAATTTTCAAAGTTGAGGTCTAATGTAAATAAATTTATCAGATGTGAGTTATTGAAACGTTGGATATAACTTTGAAATCTACTTTAAAATTAATCTAAACTATTTTAATCAATTTAAAAATATTTTTAAATTATTAAATCTATTATAACCTATTTAATCCAATTTAATCTATTTTACCAATTTCAAACTAATTAAAATTTATTTAATCTATTTTAAATCTATTTAATATAACTTAAATACATTTATTATATTTTAAACTTATTTAATCTATTTAATAATCGACTTAATATAATTTAAATCAATTTAATCTATAACTAATCTATTTTAAAATATTTTGAACTAAAAAATATATTTAATCTTTTTTAAATCTCTTTAAATCATTTTAAAATCTAATTAAATCAAATATAAAATCTATTTAACTATTTTAAAGCTTTATAAACTATTTATAATTACCTAAACTATTTTCTAAAATTTCAGACGGCATAAAGTTGAAGTATTTATATTTAAATCCCTGATGATGATACGACTTAAGTTGTAATTTGGAATTTATGTCTTTCTGAAAATGACGTATTTGAGTGAATAAGATGATTTGAAATGAAGAATTAGTTAACAGAAATTATCGATATTTTCAGAGTGAAGGTGAATTTCAAAAGTGAATATGATTTGAAAGAAAATATGACTTTGAAAGTGAATACAGTTTTGAAAGTAAATATGATTTCAAAGGAGATATAATTTGAAATTGAATATGATATTTTGATATTAATTTTAAATTGACTTTTGAAATGTAAAAGAACCATCCAGTGTGAAATAAGCATTTGGTTGTTAAAGAGACCAGGATCGGATGTTGTCATATTCTTTGCCAATACCGAAAACCACTTTAACAACTGTGTACATGGGGGAGATTCCAGAAATGAAGTAGGTTGGTTTGGTGAAATATTTCTATATGAGGTATGACGTGACCCAAACTCCCGTGAGTCAGCTTAGATGTGACTAAAATAGGAGCCATGTCGGGCCAAGTGTGGTCGCACCTCCGATCGGACACATTTCTTCGATACCATATTATGAATTTATGATGATTTGGTGGCCACCCCTTGATTTTTGATTATAGGAGTGTGTTTCAAGGTTGGTGGTAGTAGCTGCTATGCGTTACCACCAGTCCGGATCCGTAATTGGTATATCCACCCTGGCATTGCCTCGAGGGCCGTGTTCACATGCCCTAGAGTGCCCTCTACGAGTTTGTGTTGTGTCGTACCTATGGAGTGCTCCCTGATAGCCCACCTGCGAGTGGAGTTCATAGTATCTGTATAGACTATGACATTATATAAAATGTGTTAAGGGGGATATGGGTAACGCCTTAACACTATTTTAATACTTTATTTTGCTGTAGACACTATTATAATAGCATATAGTACTACGTAGTAGATAGTTTAACGGACCATTAGGAGATGTGAATCCCGAACATCTCTTAAATTACTGCACCCACGTTAGATACTAAATAAGAGATGTCAAACCCCTTAAACATCTCTGACGCCGTCACACTCATATTTTACTGTTGATTTAACTTACATAAGAACTTTTAGTTCCGACTCGAGTTTTTGTCTTTTCAATTTGCTTGGGTCAGCCTGAGCATTTCAGGGTTGAAGACCTTATTTCTGAAGGACGAAGAAGAAGATTTGTACTAGTATTATTTATTATATTCTGCTACATCATGCTGTTCCGCTGCATTTATTGTTTTTTCATTTCTGTTTTATGTAACTCTGATTATGTATTGCATAAGTATAATTGAATTTATTTGTAACAGCTTCATGAACTGTTATATGATTATTATATTTTGTCATTCCGCTGCGAGATTGTGCAATTTTTTTATTTCTTTCTCTTTTTCTTAGTTATCCCATAACAATCTTCCCTTTTGAATGGTTTGAGTCTGGCACGTGTGTCTGCTTAAAACGTCTAAAAAGGCAAGTCATTACAACAATGATAAGAGATTAGGTCTTGAAGAAATCCACAGGAATGATTTGCATTCCTACCATCATTTGAAATCTTTCTATGAAGCTATTTTTGTTTGCAATCCTAGAAGTAATGTTGAACTTCAAGTTCATTCTACTAGTCTTGAATTTGAGAGGGTTTTATTGGGTATGTAGCATGCAAAAATGGGTTTATCTATTGTCATCCTTCGATTTTTCTTGATGGGATTTTCACGAAAGGTAGAGGATAAGGTTGTATTTCATCTGCTATTGCTAAGAATGGTAATCAAGGTATGATATAGCCTTAGAATTTTTTTTAATCTATTTACTTGTATTTATATTTGAAAATTTGAGCATGTATTTTCCTAGAAAATATTCAATATTTCTATGCTATTTTAATTTTAACATGTTCAGCAAATTTTATTTTATGAATACGACATAGCTATTTTTTTATATTAAGGATTTTTCCACTTAGTATTGGTATTGCATATGGTGATGATGAACCTAATTGGCATTGGGTTTTGACAAAGTTAGTGAAATATTAGATAATGATGATGACCATGTTTTCTCCTTTTTATCCGATCGGCATCCTCGTCTTTCACTTGTTGTTCCTCAAGTTTTCATAGGTTCAGCTCATGGTTATTCTTACTATCGTTTAAAGAATAATTCGAAGAATTTTTTAACAAAAGGTGTCCTCAAGGAAAAAGGAAATGGATCATTTATTTGTTTTTTAAAGTTGCCCATGCTGCTATATTAGATGTACTTAATCATGCTTTATATGAATTCAGGCTTGCTTGTTGGGCTGCAGCAGCAATTTTTTGAAAGTTTGCTAATGTTTTTTTATGTTGGAAATCATTATGGGAAACGAGTTCTTATTGTGCTAAAAGCTTCAACCATTGGATTTTGGAGGAAAGACATTTATCTATCACTATATGTTCGCATAGAATTCATTTGAAGCTTATGAAGCTTATGTCGGATCGAAATGAAACAAGTAAAACTTGGAATAGTTATTTGTGCCCTGTTATGGAAAAATGTATATGGGATTTGTACCTCGAGGGTGTTCAATGGGAAGTTTCTATATCTACTGTTGATGTTTATGGAGTTCTATTAACTCAAACTTGTCATGTAGATTTGAGTATTCGATGATGTAGTTGTAACTTGTGGCGCATTAAGGGGTTTCCATGTGCTTATGCAATTAGAAGTATACTTACTTTTGATTTGGATATTTATTCTTGTATTGAGGACTATTTCAAAGTATTCTTTTATCGAGCATCTTATTCTCATCTGATTCATCCACTCGTTAATTTTTGAATGAAAGATGTTTTACTGAAAGACATTGTAGTTCATCCACCTAAGAGAAGATGTGGTGTAGGAAGGCCTCCATCTTCATACCAGATTTAGTCGGCTAGTGAGATAAATATGTCTAAACGCTGCAGTTTAAGTAAGAAACTAGGACATAAAAAAGGTCTTGTTTGTTGAGAATCAAATGTAATTTTTATACATTGCTTTATGTTTTGAAGATTATTAATGTACTGCCGTATTTTATTTGACTGAATTAAATTATGTTCTTTTTTGTCTTATTAATTTATTTATTTCTCTCTTTTCGACTATAAGTTATTCTAGTAAATTTGTATAAATGGAAAGTGTTGGTGTGCAAATAATTGCTGGGTAAATATTTACCTGCCCTGGTGATATTTTCCATTTAAATTTTATATAGCTTTGAGTAAGATGCAGTGGATAATTTTCTCATTGGCTTGTCAGTTAAAACTGTCGGCCATTAAATCATAAAATGCAGTAATATTTTGACCAGTTCCTTATATAATGAAGTGAGCAACGCCAATGGAGGTATTCTTTTGGTTGAATTATGGACATAATGGAATGTGATGAAAATAGGAGGATAATATTGTGAGTGATACATTGATAGAGTTTTAGAGCAGGTATTATTTATGGGGTGGGTAAAAATTTTAAAAATATAACAAAATGATGGGATTGGAAAACACTCATTAGATGTTGGAAACAAATTTGGCACAATCAGTTCTGCATCGTTTCAAACATTTCACAATTGATGTTATTGAATTAGTATTATGATATTTGTAGAATAGAAAATTTCATAGGGTAAATATTTTCCCTAGCAAATATTTGCCCGGCTTATACTTGTCATATGAATATTTAATAGCTTTGAGTTTGATTTCAAGTATCAGCAGTTAGTTTGTTTGTTTTTCTTTGTAAATCTCACACAATCAGTTCTACATCATTTCAAACAAAACATTTCAGTATTATTGTCATTAAATCAGTACGTTAATATTTTGTAGAATAGCAAATATTTGCCCATCTTATAATTGTCATATAAATATTTAGTAGCTTTGAGTTTGATTTCAAGTATCAACAGCTAGTCCGTTTGTTTATCTTTCTGTTCAAAAATATATTTAATAAGTTGTTTCAATATTTACTAAGCGGTTATAATATTTAGTAAGTTGTTTCAATCTTTATGCAGCATGTGTGCATTAGTTAGATATAGTTGATTAGTTTGCCTATTAGTTTAAAGTATTGGGAAAAAGTGTCTGCCATTGAATCACAAAAAGAAGTTATATTTTGACATGTTCTTAATACAGAAAAAAATAGTTCAATATTGATGTCATTGAATCGGTTTTCAGTCTTATCTCTTGATCAGAGTTCTAAGGCTGGGATTAGTTGACTATTTTGTAAATCTATAGGTAAGAATTTTTTTTTGTGTCTATACCTTCTTCTTTTTTTCTTCTTTTCTTTTCATCTTCTTCTTTAGTGGAAAAATTATATTTTTAAGCTTTCACATATGGATGACAGCTGTTATCTCTTATTTTTCCTTGTTTAGTTAGCAATCTTTTTTGGTTTAAGTATTGATGGTTTATTATTCTATAAGTACTCAAATTAAAATGTGTGCTAGCTCGATAGCCGCTGTACTTACTGGCTCTCCGCATCTGACTCTTTTAAGAGTTAAGAGATGAAAAGGACGAGTTAAAAGAAGAAAGTGAAATTCAGAAAATGATTGCGATATTGATGTTGTTGTAAACATCGAGTTGTAAAACTGAGATACATTCTTCTATAATCAAAGTTAGAATCACCAAAGTTGATTTCTTCTAAACATCTAGATCTATATAAAAATGAATGTATGAGTCTCAAAGATAAAATGAGGGCCTTAGAAAATGAGAGTAGTCTGCTCACATAAAAGGAACTAAAAAATGTATTTACACACAGTCCAGAACTGGAATTAGAGAAAGTAATTTGCGATATTCGTGTTTCTGTAAACTCATCTCTACTTGATGTTGTTTTATTATAGTTTATTTTTGTATGAGAAATATAACAATATTTTAATGCATTAATATGTCACGTAATAGGTTGTGTATTTACACATAGCTCAGAACTGAAAAATGCTGTAAACTCATCTCTAGCTAGATGATATGAACTTTGTATTTGTGTTAGGAATTAATATTTTATTGAAGTTTATTTCTACATGAAAAATATAGAAATATGTCAATGAAGTTATAAGGAAATGCAGTAATTTTTTACAAGTATTACACAATCAATTCCGCATCACTTCAAACAAAATGGTTATTGTTAATGTTTTGAATAATACTTTTATAAATTTGTATAACCAGTAAATATTTGTCGAGCAATTATTTTCCTAGCATATGTTTCTAACTTTGATCATGCTAATCTATTATTAATAATGTTGCATTAGTGCATGACTATAAAATAGTTCAAGTATGTTTTTGTTTGCCTATGCAAGTGAGTTAGGGGAATGGTGATGCACGCGTTAATAGGTACGATATGCACCTATTTGTAAATGTTGATATCATTTTTCCAAATGAGTGAATTGTAATAGTTGCTGGTGTAAAGGTAAAGACGGTTTTCTTGATAAGTTTGAAATGAGTGAGGCTAATAGAAATATGCCTCTAGTTGATATTATGGACATAATGAAATGTCATGAAAAAAACAAGATAATGTTGTGGGTGATACACTGATAGATTTTTAGAGCGGGTATTATTTATAGGTTTGGGTAAAAATTAAATAATATAACAAAATGATTTGATTGGAAAAGATTCATTCATTGTGGAAACATTGTATATTCAACTATGCATCATTTCAAATAAAACATTTTTTTTTTGAAATGGTACTTTATGTACAACAAATCATTGGGACAACATATCCCATGTCAATAAATGTTCAAAAGCAAGTTTCGAACTTGTGACCTCTTGCACCAAAGTCGAACCAGTTAACCACTTGGACCATGGTGCTTGTCTTCAAATAAAACATTTCACTATTATGTTATTGAATTAGTATTCTGATATTTTATAGAATATCAAATATTAGAGTATAAATATTTTCCAAACAAATACTTTCCCGGCTAATACTTATCATATGAATATTTAGTAGCATTGAATGGAATGGAATGGTATATGAAAAATGTATTGGCCTATATCCAGCAAATCTTTAAGACATTTCTATGTATCAGGATCTAATTTCCATCCATGTGTTACGTTTGCAACTATATCGTATACCATTAAAGCTTTAATATCCTATATGGAACTAAAATTATACAACTTAGGATTCTCTTCAATATCTTTGTCTTCGGAAAGATCTTCCATGAATCGCATGAAAAATATCGCATAATCAATTCTACATCATTTCAAAATAAATTGATAGTTTTAATGTTTTGAAAAATACTTTTGTAAATAATACGTTTTGCTAACGAATGAGACTCCTGTTATGGGCAAGTTACGAATTTAAATGGATTGTTTTTTAATTATGTTGGTTTCTTGCCATTTCTTGAATAAATTTTTCTAGGTAGATTCATCAAATTGCCTCTCTAGAAATTATGAATAAATATAAAAAATTGTTTGGTAATTTTGGTTAAATGTCAGTTTGCAAATATTTGTGAGGCAAATAATTTTCGGGAAAATATTTGCTCTGTAAATATTTGTCAACATCAAATGTTAGCATATTTATAAATTACAATTTAATAACTCGTTGTTTGTGTGGGAAGTTGGCATTTTTTAGTTTTTTTCTTTAGGAATCCTAGTGCTTCCATGTTTGGATCTACATTAAACACCAACAATGTATAGTGGTAGACATGATGTAGCGATATAAATATATTTTTTTGCAAGTCATTGCACTTTCTTCTAGAGCTTTAACAAACATAGATTCATGTGTGGATTTGTAGTCGTCAATAATAGATACATGTGTTTACAGTATAATTAGTTTTATTATATATTATTAGTTTTAAGTATTTCATACCACAGCATAGGAATGCTAGTAAACAATATCTTTTTTTTGTCTCAAGTTTGATTTTTGTGAACCATTATATAACCTACATCGAAATTAAATTTCATATATTAATTTTATTATTTTTTATTTATATTTATCATATTATATTGAAAATGTGTCGTAAAATCATATACCTTCGAATCAATAAATTTGTTGAACAGCATATCTGAAATATTTACTCCTCTTATTTCAATGTTTATTCTGTGTCATAGAATGTTGTTTTCTAATTTTAATAATATCAAAATTATATTAGTATGTATTATTGTAAGTTGGTGAGCATGAGTACATGGCAAATATTTGCCTTTTGCTTGGCAAATATTTGCCCTTATATATATACACATACACACATACACACACACACACACACACACACACACACACACACATATATATATATATATGTTTGTGTGTGTGTACATATGTTATGTTTGTTTAAATAATTTACTTATTTCCGTCATGTTGGTAATAAGCTTGTACTTCACCGATTTGGTTGTTTGAAAGCCATCTTTTTGCAAACTTGCTTTTTTCAACATCTACCACAACATCTTCTTTTGTTCATGATCTGTCATGATCAGATTCATCTTCTTCAGATATGTCGACAATATTACCTTTATTTACTTCTTTTTTGTCGGCATTGTCTTTCTTGGATTTGTTTGTATATTTTCATTTTATTGATGGCTCGTATTGGAAATTTGGATGTTTTGCTTTTCCTCTTCTGCTTAAATTTTGATTCTCTTAGACAATGAAGATGGAGAAACTCCTCTTTTATTCTTTTTTTAAAAAAATCCTCCTCTTTTTCCTTCTTTATTCTGTATTCCACAGCCACTTTTTTAGATCTCCATTTGATCTTTATTTTTATATTTCGCATGCTTTCCCGACTTTCGCTTGATGGCAATATTTTGAATGTTGGGAAGTCTTTCCCAAGTATGCTAAAAATTTCAGCAACAAGTCAATGGTATATTTGGAATATGTCAAATATTTTGAGAGACATATTTAATATGAATTTAAAATATGTACCTATTGTTTTTTGAACTTTTTTTATGATGTCCTTCTGTAATCAGATCTTTTGGTTTATCACCTGGTTTATCAAAAAAAAATTGTTGTTAATTATTTTGTGTACTACCATATCGATGGCAAATATTTGCATGGTAAATATTTAACTGGCATATATTTGGACGCCTTAATTTTCAAAAAAAATCTATAGATATTTACTTTTTTCTGTGTTTTTTGTAGCTTCCTTTTGTTCATTGCTTTTTATTTCCTTTGATATGACAGCTATTTCAAATTAGCTTATTATTTCATCAGTATCATCATTGTCATCTTTTGCAATAGTATCATCTTTATTTTGGTTGGCCCCATCAATACCACCAACATCACCAATATTATCACCAGCACCACCATTTTTGTCACCAACACCAGCACCACCATTACCACCAATACCATCACCATTACCATCACTAGCATTACGATCACCACTATCTTTGTCATCAACATTTTGGTCATATCATTACCACTACTAATACCATCACTACCACTATCAGTACCACCAAAACATAAGCACCATCATTACTATTATTACAACCTTTATCACCATCAACTTTAGCTTCATCATTGGTATCTTTAATATCTTTATCGTTACTACCATCTTCCACATCATCATCTATATTAGCAGCATCATCATCATCCTTTTTCAAAGACTATCTTTGCTAGCACCATCAGCTTCATCTTTATTTTGGTTGGCCCCATCAATACCACCAACATCACCAATATTATCACCAGCACCACCATTTTTGTCACCAACACCAGCACCACCATTACCACCAATACCATCACCATTACCAGCACTAGCATTATGATCACCACTATCTTTGTCATCAACATTTTGGTCATATCATTACCACTACTAATACCATCACTACCACTATCAGTACCACCAAAACATAAGCACCATCATTACTATTATTACAATCTTTATCACCATCAACTTTAGCTTCACCGTTGTTATCTTTAATATCTTTATCGTTAATACCATCTTCCACATCATCATCTATATTAGCAGCATTATCATCATCTTTTTTCAAAGACTATCTTTGCCAGCACCATCAACTTCAACAGTTTTGTCTTCATTAAGACCTTCAACGTTAGCATCTACAACAACATCATCGCCATCATCCTCTTCATTAATATTAACATATTTACAGTTGTCATCACAATATTTGTCCTTGTTTTTCATAATCATAATCATTGTCACATTTTGCTTCATCGTCATTTATTTGATCATTTTCAACTTTGTCATCATCATGATTTTCATCATTTTCTTCATTTTCTTTCCTTTTTCTCAAATCTTCAATTTCTTTTTTTCAGGAGCTTGTTCTCTTCTTTTAGAGCTGCATTATCCTCTTTCAATTTCTTCATTTCCAACTTTAAATCTTTCAAATGTTTTTGTTTTCTTTAATATTTTTTGTCAATTGCTGAAGCTTTTTCTTTAGGAGAATTTGCTTTAGTAGTTTTTAGCGCATATTCCTTTTTTTGTATTTCTTCTTTTCTCTACAAATTAGAAAATAGGAAGTTTAACTTTCATATTTTCTCAGAAAATATTAGGTATATAAATATTTTCCTGGCAAACATTTGAAATGTTTGGCTGACAATATTTTTCTCTTAGATATTTAATAGAAATTTTTTTCTTGAAAGTTATTGGAATAAATGTAATAAAGTTAAATGCACTACTGAAATATATGCACTGGTAAATATTTCACTAGAAGTTATTATGAAGAAGAATTATTACCTTTCTTTTAATGAATTTTGGAATAATATTTAGAGTAACCTCCTACAGTTTCCATTTTATGAATGTAGGTTCGCTTTCTTCGCAACTTTTTTGTATGTGTTATTTCTGTCACGTCATAAAACCAGTACTGCAACACAATATAAGATTATATTTCAGTTTATAATATAATATAAAAATGTAGAATGAGTTATTAGTATTTACCAGCAAATACAGATATTTTGATTTTTGTGGGTGTATCGTTATGTTTCCTAATTTGGTCCATCAAATGAGTCAAAATTGTTGCTGGGCATGAAACTTTTTAATTTCATTTACAATATATATATATATATATATATATATATATATCAGTAACACTAAGGGAAATGATGAGTTTGCACTAGAAAGAAAATATGCTGATAGTAGAAGCATTATCATCAACCCTACAACATCAGTTTGATCTTATTTTTTCTTGCCTTTTGAAGCTAACATTAATTTTAATTCTATATCTTTGGCTTTAACCATTTTGCAATCAATAAAATATTAATCTTTGAACCATTTTACGGCAAGGTTCAATTCAGCTTCTTTCAAATCAGTGCCTGTATAAATTTTCAAATCATTGACATTTTATCCAAATATTTTAGTAATGTCGATTTCTTTCTTTTTTCCTTTTGTGACTCGAAAACGGAAGCAGTTTTCTTCTATTAAATGTGACTATATAATTAAGTCAATGAAAGCTGATTCTTTGCTAATTTCTTCAACTATTTTATTATCAGTTTGGAAAGTTCAGAATATCTTGTGAAATGAAGTCATCAAGAGTTGCTCGATATATGTATTTTTTGGACGATTGTTCTTTTATAATGTTTGGAATAGGGAGAGGAAAGCTTTGAAGCTACTTCGGTAGGTTTCTAGAATTGTGTGATTTGATTATTTTATAATCTCCATCTTTGGTTTCTTTCTAAGTTCTTGTTTAGAGGACCTAATTGTCATCTTTTTTTGCTGTCTATTTTTAAAGTTGAAAGAACTAAACTGTCGTTTCTGTATCAGGTGAAGTTGATTCAATTTTTATTAACTAATGGTTCATAATCATCGGTCTCAGTTTCTAATGTAGATTCAGATTCAAAATGTTTTTCTTCAAGAGGATTCTTAGTAGATTTTCTTTATTATGGATTTGGCTTGTGTGCTAATTTTTTCCTTAGTGCTAACTCGACCTATTTTGTTGCTATCGTTACTAGTGTTGAATCCATGAACTGAAATTACTATAAATTAATTTAATTAATGTGTTTGGTAATATCTGCATTCTAAACATTTTTACTAGTCTTGAATCTATGAAGTGAAATAATTATAAATTAAGTTAGTTAATGTGCTACATATGGTATATTTTAATGCATGTTTAGTAAATTAATCTATGTTGGAAAAATATTAACCACGCATATATTAGTTAGACAAATATTTGTCTGGCTAATATTTTCATGCAAATATTTGCCTACCTAATATCTCTTCTGGCGTATATTTACCAATTATATTTTGTTGAATAATCTATGTTATATATAAAACAAAATATGGTATATTTTGATGCGTATTCGGTAAATCTAGTTTATGTTGGAAAAATATTAACCTAGGCTATATTAGTCAGGAAAATATTTGCCTGCTTAATACTTCTCCCAGTATAGATTTACCTATTATGTTTTGCAATATAATAATGATCCACTAATGATGTACTGTTATATACAAAGCAACATAATATTTGTATCACCAATTTTATATGCAAAAAAATCTACTAATTTCAACCAATCAACATTCAAAATAGCATATGTCAAATATTTTCTTTATTAATTTTACATGTAAAAAGAATCTTATGACCCTACATGAAAATAATTCTAATATCCTATGATCCTTCAATATGTAAAATACAAGTTTTTATAGCAATGTTTATTATTGAACAAATGATATGGTTTCACTGTACAATGGTAATAGAAATCATTATATATAATATTTTAAATACTAGGCCAAAGTTTGATTATGAACTGGATGGAAAAGCGAATATCAACTCCGAGTTAAAATCTCTATTGCTAGTTAGGAGTATTCGCATGTATTTACGAAATATTAAAGAATTGTTTATTAAATTAATGTACTCCTTATGAAGGAATGTTTCACATTTGAACTTCATAAGAGGCATCAAATATAGAAAGTTCATCATAAACTCTTGTTTATCGTTGATAAAGAGGCATCAAGTTTTGAAATGTTCCAAATGAAAGGTTGTGCAAATTCAACTTTAAAAGGCAAAGTACACCATATTGAGTAGTGCTACAATAAATGTATAATTAAAGGTGAAACTGTAATAAAGTCAAATTAGATTTAAAGAATAAATACATATAATATGTATATCGTGATTTCAAATATGTTTAACACTTGAGTAATGAGGGTATTCATAATAAACGCATTATTCCATAGGTTAATATCATTTAAATAAACATATTAAAGACTATGACTCTTTAATATAAGTCTTGTCCTCTACCATTTATACATTAATAAATTACTTGCATACTCTCTAACTATTGAGCAAACTCAATTTAGAGATGTTATGTATAGTATTATTAATATATTAATAGACATGGTAAGATATATGTATATATTTGTTGAGCAAACTTAAGATACTTACATTTACACTTAGGTCATCACAAAGTAGTAGGTACGAGCGAATAATCTGTTTCAACTGTTGAGTAAACTCAATTTCAAAATGAAATAAAATCAAAGGCCATGGATTAGGGGTTGTATATGATACAATCGCTAAAGTATTACCCATCGCTTATGGGTCGATTATTTTTTAGCAAACTCAATGTCAGAATCCCAAGACAAATGGGCCTTAACACTCACTGGAGAAGTCAAAAACTTCTATATTTCTTGTGAAGACCTAGAATTTTGGAATATTTGAAATTGGAATATTTAATTGATTTTAAATATTTGAAAGTTAGTTTAACTTGAATTTCAAATATCTGTTTATTTGGCAATTAAATTATTGAATTTAATAATTGGAAATTGGTTGAAATAGTGAATCTTGGTTTTTAAGCTGGTTAAAATTATTTCAAAGGCTTGGAAAATTTATATTTATAATACTGGAGATAAAAGAAGTTTTAAATTTGAATTTGAAAGTGTTTTCTTCAGTTTTAAAAATATACGTTTAAATTGATATTTAAAAATAGCCTTCCAAAGCACGGTCTCAGATTTCGACAAAACCATTTCCATTGGATCCGTAATAGTATATTATTATCGGATATCAAATTTCGTAGCATTTGGAGTTGTCGTGTGATCATACGGTAGATATGCGCATTGAAGTTTATATTGGAAATTCAATAGAATAACTGAGTCCAAAAAGCTATCTTCTCCATACGATCGAGTTAGGCCTCGAAAGCTTTTCCATTGCATTCGAAATAGGAGTATAACATTATAAACCCTAGCGGCACGCCTCGATAGGAGATCAAGATTGTGAGTTACGAAAATCGAGACGATTTTAATTTGAATTTAAATTAAATTTTATATATTCATATACAAAAGGAAAATTAAACACCTTTCCTCCTTAACAACCCATGTCCTCTCAAAAATAAATAATCAAACACGTTTAACAAAATTTTATTTTATATAGCCAAACTTAGAGAAAAAATTGATAACGCATGCCAAACAAAATTGAAATCACAAAATCAAAAGAAAAATGGCAACCGAAATCAATTTCGTTCCACAAAAATATAATTGAATGGCCGAAGGCTTAAAACCCTAAATCATGAAATTATTTCATTCAAAAAAAATCGAGCAAGGTTTAATATGAAGAGAATGGCGACGGCAGTTGTGCAATTCAAACGTAATGCTGTCTAAACTCGAGTTCGAGCAGAGGAGCAGGTCGGCGAACTAGCGAGGTAGCGCCGTGGATGGGGAGCGGCAGCGAGGAGACATCGATCAAGAAATTGGGAAGAAGGCTCGTAATTTTTATCGTGATCTCATGAAGATTGATGGTCAGTCAGGGATTTGGTGATGGCAAGTCGCAATCAACGCCGCGCGTACGTGTGGTGCTCCGAGAGGTTCGATGGCCAAGCCAGAGCTTTGATGGTGGTGGGGGACCGTGATCGAGGCTGCGATAGTGTGTAGGTAGCAGTTCTCTTCTTATATTTGTCCCTGTTTGCTAAATACATATACAGAGCTTATAAGCATTTCTATTTAATATATATACATATACATATATATATAAACCAATAATTGATTTTATAACAGTAAGGTACAGAACAATTTATCCTGTTCAGTTTAAAGATATATATATATATATATATATATATATATATATATATATACAGTAATAGAGGATATATATGTTTGTGTGTAGATAATTCTATATTTGAATTTATAGTAAGGTATTTTCCTTTGATTTAAATTCATATATATGCGTGTGTGTGTGAATATTTATGCAGGAATATATATATAAAGGTAAGGTTTAGAAATATATATATATATATATATATATATATATATATTTATATATATATAGGAAGTTTTAAAATGTTTAAGGTTTATGTAAAATCGGATTTTTTTTAGATCTTTATAGATTATTTTTATATGCAGTTTGAAAATGAGAAATAAAATACAATTTACTAGTTTATTTCAAAAATAATTTATTTAGCTGATTAATTTGTTTAACTGGTTTATTCAATTATTTTAGTTACTAAAGGAAATTATTTATTAAAGGAAAATTAGTTAAAATTAAATTAAGAAATGGCAATTGATTTGTCTGATTATCTCAAATATTAATAAGTCGTATAAATGTTTATACAAAGTCAAATTCTGAAAGAAAGCAAACAGGATTAGAAGTGGGTTGTAGATAAAATAAGGGTGAGTAAATCTCACTCAGTTGGATTACCGATAATTTATATAAATTTGAATGATTGAATTGACTGGATGTGATATTGTATATAATAGTGTGTGTGTGTGTGTGTGTGTGTGTGTGTATATATATATATTGGAGTGATTTATTTCCTGGTTATATAGCGGATGAGACCCTATACGCCCCGCATAATAGCGGATGACCCTTTGTACCACGATATCCCGCCTTGAAGTGGGTTTGGTATTTTAAATTATTATGCTAACATCTGTGGATGCAGGGAAACAGGTTGGAGGGATCCAACTGGATTCCTCAAATATTGAATTTTTCTTTCATAATCTATGATATGATTCATTTATTATCCGTGATAGATTATTAATTATATTGGGAATTGAAAAATATTGGATGCTATGGTTTGATTGAATATATTTAGGTATATTGAGTTATCAAAAATATATGGATTGGATTTTTGAAGGGAAATAAAGAGAGAATTTTGAGTAAAATAATTATAAAGAATTTGGATAAATTAAAGAATGGATTGGAAAAGGATAAAAGTAAAATTTTAAATTCTAATAAATAAATTCTGAGTATGGGAAAGGAGATTTTCGAATAAATAGGAATAAATGATAAATGAATTTTTAAACTTAAGTGACATTATTTAAAGGAATAAAGGATTTAATTTTAAATTCAAGATTTAAAATAGTTGGGAAGAATAAAGGAGAATTTTGGAAAAGTATGAAATTGGCATTTTCAGTTTAAATAAGATTTTAAATCATCATAAGGATTGAAATCTGAAATTATTACATATCGAAACAAAATTGAGTAGGTAAAGGAATTTATTTTAAAATGGAATAAATTTTGAAAATCTATTTGAAAATCGATTAAATGTTTGAAACTATGTTTTAAAAGGAGGGTGAGACTATGTAATTTAAAGTGGGTTTATAAATAAAGTGAATGTTTATCGATGGATAATTTGGAAGTATAATTCAGGATGGAAATTTATAAGGAAAGGGTGATTTGTTTAAAAATAAATAGTGATTTATTTTTAACGGTGTGGGAAGGAAAGTGTATTTCCCTGAAAAGCCGAGTATATTTTCAAAGAAAGATTGCAAGTATAATTTAGAGGTTTTAAAATGGTTTTAAAAGAATGTTTTAGAGAAATTTTATTATTTTAAATTGTTTTAGAAATTTAAAGTAAATATTTATTTAAATTAATAATAGTAGTAATTATTTTAAAGGTTTAACTAGTATTATGTTTTAAAAGATAATTATTTAATATTTATACCTTATAGAATAACTTTTATTTTTAAATTAGTTTTAGCTTAAGTTTTACATGAGAAATTATTATAAGATTTGATAACTAGTATTTTAAATAAAGTGTTTTAAGTAGTTTTTATTTTAAATTCTTTAAAGTATATATATTTTTGGATAAAGTGATTTAAATTATTTTAAAATCTAAAGTACTTAGACATGGTGGTTTTCAGTGGAAATAAAACAATTGGGTGGAAATTTATTTCCACGAGAGAAAAAGTGATTTGAAAACTATTTTCAAATGGGTTGAAGTGTAAAAAATATATCTTGTGAAGATATTTTAAAATAAATAATTTGGGAAATTATCAATGCCTGATGGTTGTTTGTGAATGTTATTTGATAGCTAAATAACTGACTATCAATATTGGCAAATGCGCCGATCGTTTCGAAGAGACTGGGATCGGGATTAATTTCCCGAAAACCACTTCAATCCGGTTTGAACATTTTCGTAAGGAAGACAAGAGCTTGGATTCAAAGATGAAGCAGTGAAGTGCAAGGGCTAATCGCTACTAATCCTGAGGGTGATTCCAAAATGGATGTTGTAGGAGTAGTACCTTCGGTTCCGTTCGTACCGAGAATGGACTTGTATGGACGAATGCTATCAGAACATTGTCAGGAGGACGATGAGCATTCTAAGTGTATGTGTGCTAAAAAGGTAACGCATAGCTTCCAACCTCATCAACCGGGAATGGCTAAAACATGGCAGATGTAGCAAGGCTAAGTGGCTAGCAACCGATTAGGGTAAGGTCATCCCTGTCTAGATGTCTCTTTTTGTTCGGCTGTGTGGGTGGTTGCTGATCCCAACCGCGAGGTGATCTTATTTGGACTATCCAGTAAGGGGTAGCCCCGGTCTTGTGTAGTAGGGAATCAGGGTGGATCCTCGGTACAGTGATATAACCACGTACTGTGACAGGTGGTACCCTAGTAGCCCTGCCATTGATGAAAATCCAATCTCCGGTAAGTGCCTTCGGACCTGTTTGTATACCTATTATGCTGGAATTTAACGAATGTAACAATTTCGTCTATTTGAACAAGTATTTGTATATAGACACTACTATAATATCAGAGGATTTGATAAGAAATGTTTTCGTTATCGTAAGGTAAAAACCCGTTATGTTTATTTGTGGCGTGGTCTTACGAGATATCTTTGATTTCAAAAGGGATTTTGAAAACTTTAGTAATCCAATTGAGTGTGTTTTCTCACGCTATTTTTCCAGACCGACTTGGGTGTTAATTCACTATAATGTTAGGGTCAGACCGAGTATTATAGAATACAGATTCTGGATGGACTGCCATGGAACCCAGGGGATGTGCTGGATGGCGAGCCGTATCACACGTACTTGATGTATTTTCCGTTGTGCAGAATAAGCTATGTATTCAGTTTGTGGGGACAAGTTAGTATAACTGTCTAGTATTTTGCTATTGATTATGTTGTATTCTGATGATGTAATGTATAAAACCAATATAGTTCTTTCTGTGTAAAGATCAGTCATTTATCTATTATATATTATTCCGCTACGTTCGTGAGATTCTGATGTTGTTTTCTATATTTCTTCTTCTATCTCCTTCTTCTTTTCCTTACGGTCTAGTTTTCCGGCATTAGATTGTTCGACATTTAATACAGCGGACGTATTGATGTCGATTTTCGAACATTGAAAAATTGGGCTGTTACTTTTGGTATCAGAGCCAGGTTAAGCGAGAATCTTAGATCTGGTGGTGATTACTCATTAAAAATAGAGTCCGTAAGTATTCTAGAATGAGTTTGAGTGTATTAATAGATATGAGCGCATATTTGTTAGTGAATAAAAAAAATTTATATCGTTTAGACTTATCGGTTGAGTGTTCATGGATTCTGGTCGATATTTAGGACGCCATGTCATCGATACGGGTTTCTAAGCTCTTAAAAATGATAAACCGACATAGTATTGTTTTAAATGGGTAAATTAATAACTTTGCCCAAATTATTTTTATGTATAAAAGGAATAATTTTCAGAAATCATTATAGTTATATATAGTAGCTTATTTGTTAGGAAATGATTATATTAAATTATTATCATTGTTGTGTGGAAATTGAATAAGAAATTAAGGTAATAACCAAAGGTTAAGGAAACAAATTTATATAACATAATGAGATTTGTAAATGTGAATTATGAATATATTTATAATTAAAATAGAATAAAATTCTACAGAAATATTTGAATATAGATTGAAAAGATTTAAAGTTTGAAAATTTAATTTCCTTTGAATTTGAAATGATTTTCAAAAGTTTTGGAGAAATAATAGTGATATTATTTCGAGAATATTTTTGAATAGGATTTGAAATCTGGTGAGATTTGGGATTAAAAATATTTAAAATATTTTTAAAGAGATAAAAGCACTAAACTCTTTTCGGTCGCTGGAAAATAACTTGGTAATGACTACAGCATCATCGATGTTTATTTTCGAGTTTCCAGGATAGAAAATGCTGCCAAATTATTTTAAATTGAAGTTTTTTGCAAAACTGGGCTTGATTTGAAAATTCAAGGATAATTTGATGTGCAAATGAATTAGGTATATAATTGATTTTAAAATGATTTTGTAATGTTGAGTAATTGTTTAAAAGATTTTTGGAATCTTAGTTAAAATATTTACGGAATATAAATAAGTTGATAACTTATAAAAATTTGAAATTTATTGGAATAAGATTCATCTTGAAAAGGGTTAAATAAGAGTAAGTGTGAAACAAAATAAGTTGGAAGGTAAGCTAATTAATTGAAAAGAATTAAAGGAAGTTAGCAAATGGAATTTAAATAAGCAGAAAATTTATAGAAGTTAAAAATTTGAATTTAATTGGAATGTAATTAAATGTAACGACATGATATTTTGGACCATTCAATCATTATATACAACAGTATAAACAATACTTTAATATAACTTGTTCAAACTTTATACATATAACAATAGACTTTTCTCTTTCCAAAAAAACGAACTGTATATATAACAGCTAATAGAACATAGCCTACGTCTTAAAGTATGATATATATTGGTATAATACTACTTTTATAGATTAATATATACTTTCTTTCTGAATATATATTATAAATCAACATTTGCTATGAAATAATACAACTGCAAAATTATGTATATTATATATACATATATATGATTAATGTACCAACTACAGACATATGCAAACCTTTATACATTTTTTAACACCAGTGCTTATATCACATTATACTACTGTAAATAAGATACCTATAACAAATATTGTAATTTACAGGTTATGTAAACTCTTTGAAATATAAACACATATATATAACTGTATGATATAAATAGAATATATAACTTATATATATATATTTATTTAACTTATATATAACAGTTTATATTGTAAACTAACATACTATATATATATATATATATATATATAAACAATATATATATGTATGTGTGTGTTCAATTTCATAAACTGAAGTTATATACGACTGTAAATTTTATATACACGTAAATAAACTAATGCACATACTTACCGACGTATATATATACCTTTGCAACTTTGTAAACTGTATAGTATATACCACATAATATAACATACCCATATATAAAAGAGGAGATAATGGTAGTGGTCGGAGAAGATGGTGGTGGTTGAGGCCGAGCTAAACAAGAGGAAGCAAAGCAAAGCAAATGGAAAAAAAAGTAGAAAGGAAGAAGCAATTACTTACATTTTTTTTGTGGCGGTGAGAAATAAAAGATGAGATGTAAATTTTCATGTGAAAATGAGTTGGAGGCGGCTAGTGTTAAGGATGTGCGGCTAAAATTTTGGAGAAGTTATGGTAGGAAATCAAAAGGGTGGAAAATATAAAGACAAGAAATCAAATGAAACGTATGCCTATAATTAAAACAAGTAACGTTTCTTAATTGATTCGTTTCCTATAAATTAAAGAAAGATGTATACAAAAGAAGCCTTCACAAAACAAATAAATACAAGAACATTTAATAAATAAATTTTTAAAGTTATGCATTTAAGTCAATAACGTATATCTATTTGAAATTTCTTTCCAAGAAATAAATAAAAGATATAAACACATAACTATTCAATTTATAAATGAATGTCAAAATAAATAAAATAGAAAGATAAGTAGAGATAGATATTATGAAATATAAGTAAATAATTTTAGGAAAAATAGAAAATAAATAAAGAAAGTACTATATTTAATTGAAACTAGAATTAAAATTTGTAAACAAAATACAACTCACATTGGAAAATTTCAACTACACTTATAAAATGTTTTAAAAATAAAATATATATACATAACATGTCATGTTACACATGTAAACGTAAATTAGAACATGACATGATAAACAACAATATTATTTATATAAATTAAAATAATCAATTTTGTTAAATAAAACAATTTACATACTATAGTTTGAAAACATAACTTTCACAATATTAATCAGATTTCGACGAAACAAAAAGCAGTATACTTAGAATTTTATTCACTTTCATAAAATAAAGATAAATTTAAAAAGTTCAAATTTTAAATTTTTTAAATTAAAAGTCAAAGTTTGACTACATTGACAAAAATTCGCATTTTTCGAAAATATTCTATTTATTCATGTTTGGAATTATGTTCACATATAAATCAAAATTCATATTTAAAGATAACAAAAATATCCATTTTAATAAATAGAATAAAGTTTTTAAATCAGGAAATTCAGTTTAAAATAATTAAAATATACAACTAAAACAATCACAAAAATACCGGATTGTTACACTCTCCCTCACTCAAATCTTTTCGTCATCGAAAAAGAAAAAAAATCGGAGAAACAACTAGAAAGAACAATATGTTGAAAAACATCCCCGAAAAAAGAGAAGGTAGGAGAATAAGAATAGTTAGAAGGGAAAATAGGAGAATAAGAATGTAACGACCCGTATTTTACGTACCAATAGATCGTAGAATTTACAGGTCGTTAGTGTTGTTTATGTTGTCTCTAGCCTGAGTCGTATGGAGAGTAACTCGTGTGTTTAAGTGTCGAGTTGTGACCGACTCATAGGCTTAGCCGAGTTAGGTCGTGCACGAGTTACAACTTTAGTACGTTGAACCGAGTCAGGGTAGTTAATGACTCATAGAAACTGGCCGACCTAGGAGTTACCGGGTTAAGAAATGAATTGGACGAGCTAGCGAGATAGAGGAGTTACGACTTACGGTTTGGACCGACCTATAGGGTGACCGACTTAAGGGTTAACGACCTAGAGGGTTAGGTCGTATGATAGTTAGGTCGGTAATGTTTTAGGCTGCTGAGTCATATGACCGAGTTAAGGGGAAAACGACCTAAGGCTTGGGTCGGCAGAGTGTGTTATCCCATGTGTAGTTAGGTCGGCAGTTTGAATAGGTTGTTAGGTCGTCACCTAGTTAGGTCGGCAAGTACCCAGTATAGCTTAGTGTAGTTGAGTCGGCATGTTAATTGAGTCGTGTGTGTTGTTAAGTCGGCAGGGGCTTGAGTCGTTAGCATGCTGTGCCGTGTTTGGTTGGGTCGGTAGGTCGTGTGACCCTGTGTGTGTGTTGTGTAGTGTCTTGGGGTTGAGTCGTATAGGTCGTGAGCCGTGTTGAAGCATGCTGTGTTGAGTCGGCAAGTGGCATGAGTCGTAAGTTTTAGGTCGGGGGCGACTCAGGGAGATGAGTCGGCAACGACTTAAGAGCGGCCGAGTCAAGGAGATTTCAGCCTATAAATAGAGGGCTTTGGCTCACTTTTTGGTACTGATTTTTGAAGCGACGAAGTGCTGCCATTTTGAGAGCTCGACTACAACATTTCTTCATCTTCTTTTCTCCATTCCAATCTAGTTCTAACATCCATCCAAGATCGAAGATCGAGATCAAAGATTCAAGGACCAAAGTTGAAGATCTTCATCCAACGAAGTTAGATTTCATCGTTTTAAGCGAGATTTCGCCGGATCAAGCCTTGATCTTCGCTGTCCAGATCTGAAGTGTTTAGTTTTGAGGTGTTTAGGTGATTTGGTGAGTGGTGGTTATCTCTCACGCGGACCCAAAGGAGTATATTGGATTGGTGGTTTGTTGGAGTGTTGTAGATAGTGATTTTGTGCATTTTCCTTAGATCCAAGTATAGATCCATTGTTTGTGAAGATGTTTACCTATGCAAGTTCATTTATTAAGTTATAGAAACAAAACCCATGTTTTATATTTGCTAGATCTATGCTAAAAACCCATGATTCATGTATGTTAGTTCTATGCTCATTTATTTACGAAATTGCCATTTTAGTTATAAATGCCTAATTAGATCTTGATTGAATACGTATTTGTTTGGATTAAGGTTTGCCTTGATTAATTGTTGTGAATGAGCTATCTAGTTGATAGATGTGGACAAGTATGGTCAAAGATGATTCAAAAGCTACAGAAGAGGCTCTTGAATGGTGAAAGCTGCTAAAGGCATATGAGGTGGATGTTGAAGCTCATATGTATGGATTGGATGATGTTGAGATGGAACTTTGCCATGATGCGATGAGGCAAACCATGTTGTTGAGTTGAGACTTTGCTATGGTGTGATAAAGCGAAGTACGATGTGATGTAGACTTGGCGTAATCCAGGCAGGGATCATTCCAAGCATGTTGATGACTCGAGGGATGGTTCGAGTTGGTTGATAATGGATTGCTCGAGAGGTAGCTTGAGCTAGTATGAGGATAGTCGTCAAGGAGGATGACTAGGAGGCTTGGATCTCATCGTTGTTGAAGGTTCTAGCATGCTCAAAAGCAAGAGTACATGGGGCGCCCATAACGACTACAGGCAGGTAGTCGGGACACCCAAAAGACTACAGGTAGGTAGTTGAGTACTCTGGGCAGAGTAGGTAAGTCCTAGGCACGGGTCACGATGACGTGCGGAGCTATGCCTAGAACCGGGGTTACCATTAGCCCTTGACGGATGGTCATTCAATCAACGGTGAAATCAAAGCAAGGATAACAGTGATAGCCAGAGTCATGGATGTTTGGACGTTTGGTTGTATCATCATTCGGTCTCAAGAGCGGTATTTTCTAGGTGCTTATCTGATCTTGGTTTAGGCCTTGGGGGTTTGTATTTGGAAAACATCGCCCTTGACTCGAGTGATTATTGCTTTACCTTAATTATCTGCTATGTTATGCTTACTTCTCCTTGGTGTGTGTCTGGGGGCTATCACTGTAGAAAGAGGTGGAGTGGGATGGTTTGGTTCCTATTCCTTTTATCCTTTATGCTCTTTTGGTATGTTTGATAGTTGATTTACTGCTCACTAAGACTTTGTCTGACTCAAGGTTTTATGTTTCCTCTTATTACCTTGGGCTGTTCATCCATGTTGGGATGGGCAGACTAGGTAGCAGGTGACAGGTGCTGTTCTTAGAGATCTACGCTGATGATGACGAAGACGAGCAGGAGGCTTTGCATACTAGTTTTCTTACTATATGTACTGGGTGTTCCGCTGTTATATCTGATTGAGTGTTTGTAGTGAGGCTTTGATGTATGGATGATTCATGTTTGTATAAAACTACTACGATGCTTATATGATGATTTTTCTGTTATGGTGCTTCACTATATATTTCTCTATTGTATTTTATCCATGCGCTGTGAGTTGTACGATAGAGTTTGCTGTTTTATTTTACCCTGACTATCGTCCATGGCTACCTGGCACGCCTTTCAGCGCATTATTTCCTTGTTTTGGTGCAGGAGTCATGGGCGGTCGTCACATTTGGTATCAGAGCTTTGGTTAATCGATTTTAGCCAACGCTCGCTGACGTAACTACGTATGAGAGACGTAATTGTATTTTGATGGATGATTACTATATATAATATAGTAGCCTAGAAGGATTTGAACTCCTTATGCAGTTGTTTCTTAAGGTGTTCTAATCATTCTTATTACAGATATTAAGGATGAGTCGACGAGGGAGACCAGCTGCAAGGGAAAGCCGTGCTGATGAAGGAGCTGTTGATTATGGAACTATGTTTGAAGCGATGATGACTTCGATCATGAGAAGGATACCAGCTTCAGGATCATCAGTGGATGTGGGAGTTCAAGTTCAAGCTCCAAGACCGGTGGATTTTGCTAAGCTTTGCAAGGATTATACTTCTCTTGGAGGAAAAGCTTTCTTGGGGACGGAGTCGACTATTGAGGTGCAGAGATGGATTGATGCATGTCGAAGGATCTTTGGTGACTTAGGGATTGAGGATGCAACTAAGAGAAAGCTTGCATCGAGACAGCTTCAGGGAAGAGCTGCTGATTGGTGGAATTCTATCACCATTGATACCCCAGAAGAAGAAATTACTTGGGAGCAATTCCAAGTTAGATTTGAAGCCAAGTTCATCTCTACGGCTCAGAAGTCTGTTTTGTTCAAGAGGTTTGTAGAGCTCAAGCAAGGTGGGAGACCAGTTCTTGAGTATATTTCTGAGTTTGAAGCTTTGTCCAAGTATGCCAGATCGTACATTGATTCTCCCTATCAGAAGAATGAGAAGTTTGTGACTGGTCTGGATGCTTATCTGGGGAGGCAGTTAGTGGATCATTTGGACGATCCATTCGAGAAGCTGGTGGAGAAAGCTCTTAGGCATGAGAGTTTGTTTCCTAAGGAAAGTTCTGTTGTTGCTGTAACCAGGGAAGGATCTAAACCACACCAGAATGGCAATAAGAGGAGGAAGCAGCAGCAGCAGAAGGGTAAGGATGGCCAGAAGAAGCCGAAGAGCGAAGTGACTTGCTATAACTGCCAGCAGAAGGGCCATCTTTACAAAGATTGTAAGAATCCCAAGGTGCCGGGAAAGTGTTATAACTGTGATAAGCTGGGACATATCAAGAAGGATTGCCCGGAGCCGAGGAAAGATAGGCAGATTGTGCAAGCTTATGCTTTGGGAGCTGTGCCGTCGTCTTCAAAAGCTCCTACAGCTGAAGAGAAGGGGAAGAGTGTGGTAGTTCAAGGTACTCTTTCTCTTTGTGGTGTTCCAGTTAGAGTGTTGTTTGATACTGGAGCGTCGCATTCTTTCGTTTGTGATGATTTGGTAGGCCGGTTAGGTTTGAAATCGGATATTGTTGATAGGCCATTGGTTGTGACTAATCCAGTCGGGGGTTCGTCATGTTTGTGTATGATATGCCGTGGTCTAGTTGTGTCGAGTCATGATTGCTCGTTTGTTTGTGATTGCTTTGTTCTAAACTTTGCGGGGTTCGGAATTATTTTGGGTATGGACTGGCTTAGGAAGTATGCGGCAAGGATTGATTGTGAGAGGCTTGAGGTGACAGTCGGGAATGTGGAAGGGCGAAAGGTTGTGATACGATGTAAGCATGAGGAAGGCGTCTTCATGAGCTTCATGTATTCGCTGGTTGTTCCACGGGATGGACTGTCATCGGTGCCAATTGTGAATGGATTTGAGGACGTCTTTGACGAAGTCAAAGGGATACCGCCGCATAGGGAGATCGAGTTTCGTATCGATCTAGTCGAGGGAGCCAAACCTGTTGTGATGCCTCTTAGGCGGATGGCGCCTAGGGAGCAGCTGGAGTTGAGGGTGCAGGTTGATGACCTTTTGTAGAAAGGATTCATTCGGAGAAGTGTGTCCGAATGGGGCGCACCTGTTGTGTTCGCAACCAAAGCGGATGGGTCGTTGAGGTTGTGCATGGATTATCGTGAGCTGAATAAGTTGACTAGGAAAAACAAGTATCCATTGCCGAGAATAGATGACTTGTTTGACCAGCTTCACGAGGCTAAGGTGTTTTCTCAGATGGATTTGGCAACGGGATTTCACCAGTTGAGAGTGGCAAAGGATAGTGTGCCGAAGACTGCTTTCAGGACACCATCCGGGTTTTATGAGTGGCTGGTAATGCCGTTTGGATTGACTAACGCGCCAGCATATTTTGTGGATCTTATGAATAGAGTGTTCAGAGATCAGTTGAACAAATTTGTACTTGTGTTCGTGGATGATATTTTGGTTTACTCCAGAACTGAAGAAGAGCACAAGACGCACTTAAGGATTGTTTTGGAAATCTTGCGGAAACATCAGCTGAAGGCTAAGTTTTCGAAGTGTCACTTCTGGAAGAGTGAAGTGAGGTTCTTAGGCCATGTTATCTCTAGAAATGGAATAGCGGTTGATCCCGCTAAGGTGGCAGCAATCCAGGATTGGGTTAGACCTAAGAATGCATCTGATGTGAGGAGTTTTCTTGGATTAGTAGGATATTATCGTCGGTTTATCAAAGACTTTTCCAAGATAGCTGCACCGTTAACAGGATTGACGAAAAAGAACCAAGTGTTCAGATGGGATGCTAAGTGTGAGCAAGCTTTTGAAATCCTAAAAGAGCGACTGACGAGTGCTCCTGTTTTGACTATTCCAAGTGGGAATGATGAGATGGTGGTTTACACCGATGCATGTGGCACTGGACTTGGAGCAGTGCTAATGCAGAAAGATAAAGTTGTTGCGTATGCTAGTCGACAACTGAAGCCACATGAAAGGAATTATCCGACTCATGATTTGGAGTTAGCGGCAATTGTGTTTGCTTTGAAGATGTGGAGACATTATCTATTGGGAGTTAGATTCGAGTTGTTTACAGATCATAAGTCGTTGAAGTATCTGTTCTCCCAAAAGGATTTGAATCTTCGACAGCAACGGTGGCTAGAGTTTCTAGCATCTTATGATTTTGGTATAGCCTATACTCCGGGAAAAGGTAACGCAGTGGCTGATGCGTTAAGTCGAAGACATGCAGGATTGGGAGCCATGTTTTCGGAATGGAAGAGTCGAGTATTTGGCTGGATTTGATTTCAGGCCCAGATGTGAATTGGAACCTGAGATGTTGGCAAACTTATCGATAAGATCTACTCTTGTGGAAAGAATTGGCGAGAGCCAAAAGCGAGACGATAAGCTTGTCAAGATCATCCGAGATTTGGAATCTGGATTGGACCCAGAGAAGGATAAGGGATTCGAGGTCGATCGAGAGGGTTGGCTTCGGAAGCAGGGACGATTGGTTGTTCCCGATGTAGATGGATTGAGAGATGAAGTTCTGAAGGAAGGTCATCACTCGAAGTTGACAATTCATCCAGGTGGAAATAAGATGTATCGGGATATTAAGAGAACTTACTACTGGGAAGGCATGAAGAAGGATGTTGGAAATTTTATTTCCAAGTGTATGAACTGTCAGTTAGTGAAAGCTGAGCAGAAGAAGCCCAGTGGATTACTTCAGCCATTAGAAGTTCCTACATGGAAGTGGGAGCAAGTGTCGATGGACTTTATCGATGGTCTACCTAGGACAAGAGCAAGAAATGAAGGAATTTGGGTCATAGTAGATCGTTTGACCAAGAGTGCAAGGTTCATTCCTGTTCGATCAACTAGGACTGCATCGAAGTTGGCTGAGTTGTATGTTAAGTGGATAGTTCGATTCCATGGTGTTCCGAAGAGTATAGTGAGCGATCGAGACCCATTGTTCACTAGTGGATTTTGGAAGAGCTTCCAGGAAGTTTTGGGAACCGAGTTGTGTTTGAGTACAGCTTATCACCCTCAAACAGATGGTCAGACTGAGAGAGTCAACCGAGTTTTGGAAGATCTCCTTAGAGCATGTGTTTTGGACTTCGGAGGATCATGGGAAGATCATCTTCATTTGGTGGAGTTTGCATATAATAACAGTTATCAGTCGAGTATTGGTATGGCACCATATGAGGCATTGTATGGAAGACCGTGTAACTCTCCGACATGTTGGTTGGAAACTGGAGAAAAGTTGATACTTGGGCCAGAGATGATTCGACAGACTTCGGATTGTATAGAGATCATTCGGCAACGAATGAAGGCAGCCCAAGATCGTCAGAAGAGTTATGCCAATAATCGTCGAAAGGATTTGGAATTCGTCGTAGGTGAGATGGTTTTTGTGAAGATTTCTCCATTAAAGAGTGCTATTAGATTCGGGAAGAAAGGAAAGTTAACTCCGAGATTTGTTGGACCATTCCCGATTATCGAGCGAATTGGAAAGCTCGCTTATAGATTGGAATTACCGGAAAAGATGGCGGGTGTGCACAATGTTTTTCATGTATCTTATCTACGGAAGTATGTGCATGACCCAACTACGGTGGTTTCTGCTGATAGCTGTGAAGATTTAGAGGTTGATCCAGTGGTTAGAAGACCTCGTAAGCCGCTTCGTGTTGTTGAGACCGACACGAAACAGCTTAGGAGGAAGACGATTACGTTGCTCAAGATACAATGGAGTGATGATGTTAACGACTGTACGTGGGAGGAGGAAGAGAGGATGAAGGCAGCTCATCCAGAACTCTTCGAGGTATGGCCCTAAAGTGTCGTGACATCTCATGAATTTGTAGCTTGTTCTAAGTCTTAGAATTCTGCATGCTAGGCTAGAATTGGATGCATGGTTTGTTGATTGCTGTGGATGATAGGCATGCGGAATAATTTTGATTGCTGTTGATTGCTTGGAATTTCGGGGGCGAAATTCCTAAGGGGGAGAGAATGTAACGACCCGTATTTTACGTACCAATAGATCGTAGAATTTACAGGTCGTTAGTGTTGTTTATGTTGTCTCTAGCCTGAGTCGTATGGAGAGTAACTCGTGTGTTTAAGTGTCGAGTTGTGACCGACTCATAGGCTTAGCCGAGTTAGGTCGTGCACGAGTTACAACTTTAGTACGTTGAACCGAGTCAGGGTAGTTAACGACTCATAGAAACTGGCCGACCTAGGAGTTACCGGGTTAAGAAATGAATTGGACGAGCTAGCGAGATAGAGGAGTTACGACTTAAGGTTTGGACCGACCTATAGGGTGACCGACTTAAGGGTTAACGACCTAGAGGGTTAGGTCGTACGATAGTTAGGTCGGTAATGTTTTAGGCTGCTGAGTCATATGACCGAGTTAAGGGGAAAACGACCTAAGGCTTGGGTCGGCAGAGTGTGTTATCCCATGTGTAGTTAGGTCGGCAGTTTGAATAGGTTGTTAGGTCGTCACCTAGTTAGGTCGGCAAGTACCCAGTATAGCTTAGTGTAGTTGAGTCGGCATGTTAATTGAGTCGTGTGTGTTGTTAAGTCGGCAGGGGCTTGAGTCGTTAGCATGTTGTGCCGTGTTTGGTTGGGTCGGTAGGTCGTGTGACCCTGTGTGTGTGTTGTGTAGTGTCTTGGGGTTGAGTCGTATAGGTCGTGAGCCGTGTTGAAGCATGCTGTGTTGAGTCGGCAAATGGCATGAGTCGTAAGTTTTAGGTCGGGGGCGACTCAGGGAGATGAGTCGGCAACGACTTAAGAGCGGCCGAGTCAGGGAGATTTCAGCCTATAAATAGAGGGCTTTGGCTCACTTTTTGGTACTGATTTTTGAAGCGACGAAGTGCTGCCATTTTGAGAGCTCGACTACAACATTTCTTCATCTTCTTTTCTCCATTCCAATCTAGTTCTAACATCCATCCAAGATCGAAGATCGAGATCAAAGATTCAAGGACCAAAGTTGAAGATCTTCATCCAACGAAGTTAGATTTCATCGTTTTAAGCGAGATTTCGCCGGATCAAGCCTTGATCTTCGCTGTCCAGATCTGAAGTGTTTAGTTTTGAGGTGTTTAGGTGATTTGGTGAGTGGTGGTTATCTCTCACGCGGACCCAAAGGAGTATATTGGATTGGTGGTTTGTTGGAGTGTTGTAGATAGTGATTTTGTGCATTTTCCTTAGATCCAAGTATAGATCCATTGTTTGTGAAGATGTTTACCTATGCAAGTTCATTTATTAAGTTATAGAAACAAAACCCATGTTTTATATTTGCTAGATCTATGCTAAAAACCCATGATTCATGTATGTTAGTTCTATGCTCATTTATTTACGAAATTGCCATTTTAGTTATAAATGCCTAATTAGATCTTGATTGAATACGTATTTGTTTGGATTAAGGTTTGCCTTGATTAATTGTTGTGAATGAGCTATCTAGTTGATAGATGTGGACAAGTATGGTCAAAGATGATTCAAAAGCTACAGAAGAGGCTCTTGAATGGTGAAAGCTGCTAAAGGCATATGAGGTGGATGTTGAAGCTCATATGTATGGATTGGATGATGTTGAGATGGAACTTTGCCATGATGCGATGAGGCAAACCATGTTGTTGAGTTGAGACTTTGCTATGGTGTGATAAAGCGAAGTACGATGTGATGTAGACTTGGCGTAATCCAGGTAGGGATCATTCCAAGCATGTTGATGACTCGAGGGATGGTTCGAGTTGGTTGATAATGGATTGCTCGAGAGGTAGCTTGAGCTAGTATGAGGATAGTCGTCAAGGAGGATGACTAGGAGGCTTGGATCTCATCGTTGTTGAAGGTTCTAGCATGCTCAAAAGCAAGAGTACATGAGGCGCCCATAACGACTACAGGCAGGTAGTCGGGACACCCAAAAGACTACAGGTAGGTAGTTGAGTACTCTGGGCAGAGTAGGTAAGTCCTAGGCACGGGTCACGATGACGTGCGGAGCTATGCCTAGAACCGGGGTTACCATTAGCCCTTGACGGATGGTCATTCAATCAACGGTGAAATCAAAGCAAGGATAACAGTGATAGCCAGAGTCATGGATGTTTGGACGTTTGGTTGTATCATCATTCGGTCTCAAGAGCGGTATTTTCTAGGTGCTTATCTGATCTTGGTTTAGGCCTTGGGGGTTTGTATTTGGAAAACATCGCCCTTGACTCGAGTGATTATTGCTTTACCTTAATTATCTGCTATGTTATGCTTACTTCTCCTTGGTGTGTGTCTGGGGGCTATCACTGTAGAAAGAGGTGGAGTGGGATGGTTTGGTTCCTATTCCTTTTATCCTTTATGCTCTTTTGGTATGTTTGATAGTTGATTTACTGCTCACTAAGACTTTGTCTGACTCAAGGTTTTATGTTTCCTCTTATTACCTTGGGCTGTTCATCCATGTTGGGATGGGCAGACTAGGTAGCAGGTGACAGGTGCTGTTCTTAGAGATCTACGCTGATGATGACGAAGACGAGCAGGAGGCTTTGCATACTAGTTTTCTTACTATATGTACTGGGTGTTCCGCTATTATATCTGATTGAGTGTTTGTAGTGAGGCTTTGATGTATGGATGATTCATGTTTGTATAAAACTACTACGATGCTTATATGATGATTTTTCTGTTATGGTGCTTCACTATATATTTCTCTATTGTATTTTATCCATGCGCTGTGAGTTGTACGATAGAGTTTGCTGTTTTATTTTACCCTGACTATCGTCCATGGCTACCTGGCACGCCTTTCAACGCATTATTTCCTTGTTTTGGTGCAGAAGTCATGGGCGGTCGTCACAAAGAATATCTAGGAAAGAAAATAGGTTGAAAGACAAGGATGAACCATTATTTAAAACTATATAGATTTCAATTAGAATTTTGATATTTATAACATTTTAAACATTTTATTGTGACAACCCGCTATTTTCAGCCATTCCCGACCACACATGCTGGAATGAATTGCTCAAAATACAGCGTTGAAAATAAATTTGGAGCAAATGAAATACAATCACAGAATCACAGACATAGAAATATTAGAATAACTTGCAGCGCAAATTAAAATACCATAGTAGTTCATGAAGCTACTATAACAAACTCTCAAAACATAATACATAATATCAGTCTGAAAAACATATACAACAGAAATCTCAAATAGATAGCAGTTTATAAATACCAGAGCTGAAATAGAACAACTGAAACTGAAAGGGAACAGATAACTAGACAAGCAGAATCTCCAGCTATTCCTAGCTCCAGAAAGAAATCCAAAGCTAAGCTGTAAATACTCAGGCTGACCCGAGCGTAAAGTAAAACACAAAACACTCGAGTCGGGACAATATATACTTATATAATGTAAACCAACTCAAGTGAACTGTAGTAGAAATACACAATAGCTTAAAGGATGCTTAGGGTCACCCATCCTTTAAAAATCAGTTAAAATATAAATTAAATACATCCCCTGGTTAAAATTTCAAAATGGTATTTTATACTTCAAAATCAAATATTATTTCAAAATTCAATATCATCCAAAATCCATTACAAAATATCAAATATATCATATCTTCCAAACCACATTCATTTTTATTTAATTTAAATACCATTACAAAAAACATTTCAAAATAGTTTATATTTCGAAACAAATTACTTCCTTTTTAAATCATAAAATGAAGTTATTATATTTAATAATTAAATTATTAAATTTCCAAAATTTTAGTCTTTCAAAATTCATTTATTCACTTAATTTATTAAAACAGATGGAAATTAAACTTTCGCAGCATTTAGAAATTGCTACAGAAAGTTACATTCAAAACAGTTCAATTTAACAAAAGATAGCATTTAAAAATGCTATAATAGAGTTACATCAGTTTCAATAAAACTTAGTTAAATTCAACAATTATAACATTTACAAAAATGCTATAATAGCCTTTAATTAAACTTAGCCATTTGGTTCATTATTATCCACTACAGCATTTACAAATACTGTATTATCATTTACATTAGAATTAATAGCATTTCAGAAATGCAGTTAATTAACTTCAAATAATAAGTATAATTTCAAAAACAATTATATTTTTATTTAAATCATTTTTAACTTATAAAATCATATAATTTCACTTTTAAAACGATCATTTAAATACCCTTATATTCATGATTTTATAAAGTTAAATCTCCATTCAAAAATCAAGATTTAATGATAATTCACTTATTAAATTCCGACATTAAATTTAAATTCATTAAATTAAATTTAACTTAACACTTAAGTTTAAATTTCAAATAGAACTTACTTTCATTTTTATTTACTTACCTTAAAATTCACTTTTAAGCCAAATTCACAGATTTCCAAATTTTGTTATATTTCAAAATTTCAACTTAAATATTCATTCATTTCAAATTTTAACTTTATTCAAAAATCATTAATATATTAAAAATCATTTTTAATTCATTTTATTCAAAATATCATAAATTTATCATATTTTAATATTTAATTTAAATTCCATTTATCACCAAATTATAATTTCCAAAATAACTTACATTTCAGATTTCCTAACTTTACCATTTATTTATTTCACTTATAAATTTTCAGAAAATCAATGATGCTTTACAAAAATCATTTTTAATCAAATTTGAATCAAAATATTATAATATTTACATTTATAAAATAATTTTAAATTTTTTAGAAAAACATATTTTAACAACGGGTCTGTATTTCATTTTCTAGCCTAGGTAAAGTGATACGGATATTATATCATTTCAACCCGTAATTTAAAAAGAAAACCCGGGTTTGATCATTTCAAACCTGCAATCCCAAGTAAATGAAAATAATTGAAAATCATTCAGGCCTATCATTTCAGCGCATAACGATTTTCTCCTATTCTAAAGTCCGTTTGGGTGTGTATCATTTCAACCCATAGTGATTCTAATCTAAAGGGAACTTGCAGTGTGATAAACTGATAAAAATAACAGAACAGCATAATATAACAGTAACCAATGTTATATGAGGTGTTTAAGAATGGGTGAACATCATATAATAATCATAATATAGCAGGTGTAACATAATGATGCATTTTACAGATTCAAAAGGGGTCAATTTACTAGTTATATATGTACATATTGTCTAGTGAGAATAACTCGCCTGTTCAGAGCTGGAGATAGCTACCAAAGAAAACAATACAGACACTACGAAGGCACGACAATACGGAAATGACTTGAGAGTGGATACCAAATCTATATGACTTGATAACATATGCACACAACAATATATACATACATAAGTTACAACACAAATATAACATCAAACAACATAGAATTCAACACCCAAAACAACAAACAACTTCTTTGCACTTGCTCTCTACCTCATATGCTTTAGCATTGGGCTGTAAAAGCACTGTAATGGGATGGTTTTGGATCAAGTTTGGTTCAGGTTTTGGGTTCAACAAGTCGGCCAGACATAGGAAAAGATGATGCAAAGGTGTGTGGTGATGGAAACTACACTAACAAGGCAACATACATGGATTCAAGGCCATACTTAGGCTCGGTCAAGGCTACTAGGGTCACGGCCTTAACTATAGCAGGAAAGATGATGATGTGGCCTAGAGTCCAGGTGGTGCTGGAGGTGGTGTTGGTGGCGGCCATGGGGTGTGGAAGTGGATGTATGCATGGTAGTGCTCGGCTAAGGACAAAAAGTGGAGTTTTGTTGGATTTTGGTGATGGATCAATCAACTAGGAGTCTTTGCTTCGGGTTTGGCTAGAGAGGAGCTGGTGATGGAGGTGTTCTCAGGTGATGGTGGAGGCGGCAGGGCACGGAGAGGAGCATGACTGTACCTATGATGAAGAAGAACAAGTGCAAAGCCCAAATCAAAAGAGAATAAAAGTAAAAACAAAAGAAAAGAAAAAGAGTTTACCAAAAATTTCTCAAAGGCAATGGCTGAAATTTTTTCTTCAGCAAATGAGAAAAATGAATGTACGTGAATGAGAAAGGAACTGGTTGGATTAATATGTGAGAAATTATGGCTAATTGGATGAAAAGTTATGTTAAATTTGAAAAGGTGGAAGATAAAAAGCCATAGGAAAGTCAAAAGTCATAACCTTTTCAAATTAACTTTAATTTATTTATATAAGTTTAAATTACTGAAAATAATAATAATTTCAGTCACAAATTCGAAAATATAACAAAATATAAAATATATACAAATATTTATTAATTATATAAGGTTAAAATAAGAAAATAGCACAAAATTGCAAACTAGTCTAGAAAAATGGAAAATAAACAGAATGAACTTTGGAAAATTTATATGGACTTATAAAAATTATATAACAACGATAATAACATAAAATAAAAATGCATTTACAAAATAAATATATAAATTTTAGTTAAATATAATTTAAATGAAGAAAATAGCAGAAAAATAGAAAACAACCTTTAAAAATAGGAAATAAATACAGTAAATTTTGAAAAAGTTTTATTATCACTTCAAAAATATTAAAAGACAAAACATATATATAAAATAACATAATGAAACATTTTAAAATAAAATATGACAAAGAAAATATAATTTATATAATTTAAAATAGACAAAATTGCTAAATAAAACAGATTGCATTCAATATTGAAATATACATAACTTTCACAATTTAAATCCGTTTTCAACGAAACGAAAAGCAGTATTCAAGTTATTAAATATAATTTCATAATAAGAGATAAAATTTAAGAATTTAAATATTTAAATTTGAAATTTAAAAAAGTCAAAGTTTGACCAGTTTGACCGGAAATCCACTTTTCAGTAAAATATTCAATTTATACCATTTGGAATTATAATTCACATAATAATCGAAGTTTATATTTAAAAATGAAATGTTTGAAATGAAACAAGTTTAGAATAATTTAAAAATGAAATAAAGTCAAAATTAAAATATACATAAAAATATAAGGTTGTTACACTCTCCGCCACTCAAATCTTTTCGTCCTCGAAAAGGAAGAAAGGGAGAAACAATTAGAAAGAACAATAGGTTGGAAGACATTCCAAAATAACGTAGGGAGAAAGTAGCTAGGAGGGAAAGTAGGTTGAAAGACAAGGATGGACCATTATTTAAACCATTATACATTTCAATTTAAAAAAATTCATAGTATGACGAATAGTCATTTGATTCAAATCCGATGGTTCAAAGTAACAACATTTAAAACATTTTAAATTCTGTAGAGGGGAAAATAACTGATCAAAATATTCTTTATATAGTACTTTATCAAGATACTTTTATCAAAATACTTTTATAACTCGATGTCTTAACAAGTTTACTTTCGTTCCTACAGACTCTGGCCATGGTTGATCAGGCGCAAAGCTAGAATTCTCCAGGTACATGGTAGACTTGTTTCAACACCCAGTGAAAATACTGGAAAACACTTTTAAAAACAGATATGGAAAGTACAATCCAAACAAATCAACCAAATCAAAACAGTTGTCTAACCATGGATCACAAATACACAATGGTTACGCCTGGATCCCCTAGGAAACAATCCGTATCCGTAAGCTTTCTCAGCCCTATGAGTTACGCCATGATGACTAATAGAGTGCAGGATACACAATGGTTACGCCTGGATCCTCCAGGAAATAATCCGTACCCCTAGGCTGTCTCAGCCAGGCAGTTTCGCTACTAATACGACCTACATAAAGTGCAGGATACACAATGGTTATGCCTGGATCCTCCAGGAAACAATCCGTACCACTAGGCCAGCTCAGCCAGGCAGTTGCGCTATGCAGTCGCGCTCATATGACCATGGAGATCGCCGTGGAATTCGATGGACACTCGAGTATCATATCCAGAAAACCCAAATCAAAGAGAGACAATAATATCGATAGAATGAATCCACAGTGTGGCCACAAAGCGCATATCAAGCAGAAGGCACTTTCCATATCTTTACTTCGAAAATATGTATCATATAGTACCTTTCAAAATCACTTTCAAATATCATACTTATATAAAGTCCATTATATATAAGATTTCATTTCAAATCGAATACTTCCCAAAATCAATAGTATATCAAATCACACTTATATAGCTTCGATTATATAAGATTTCAATTTACAAATTTAGTACCTTTACAGATCAATAGTTTTCGAATCACTTCATACTTATACAAATCTATTTTATATAAGTTCGATAACTCCCAAATCAATTATTTAGTAAATCAAGGTTCTCAATTTTAATTCGTTTCAATAACATTTCATTTACACAATCATATATGGTTTTGCCAAATCATTTCTTCCAAATTACATAAATTTATTTTCAAAGTTTCTCAAACAATAGATTTAGAAAATAATCCAAATTTCCAAATCAACAAAATTTAGGCCAAACAAGTTCATTTCCATTTCAAACATATATTCACTTCAAAAATCATAATACTTTCAAAGTTATAAATCTTTCGAAACCAAATACTTGGAATCATTACACTTTGAGAATCATAACATTTTGAAATGATACATTTGAAATCATAAAACATTCCCTTAATTCTTTACATTTCACAAATTTATTCAATTAAACCAAAATCTAAAATTTCCAAATTTTAATTCCATTCAAACCATCAGTTTCAATTCAATTTAGTTATCCAACAAAACCATTGCAAATATTATCAAATTTCCAATATAGATTTGATTTACTAAATAAACTATTCAATCTTAAATATGTTTCAAGGCTTAAATATACCATATTTCAAACTAAATTTTATAATTTCATATGTCTCAAATTTTACTTCATTATTACTTACATATGTCATCATTTCGCAACATTACATTCAATCGCTCGCTTGGTCATACAAGTTTACTTTCAAACTAGTATTGTCCATTCGACTTCTCTAATGCGGACTTCGATATGGTTTCTCGACTAGAAGCCATCATTCTCGTTGCATAGCCATATACGATGATAGAGAATTCTAGAATCAAGCCCAAAATCCATATCAAATATTCGCCATCAAGACTCAAATGAAAAATCCTAACACGAAATGGTGTAATTCACCTCGAACTTGTGTACTCAAACTTGGATCAAATTAATTATGCGAATAAAACAGCATACGTACAACTTATGTATCTATTCCAACTTGTTAAATAAATAGTTTCATAATTATGTTACTAAGTTAAAACATTTAAACCCAAATTTTTCTCAAACATTTGAAGACTAATTTTTATCCAAAACATTTCAAAACTAAATTTCATATTAGTATAATTCAAAATAGTCTTATTTATTTACTTAACAAAACGGTTTCAACTTATAAAAATCATATTATTTCATACTTGAAACATACAAACTAAACTTATATTCTTTATCAAATACCTTATACCTTTCAAAAAAATTTAGCTTTGAAAAGTTAACCCTGATTTGGAAGTGCTCGAATCTTAAAATAGTCGAAGAAATCATATTTTCAATCCAAGAGTTGGAAATCAACACTAAATTAGTAAATCAATTTCAAAAGTTAGGTTTCAAAATCTTAAACTCGATGACTGAACACCGGCTTACTTTAAATCTTTTTAAATATATATATACAGATCTATCTTTCGAATATCAAACCATACTTTGAATCTGAAATCAAAATTGATTTCACAAAATCACTCGCATAGCAAAGCTACTAGAGTGGCCTCTCTCTCACTCAGAAACTCGAAAATCAATGTCGATGATGCATGCATTCATCACCGAAATTATTTTCCAACGACATAAGTGAGTTCTGGACTTCAATTAACTTTGAAAAACTTCTTTGAAATTCCTTTGAAATCATTGAAATTCATTCGAATACATTTGAAACATTTCTTATTTGAAAAAAAATCTTTAAATCATATTATTATTATATATTTTTCAAAATCTTAAAACCGATTTCAAACATCGGAATTCGATTCCTCGAAATTCAAATTCAAAACCCTTTAGTTATAAATCATTTTTGTATAAATCAAGTTTTTTATAAATTTCAAAATCTCAAATCCTTTCGGAGCTTCAAATTTTCATTTTAAAAGCTATATAATCCTTATCGGAAACATTTCACTTTTTATATACAAAATATGGTCATCCTTAATAATTTCGATGTATGCACAATTTCAAAATACAACCAAACACAAATTTTCAAAGGATGATTCAAGGAAGGATTTCATACAAACAAAGATTCAAAATTAGAGGAACTCTAATCAAATAGAATTCTAGTTCAAAGATAAACTCAAATGAAGATGAGATAATTTAATTATCGAACAAAAGATGGATAAGCCTATAAAAATCGTGGGCAATCTTAACCGGTCAACCGTGACTTCCGGAATATAACGAATTTGGAAATTTGAGGCAAATCGACATTCGATCGCCAGATATAGGATCCAGATAGAGCAGGAGATATATAACATCGACATCCGAGGATACAGAAATCTCCGGTGAATCAATGCCAATTGTAAAGGAATTTCACCCCTTTACAAATCATTCAAATATTTACGGAATCACCACTCTTTAGAGAGGTCATTCCAAAGTGGTGTTATGGAATGCCCAAAATCAAAAGGGTAAAAATAGGGAAGACAAGACTGGATTTCAGAACAAGTGGGAGCATTCCACAGTTCATGGAATCCTAACCAAGAGATTTCTAACAAGGTGGATACAGAAGTAATGAAGTTCAGAAAATCTTGATTCCAAAATAAGAAATTTTTATACCAAAATAATCTTTAAAAATCCTTTAAAAATCATTTGGAAATCATTTTATACTTCGAAAATATGTTCTCTCACAAGGAAAGGATTCTGAGATTGATTTCACTCATTCTATGGTATTTCTACCCTATCTCTAATGAGTTTTTGCTCCGCGGGCTAAGGTTTGACTAAAACCAAAGCTCTGATACCAACTGTAACAACCCGCTATTTTCAGCCATTCGCATCCACACATGCCGGACTTGAATTGCTCAAAATACTGCATTGAAAATAAATTTGAAGCAAATGAAATACAATCACTGATCACAGACACAGAAATATCAGAATAACTCGCAGCGGAAATTAAAATACTATAGTAGTTCATGAAGCTACTATAACAAACTCTCAAAACATAATACATAATATCAGTCTGAAAAATTTATACAATAGAAATCTCAAATACATAGCAGTTTATAAATACTAAAGCTGAAATAGAACAAGTGAAACTGAAAGGGAACAGATAACTAGACAAGCAGAATCTCCAGCGATACCTAGCTCCAGAAAGAAATCCAAAGCTAAGCTGTAAATACTCAGGTTGACCCGAGCGTAAAGTAAAACATAAAACACTTGAGTCAGGACAATATATACTTATATAGTGTAAACCAACTCAAGTGAACTGTAGTAGAAATACACAATAGCTTAAAGGATGCTTAGGATCACCCGTCCTTTAAGAATCAGTTAAACTATAAATTAAATACATCCCGTGGTTAAAATTTCAAAATGGTATTTTATACTTCAAAATCAAATATCATTTCAAAATTCAATATCATCCAAAATCCATTTCAAAATATCAAAAATATCATATCTTCCAAACCACATTCATTTTTATTTAATTTAAATACCATTACAAAACACATTTCAAAATAGTTTATATTTCGAAACAAATTACTTCCTTTTTAAATCATAATATGAAGTTATTATATTTAATAATTAAATTATATTTTCAAAATTTTAGTCTTTCAAAATTCATTTATTCACTTAATTTATTAAAACAGATGGAAATTCAACTTTCGCAGCTTTTAGAAATTGCTACAGAAAGTTACATTCAAAACAGTTCAATTTAACAAAAATAGCATTTAAAAATGCTATAATAGAGTTACATCAGTTTCAATAAAACTTGGTTAAATTCAACAATTATAACATTTACAAAAATGCTATAATAGCCTTTAATTAAATTTAGCCATTTGGTTCATTATTATCCACTACAGCATTTACAAATACTGTATTATCATTTACATTAGAATTAATAGCATTTCAGAAATGCAGTTAATTAACTTCAAATATTAAGTATAATTTCACAAACAATTATATTTTTATTTAAATCATTTTTAACTTATAAAATCATATAATTTCACTTTTAAAACGATTATTTAAATACCCTTATATTCATGATTTTATAAAGTTAAATCTCCATTCAAAAATCAAGATTTAATGATAATTCACTTATTAAATTCCAACATTAAATTTAAATTCATTAAATTAAATTTAACTTAACACTTAAGTTTAAATTTCAAATATAACTTAATTTCATTTTTATTTACTTAACTTAAAATTCACTTTTAAGCCAAATTCACAGATTTCCAAATTTTATTATATTTCAAAATTTCAACTTAAACATTCATTCATTTCACATTTTAATTTTATTCAAAAATCATTAATATATCATTTTTAATTCATTTAATTCAAAATATCATAAATTTATCATATTTTAATATTTAATTTAAATTCCAGTTATCACCAAATTATAATTTCCAAAATAACTTACATTTCAGATTTCCTAACTTTACCATTTGTTTGTGTCACTTATAAATTTTCAGAAAATCAATAATGCTTTACAAAAATCATTTTTAATAAAATTTAAATCAAAATATTATAATATTTAAATTTCTAAAATAATTTTAAAATTTTTAGAAAAACATATTTTAACAACGGGTCTGTATTTCATTTTCTAGCCTAGGTAAAGTGATATGGATATTATATCATTTCAACCCATAATTTACAAAGAAAACCCGGGTTTGATCATTTCAAACCCGCAACCCCAAGTAAATGAAAATAATTGAAAATCATTTAGGTCTATCATTTCAGCCCATAACAATTTTCCCCTATTCTAAAGTCCGTTTGGGGTGTATCATTTCAACCCATAGTGATTCTAATCTAAAGGGAACTTGCAGTGTGATAAACTGATAAAAATAAGAGAACAACATATATAACAGTAACAGATGTTATATGAGGTGTTTAAGCATGGGTGAACATCATATAATAATCATAATATAGCAGGTGTAACATGATAATGCATTTTACAGATTCAAAAGGGGTCGATTTACTAGTTATATATGTACATATTGTCTGGTGAGAATAACTCACCTGTTCAGAGCTGGAGATAGCAACCAAAGCAAACAATACAGACACTACGAAGGCACGATAATACGGAAATGACTTGAGATTGGAGAGCCAAAGCTATATGACTTGATAACATATGCACACAACAATATATACATACATAAGTTACAACACAAACATAACATCAAACAACATAGAATTTAACACTCAAAACAACAACAACTTCTTTGCACTTGCTCTCTACCTCATATGCTTCAGCATTGGGCTGTAAAAGCACTATAATGGGGTGGTTTTGGATCAGGTTTTAGGTTCAACAAGTCGGCCATACTTAGGAAAAGATGATGCAAAATTATGTGGTGATGGAAACTACACTAACAAGGCAACATACATGGATTCAAGGCCATAGTTAGGCTCGGTCAAGGCCACTAGGGTCACGGCCTTAACTGTAGCAGCAAAGATGATCATGTGGCCGAGAGTCCAGTTGGTGCTGGAGGTGGAAGAGGTGGTGTTGGTGGCGGCCATGGGGTGTGGAAGTGGATGTATGCATGATAGTGCTCGGTTAAGGACAAAAAGTGGAGTTTTGTTGGATTTTGGTGATGGATCAATCATGTAGAAGGCATGGCTTGGTGTTTGGCTAGAGAGGAGCTGGTGATGGAGGTGTTCTCAGGTGATGGTGGAGGTGGCAAGGCATGGAGAGGAGCATGGCCTAAACCTACGATGAAGAAGAACAAGTGCAAAGCTCAAATCAAAGGAGAATAAAAGTAAGAACAAAACAAAAGAAAAAGAGTTTACCAAAAAGTTCTCAAAGGCAATGGCCGAAAATTTTCCTTCGGGAAATGAGAAAAATGAATGTACATGAATGAGAAAGGAAGTAGTCGGTTGAAGATGTGAGAAATTATGGCTAATTGAATGAAAAGTTATGTTAAATTTGAAAAGGTGGAAGATAAAAAGCCATAGGAAAGTCAAAAGTCATAACCCTTTCAAATTACCATTAATTTATTTATATAAGTTTTAATATCCTAAAATAATAATAATTTCAGTCACAAATTCTAAAATATAACAAAATATAAAATATATACAAATATTTATCAATTATATAAGGTTAAAATAAGAAAATAGCACAAAATTGCAAACTAGTCTAGAAAAATGGAAAATAAACAGAATGAACTTTGGAAAATTTAAATGGACTTGTAAAAATATTTATAACAAATATAATAACATAAAATAAAAATGCATTCACAAAATAAATATATAAATTTTGGTTAAATATAATTTAAATGAAGAAAATAGCAGAAAAATAGAAAATAGCTTTTAAAAATAGGAAATAAATACAGTAAATTTTGGAAAAGTTTTATTATCACTTAAAAAATATTAAAAGGCGAAAATATACATAAAATAACATAATGAAACATTTTAAAATAGAATATGACAAAGAAAATATAATTCATATAATTTAAAATAGACAAAATTGCTAAATAAAACACATTGCATTCAATATTGAAATATACATAACTTTCACAATTTAGATCCGTTTTCAACGAAACGAAAAGCGGTACTCAAGTTATTAAATCTAATTTCATAATAAGAGATAAAATTTAAGAATTTAAATATTTAAATTTGAAAATTAAAAAAGTCAAAGTTTGACCAGTTTGACCAGAAATCCACTTTTCAGTAAAATATTCGATTTATACCATTTGGAATTATAATTCACATAATAATCAAAGTTTATATTTAAAAATGAAATGTTTGAAATGAAACAAGTTTAGAATAATTTAAAAATGAAATAAAGTCAAAATTAAAATATACGTAAAAATCTAGGGTTGTTACATTTATAATATGATGAATAGTCATTTTCAAATTTGTTAGTTTGAAGTAGGCAATATAATACTTCATAAAAATACTTTTATGACTCGGTGTCTTAACAAGTTTATCCTTGTTCCTATAGGCTTTGTCTATACGTTGATCGGGCGCAAAGCTAGAATTCTCCAAGTACTTAGTACACTTGTTTCAACACCCAGTGAAAATGCTGGAAAAACTTTTAAAAAAAGATATGGAAAGTACAATCCAAACAAATCAACCAAACAAAACATTGTGTAACAACTCCGTATTTTGTGATTATTTTATTTTCATTTTTAATTATTTTAATTGAAATTCCTGATTTAAAAACTTTATTTTATTTATTAAAATGGACAAATTTTGTTATTTTAAATATAAATTTTGATTTTCGTGTGAATTATAATTCAAGGACCCGTGGTTGATTTCAAAACATGATTTCTTATAAATTTCATGTATTGTAAATGAAACAAAAAAAATATGAAATTTGACTTATATTGGATTTAAAATGGTTAAGGAGTGATTTTCTAAAAGGTTAAATGATGTAAGTTAATAGATGGGTTGAGTGTAGTATGAAAGTTTGATTTAGCTAAATAATGGGAATTTAAGAAGAAGAAAATGGAATTATAAGATTAACTTGGTAATTAATATAATTGATGTATAAATTGGATAAATATAAAGTAAAAGAAAATATCAAGTTATTTGTAAAATAAAGTTAAGAAACTTACAGTGTATTTTGAATTTAGTTCATTAGTTTAAAATGTTAAATAAATGGATAGTTAAATGGAAATTTTGGAATTTAACTTAACTTGGAAATGTGAAATTTGGTTTGAAATTAAAGGTTAAGTTAAGAAACAAAAAATGGAATTTAAGTTATATAAATAAAATGGAAATTAAGTTATATTTGGAAAATGGTAATAAAAATTTAAGTGTTAAGTAATTTGTTAAAATGTGAAGAATATGAAATTGTACACTTGATTTTATTAAGTGAATTATTGAAAATTTGATTTTATTTATAGGAAATTTACTTTATAAAAATCATAAGTAAAAGGTATTTTTAATGAACATTTTTGAGTGTTAAAATAGGATTTTCATAATGTTTAAAGGGTTAAAATCAAAGTTTATTTGTGGCTGAAATTTCAACATTTGAAGTGTTTAACTGAATAAATGAACTCAGAAAAGGCTAAATTTTCGGGAATTGAATATCTGAATTGAAGGAATAATGACTTCACTTTATAATGGTTTAAATGAATGATTTTAATCCGGAATTATAAATCATTTTGAAATTTATAACCATGGGTACACTGCTTTTTGTGTCACGTGATTTCCTTGTGATTGTTTGGTGCACACGTTTGATTTTAAGAATGTGGCTATAGGTGAGCGGTTACTGCAGCTCTACGCTACCCTAGTCACAATAACACTGTTATTTGCATTGTTTACTTTAATATGGATATTTCTAGGATAGTGTTTATTACTACTTAATTGATGGTTTGACTGATCCTTAATGGATGGACGATCCCAAGCATCCTTTAAGTTATTGTGCATTGCTATTACAGTTCGCTTGAGTTGGTTTACATTGTATAAGTATGAATGACCTGACTCGAGTGTTTTTGTTTTACTTTACGCTCGGATCAGCCTGAGAATCACAAATTTGGATTCACCTTCTGAAGCTAGAGTTTTGCTGGAGCTTACTTGTCTATCTATTCGTCTACTTCTTCCAGTTAATTCCTATTTGGTATTTGTCTCGGCATTGTTGTTTATGTATCCTGACTTCTATTGTATCTATTTTACTATGATATTTTGTATATGTTTTGAGAGTATGTATATAGTAGCTTCATGAACTACAATGGTATTTTATTTCCGCTGCAAGTATTTTGATATTGTTGTGTCTGTGATTTTGTGAATGATTTTATTTGCTCCAAATTTCTTAACAATCCACTGTTCTGAAGCATTCAAGTCTGACATGTGTGGATTATTGTCGATTTGAATGGTCCAAAATAGCGGGTCGTTATATTTGGTATCAGAGCTTTTGTTTTAGGCGAACCTTAGCCTGCAGAGCAAAAACTCATTAGAGATAGGGTAGAAATACCCTGGAATGAGTGAAATCAATCTCAAAATCATTTCCTTGTGAGAGCACATATTTTCGAAGTATAAAATGATTTCCAAATGATTTTTAAAGGATTTTCAAAGATTATATTGATATAAATTTTCTTATTTTGAAATCAAGATTTTCTAAACTTCATCCCTTCTGTATCCACCATGTTAGTAATCTCTTGGTTAAGAGATTTATGGATTAGGATTCCTTGAACTTTGGAACGCTACCACTTGTTCTGAAATCCATTCTTGTCTTCCCTATTTCTATCCTATTGATTCTAGGTCATTCCATAACTCCACTTTGAATGACCTCTATCTTTGAATGATTTGTGAAGGGGTGAAACTCCTTTACAATTGGCATTGATTCATCGGAGATTTCTGTATCCTCGTTTACGATGCTATCTATCTTATGCTACACCTAGATCTATCTCTAGCGTTCGAATGCCGATTTGCCTTATATTTCCGCATTTGATTATATTCCTAAAGTCACGGTTGATCATGTTAAGGTCGCCCACGATTTATATGGGCTTATCCATCTTCAATTTGGTAATTTAATTATCTTATCTTCATTCGAACTTATCTTCGAACCTTAATTCTATTTGATTAAGGTTCCTCTAAATTTAAATCTCTGTTTTTTTTGAAAACCGTCCTTGGATCATCTCTTGGAAAATTTAGTTGGTTGTAGTTTGAAATTTTGTATACATCGAAATTATTATTTTGATAAGGATGACCATATTGTGTATATAAAAGTGAAATGTTTTCAATAAGGATTATATACCTTTTAAAAATGAAAATTTGAAGCTTTGAAAGGATTCAAAATTTTGAGATTTTTATAAGAAATTGATTTATATAAAACAAGTAAATAGATGTGAGGAAGAAGTTTTGAAAAAAATTAGTCTCGAAGACAACGAGTTTGCTTTTCGGTCTGAAGGACACTTTTTAGTGTAAACTGAAATGATAGTTACAACTATCATTCTGTGAATTACACTAAAAAGTGTCCTTCGGCCTAAAAAACAAACTTCTTTTCCCTGGAACTAAATTTTTCCATGAGCCTAAAAACCTTATAACTGAAGGGTTTTGAATTTGACATTTGAGAGATTGAACTCTGGTATTTTGAAAATTGGTTTTACGGTTTTGAAAATATATGATAATATGATTTGAAAGTATTTTCTAGATAAGAAATGTTTCATATGACTTCAAATGAGTTTCAATGATCTCAAAGAAATTTCAAGGAGGTTTTAAGAAAATAGAAGTCCAGAACCCACTTTTGTTGTTGGAAAATAATCTCGGTGATGAGTGCACGCATCATCGACATTGATATTCAAGCTTCAGAGTGGGGAAGAGGCCACTCTAGTAGCTTTTCTATGCGAGTGATTTTGTGAAACCAACTTTGATTTCAGATTTCGAAGTATGATTTGATTTTTGAAAGATATATGTATATATATTTGAAATGATTTGAAGTAAGCCTGGTGTTCAGTCCTCGAGTTTCAGATTTGATTTAGTATAACTCTATTCATAAAATTGATTTACTGATTTGTTGCTGATTCCCAACTCTTGGATTTGAAATTTGATTTCACTGACTATTTTAAAGGTTCGAACACTTGCAAATCGAGATTTAATTCTCGAAGCTAAGAAATTTCGAAGAGTATAAAATATTTGATAAAGTATATAAGTTTAGTTTTGTATGCTTAAATTATGAAGAGTATGGCTTAAATAAATTTGAAACTTCTGTTAAGTAAATTATTTTGCAAAAGGAAAATTGGATCTTTTGAATAGAAATAAATATTTTAAAGGTTTTAAAGGGATAGTTATAAATTTGGAAACCATTTTTGGATATAATTGATTTTGAGAAAATATTTTGTTGTGAAAATAGATTGGAATGTAAACCTAGTATTTATATGATGATTTTGGAAATGAATTTATTTGACCTAAATTATGTTGATTTGGAAACTTGGAATTATTTTCAAAACCTATCATTTAGAAACTTTGAAACTAGAGGTATTTAATTTGGAAGAAATAATTTGGTGAAATCGTATATGTTTTGAACCTGAATTGATATTGAAATGATTTGAAATTGAGAACCTTGTATTATTAAGTACTTGATTTGGGAGTTGTTGAACTTATATAAATTTGATTTGTATAAGTATGAAGTTTATTTGAAAACTATTGATTTGAAAGGTACTCAATTTGGAAAGAGAAATCTTATATAATCGAAGTCTATATAAGTATGATTTAATATACTATTGATTTTGAAAAGTATTCGATTTGAAAATGAAATCCTATATAATGGAATTTATACAAGTATGATATTTGAAAGTGATTTGAACAGGTACTATATGATATATATTTTCGAAGTAAAGATATGGGAAGTGCCTTCTGCTTCATATCCGCTCTGTGGCCACATTGTGGATTCATTCTATCGATATTATTCTCTTTAATTTTTGGTTTTTCGGATGTGATACTCGAGTGTCCCACCGTGGCGTAACCCATATTTTTTTTGGAGCATGACTGCATAGCGTAATTCGCCTGGCTGAGAAGGCCTAGGGTACGGATTGTTTCCTGGGGGATCCAGGCGTAATCATTATGTATCCTGTGAACTATGTAGGTCGCATTAGTAGCGAAATCCGCCTGGCTGAGAAGGCCTAGGGGTACGGACTGTTTCCTGGGAGATCCAGGCGTAATCAATGTGTATCCTGCGGTCTACTAGTCATCATGGCGTAACTCGCAGGGCTGAGAAAGCTTACGGATATGGATTGTTTCCTGGGGGATCCTAGCGTAACCATTATGTATCTACGAACCAAGGTTAGACAAAGGTTTTGGTTTGGTTGTTTTGTTTGGATTGTACTTTCCATATCTGTTTTTAAATGTTTTTCATGTATTTTCACTTGGTGTTGAAACAAGTCTACTAAGTACCTAGAGAATTCTAGCTTTGTGCCTGATGAACGCACTGCCAGAGTCTACGGGAACGAGGATAAACTTGTTAAGACATTGAGTGATAAAAGTATTTTGATAAAGTACTATACAAAGGGTATTTTGATCATTTATTTTACCCTTCCAAATAATTGAAATTTATATAGCTTTAGAATAATGGTTCATCCTTGTCTTCCAACCTATTTTCCCTTCTAGCTATTCCTATTTTCCATCTTGTTGAACTTACCAATAACAATAGTTATCAGGTATAATTCTAATCTTCTAGTCATCTTGTCTTTATCCTATTTCATTCTATCTTTTTCTGTGTTTTCCATACCTCGTTCCTTTTCGAGGATGAAAAGATTTGAGTGAGGGAGAGTGTAACTACCCTGTATTTTGTTATTATTTTAATTTTATATTTTAATTATTTTAAATGAAATTCCTGATTTAAAAACTTTATTTTATTTATTAAAATGGATAAATTTTGTTATTTTAAATATAAATTTTTATTTTTGTGTGAATTATAATTCCAAACCTGAATAAATGGAATATTTCCAAAAAAAAAGTGGATTTTTGGTCAAAATGGTCAAACTTTGACTTTTAAATTTAGAATTTAAATTTTTTAATTTTGTTTTTATTATGAAAATAGATTTAATTTCAAGAATACTGCCTTTTGTTTCGTTGAAATCAGATTAATATTGTGAAAGTTATGCTTTTTAAAATATTGTGTGTAAATGGTTTTATTTAACAAATTTGTTTATTTTAAATTTATATAAATAATATCTTTGTTTGTAAAATCATGTTCTAATTTGTGTAACATGATATGTTATGCATATATTTTATTTTTAAAACATTTTTTAAAGTATAGTTATAATTTTCAAATGTTGATTGTATATTGTTTTCAATTTTAAATTCTAGTTTCCATTTAATAAAGTATTTTCTTTATTTATTCCCTTCTTTTCCTAAAACTATTTATTTATTCTTCATAATATCTATATCTACCTTATTTTCTATTTTAATTATTTATACATTCATTTAGTAATTAAATGGATAAGTATTTAGATGCCTATTTATTTCTTGAAAAGAAATTTCAAATATATATACACGTTATTGTTTTAAAAGGCATACCTTTAAATGTTTATTTCAATTAAAATAAGTAATATTTTTGATTGATATATCATGTTATAATTTTGTATATATATGTAACATTACATGTTATGTATATATTTACAACAGTTGTCCGTTTTTGTTTCATTTAATTTGGATATATACTTTGTAAATTAAGTATCATACAAAGATGTGAATAGCAATTAATTTATACGTTTCTATAACCGTTTTCGTATTTATTTATATAGTGTTTATATAAATGGTATGTATTTATTGAATTATTTCTTTGTCATATATTTTATAAAATAGATGGGAAACAAAATAAATTAAAGATATGTTACCTATTTTTAATTAAAGGCATGCGTCACGTTTTGATTTATTACCTCTTTATCTTCCCATCCATTAATTTCATACCATAACTCCTCCATATTTGTTTCCATTTATTCCTTAATCCCTAGCCACCTATATCACTATATTCATGTGAAAATCTCTTCCCATCTTCATTTTTGCAACACAATTTCAGATCTGAGAAAAAAAAGTGGTAATGTCTTCTTCTTATTTTCTCTTCACTTTCCTTATTGATTTTTCAATATTTTGGCCATGCTCTTCTCTTTCCATGTTCGGCCATAGCCACCACCACCTCCTCCTCTTCACCAACCGCCTCCTATCACCTCCTCCTCCTCTGACCAGTCAAGGCCGTGCACTCCTTATGACAAAACTCCACCCAAATATATATATATATATATATATATATATATATATATATATTGTGATGCTTTGAAAAGAACTCCACAATTGTAAACCTTGATTTTGAAAATATTTTGTGAGGTAATTTTGAAAAGGAAATCCACTGCAATATATTTATTTTGGAATGCAATGTTTGAAAAATACGTTAATTTATTTAAAGATATGGCTTTGAAGGTATGTATATACGTACTTTTTAAAATTATATGTGTTTATGTAAACATTTTAGATTTCTCCAAAGAGGAAATTATGGGGACGCAATTTTCTTAAGTAGGGAGTCTGTATAACCCTAGATTTTGGGAAACACTTAATTTTAGTATATAATTGAGATTTAATTACTTAAAATGAAAATAATATATTATAATTGGATTGTGTATTAACTGACATATATATTTATTTTGGAATATGTATATGATTGTTTATATATTGATTTCATATACTATGGTAAATTGATTGAATGGATTGACAATTAGTTGAGCATTAATTGACATATATCCTAATTTTTGAATTATGTCTATAATATGAGTGCGCCTTGATTTCATGTGTTATGGAAAACTAAGAAATACAGTTATAGGCATCAAATTCTATATTTAGAGTTTTTAATTGTGGGCCTAATATGTATATACATATTTAGTGTAAATATATACATATATGTTTATATTTTATATATCTTAATTATGGAATTTTATTCAAAATTTGAAATTGGAATATATATTTATTTACTATATAAACATTGTGGGAAGTTAATTGCTTGGGTATCAATTAATTTTACATTAATTAGAATTGGCGGAAGTTATCCGGTTTTGACCCTAACCATTGGAAATAAAAGGGAAGGAATTGAAAATAAATTAAAAACATATTTTTTTTCTTCCTTCATCCTCTCACCATCCTCTTTACAATAGTATCACTATAAATATTTTCAAATCCTAAAATTATAAAATTAAAACATGTTGCCCTCAACACCAAACAATATCACTAGCTATCAAGAAGTTTGAACTTTGTTGTTATAACTCCACTACCTCTTCTTATTCTCTTGTAGCCATGCATTGAGTCCAAACCAGACCCATATCCGAGCCATACCATGTCATGGCCGAACCATATTAATTCCCTAGGACAAGCAATTGATTGTTGAAAGCATGGCCAAAGCAATTGTGTTCATTTTGCTTCTTATTTCAAAGATTGTTTCAATATATGTTGTACTGAATTTATATTTATATTTGTCTGGTTCTATTGGTTGCTACAAGATCAATAGCATGGCTCTCTTCCCACTTGAGTCTATAGTCATGTTATCATGCCTTCTGGGATTCATTCGTGTTGTTTGTTTTGCGAACTCCAGCTTTAAAAGGTGAGTAATCACACCTGACATTTATACTTATACGACTGTGGTTGATAGCAAGTGAAAGTGTAGACATTATTACATCATGTTATACTTGCCTGTGTTATAAATTATATGATGTTAATCATGTTTATTTATCTGTCATATCATCTGATACTGCTTTATGTTGTTATACTGTTTATTTTATTCTGTTCTCACACTGCAAGTTTCCTGTAGAATAGAATCACTATGGGTTGAAATGATACAATGCGAACGGACTTTAGAATAGGGAAAATCGTTATGGGCTGAAATGATAGGAGTGAATGATTTTTATTTATTTGTATTTGTCTTGGAATTGCGGGTTTGAAATAATCAAAACCCGAATATTTCACGGATTACGGATTCAAATGATAATTTCCGTATCACTTGATTTAGGTGTGAATTATTATCCGGACCCGTGGTTGATTCCAAAATATGATTTCTTATAAATTCATGTATTATAAATGAAATAAAAAATATATGAAATTTTACTTATATTGGATTTAAAATGGTTAAGTAGTGATTTTCTAAAAGTTAAATGTTATAAGTTAATAGATGGGTTGAGTGTAGTATGAAAGTTTGATTTAACCAAATAATGGGAGTTTAAGAAAAATATGGAATTATAAGATTAACTTGGTAATTAATATAATTGATGTATGAATTGGATAAATATAAAGTAAAATAAAATATCAAGTTATTTGTAAAACAAAGTTAAGCAACTTACAGTGCATTTTAAATTTAGGTAATTAGTTTAAAATGTTAAATAAATGGATAGTTAAATGGAACTTTTGGAATTTTACTTAACTTGGAAATGTGAAATTTGGTTTGAAATTAAAGGTTAAGTTAAGAAACAAAAAATGGAATTTACGTTATATAAATAAAATGGAAATTAAGTTATATTTGGAAAATGGTAATAAAAATTTGAGTGTTAAGTAATTGGTTAAAATGTGAAGAATAGGAAATTGTACACTTGAATTTATTAAGTGAATTATTGAAAATTTGATATTATTTATAGGAAATTTACTTTATAAAAATCATAAGTTAAAGGTTTTTTTAATGAACATTTTTGAGTGTTAAAATATGATTTTTATAATGTTTAAAGGGTTAAAATCAAAGTTTATTTGTGGCTGAAATTTTAATATTTGAAGTGTTTAACTAAATAAATGAACTCAGAAAAGGCTAAATTTTTGGGAATTGAATATCTGATTTGAAGGAATAATGACTTCACTTTTTAATGGTTTAAATGAATGATTTTAATTTGGAATCATAAATCATTTTGAAATTTATAACCACGGGTACACTCCTTTGTGTGTCACGTGATTTCCAGGTGATTGTTTGATGCACACCTTTGCTTTTAAGAGTGTGGCTAGAGGTGAGCAGTTACTGCAGCTCTACGCTACCCTAGTCACAATAACACTATTATTTGCATTGTTTACTTTAATATGGATATTTCTAGGATAGTGTTTATTACTACTTAATTGATGGTTTGACTGATCCTTAAAGGATGGGCGATCCCAAGCATCCTTTAAGTTATTGTGCATTGCTATTACAGTTCACTTGAGTTGGTTTACATTGTATAAGTATGTATGTCCTGACTCGAGTGTTTGTATTTTACTTTACGCTCGGGTCAGCCTGAGAATCACAGCTTTGGATTCACCTTTTGGAGCTAGAGTTTTGCTGGAGCATATCTGTATATCTATTTGTCTACTTCTTCTAGTTAATTCCTATTCGGTATCTGTCTCGGTATTGTTGTTTATGTATCTTGACTTCTATTGTATCTATTTTACTATGAGATTTTCTATATGTTTTGAGAGTATGTATACAGTTGCTTCATGGACTACTATGGTATTTTATTTCCGCTGCGAGTTTTCTGATATTTCTGTGTCTGTGATTCTGTGAATGATTTTATTTGCACTAAATTTCTTTACAATCCACTATTTTGGACCATTCAAGTCTGTGTAATAACTCTGTATATTGTGATTATTTTAATTTTACATTTTAATTATTTTAACTGAAATTCCTGATTTAAAAACTTTATTTTATTTATTAAAATGGATAAATTTTGTTATTTTAAATATAAATTTTTATTTTTATGTGAATTATAATTCCAAACCTGAATAAATGGAATATTTCCAAAAAAGTGGATTTTGGTCAAAATGGACAAACTTTGACTTTTAAATTTAGAATTTAAATTTTTGAATTTTATCTTTTATTGTGAAAATAGATTTAATTTCAAGAATACTGATTTTTGTTTCATTGAAATCGGATTAATATTGTGAAAGTTATGCTTTTTACAATATTGTGTGTAAATGATTTTATTTAACAAATTTGTTTATTTTAAATTTATATAAATAATATCTTTGTTTGTAAAATCATGTTCTAATTTTTGTAACCTGATATGTTATGCATATATTTTATTTTGAAAATATATTTTAAAGTATAGTTATAATTTTCAAATGTTGATTGTATATTGTTTTCAATTTTAAATTCTAGTTTCCATTTAATAAAGTATTTTCTTTATTTATTTTCTTCTTTTCCTAAAACTATTTATTTATTCTTCATAATATCTATCTCTACCTTATTTTTCTATTTTAATTATTTATACATTCATTTAGTAATTAAATGGATAAGTATTTAGATCCCTATTTATTTCTTGGAAAGAAATTTCAAATATATATATATATATATATATATATATATATATTATTGTTTTAAAAGGCATGCCTTTAAATGTTTATTTTAATTAATATAAGTGATATTTTTGGTTTATATATCATGTTATAATTGTGTATATATATGTAACATTACATGTTATGTAAATATTTACAACATTTGTCCGTTTTTGTTTCATTTAATTTGGATATATACTTTGTAAATTAAGTATCGTACAAAGATGTAAATAGCAATTAATTTATACCTTTCTATAACCGTTTTCTAATTTATTTATATAGTTTTTATATAAACAGTATGTATTTATTGAATTATTTCTTTGGCATATATTTTATTAAATAGATGGGAAACAAATTAAATTAAAGATATGTTATCTATTTTTAATTAAAAGCATACGTCACATTTTGATTTATTACCTCTTTATCTTTCCATCCGTTAATTTCATACCATAACTCCTCCATATTTGTTGCCATTTATTTCTTAATCCCCAGCTGCCTATATCACTATATTCACACGAAAATCTCTTCCCATCTTCATTTTTGCAACGCAAGGTCAAATCTGGGAAAAAAAAGTGGTAATGTCTTCTTCTTTTTCTTCTTTTCTCTTCACTTTTCTTATTGATTTTTTAATGTTTTGGCCATGCTTTTCTCTTGCCATGCTCGGCCATAGCCACCACCACCTCCTCCCCTTCACCATCCACCGCCTATCACCTCCTCCTCCTCTGACCAGTCAAGGCCGTGCACTCCTTTTGACAAAACTCCATCCAATATATATATATATATATATATATATATATATATTTCATGATGCTTTGAAAAGAACTCCACAATTGTAAACCTTGGTTTTGAAAATCTTTTGTGAAGTAATTTTGAAAAGGAAATCCACTTCAATATATATTCATATTGGAATGCAATGTTTGAAAAATACCTAATTTTTTTTTAAAGATATGGCTTTGAAGGTATGCATATACGTATTTTGAAAATTATATGTGTTTATGTAAACATTTAGATTTCTCCTAAGAGTAAACTATGGGAACACAATTTTCTTAAGTAGGGAGTCTGTATGACCCTAGATTTTGGGAAACACTTCATTTTAGTATATAATTGAGATTTAATAACTTAAAACGAAAATAATATATTATAATTGGATTGTGTATTAACTGACATATATCTTTATTTTGGAATATGTATATGATTGGTTATATATTGATTTCATATGCTATGGTAAATTGATTGAATGGAATGACAATTAGTTGAGCATTAATTGACATATATCCTAATTTTTGAATTATGTCTATAATATGAATGTGCCTTGATTTCATATGTTATGGAAAACTAACAAATATGGTTATAGGCGTAAATTCTATATAGCTTTTACTTGTGGGCCTAATATGTATATACATATTTAGTGTAAATATATACATATATGTTTATATGTTATATATCTTAATTATGGAATTTCATTCAAAATTTGAAATTTGAATGTATATATTTATTTACTGTATTAACATTGTGGGAAATTAATTGCTTGGGTATTAATTAATTTTACACTAATTAGAATTGGTGGAAGTTATTCAATTTTGACCCTAACTATTGGAAATAAAAGGGAAGGAATCGAAGATAAATTAAAAACATATATTTTTTTCTTCCTTACAATAGTATCACTATAAATATTTTCAAATCCTAAAATTCTAAAATTAAAACATGTTGCTCTCAACACCAAACAATATCCCTAGCTATGAAGAAGTTTGAACTTTGTTGTTGTAACTCCACTTCCTCTTCCTATTCTCTTGTAGTCGTGTATTTGAGTCCAACCAGACCCATACCCGAGCCATACCATGTCATGGCCGAACCATATTAATTCCCTAGGTCGAGCAATTGATTGTTGAAAGCATGGCCAAAGCAATTGTGTTCATTTTGCTTCTTATTTCAAAGATTGTTTCAGTATATGTTGTATTGAATTTATATTTATATTTTTCTAGTTCTATTGGTTGCTATAAGTTCAATAGCTTGGCTCTCTTCCCACTTGAGTCTATAGTCATGTTATCGTGCCTTCTGGAATTCATTTGTGTTGTTTGTTTTACGAACTCCAGCTTTGAAAGGTGAGTAATCACACCTGACATTTATACTTTTATGACTGTGAATTGATAGCAAGTGAAAGTGTAGAAATTATTACATCATGTTATACCTGCCTGTATTGTAGATTATATGATGTTAATCCTGTTTATTTATCTGTCATATCATCTGATACTGCTTTATGTTGTTATACTGTTTATTTTATTCTGTTATCACGCTGCAAGTTTTTTGTAGAATAGAATCACTATGGGTTGCAATGATACATACCCGAACAGACTTTAAAATAAGGAAAAATCGTCATGGACTGAAATGATAGGCTGAATGATTTTTATTTATTTGTATTTGTCTTGGGATTGCGGGTTTGAAATAATCAAAACCCGAAAATTTTACTGATTACAGATTCAAATGATAATTTCCATATCACTTGATTTAGGTGTGAATTATTATCCGGACCTGTGGTTGATTTCAAAATATGATTTCTTATAAATTTAATGTATCGTAAATGAAAGAAAGAAAAATATAAAATTTGACTTATGTTGGATTTAAAATGGTTAAGTGGTGATTTTCTAAAAGTTAAATGTTATAAGTTAATAGATGGGTTGAGTGTAGTATGAAAGTTTGATTTAACTAAATAGTGGGAATTTAAGAAAAAAATGGAATTACAAGATTAACTTGGTAATTAGTATAATTGATGTATGAATTGGATAAATATAAAGTAAAAGAAAATATCAAGTTATTTGTAAAATAAAGTTCTGCAACTTACAGTGTATTTTGGACTTAGGTAATTAGTTTAAAATGTTAAATAAATGGATAGTTAAACGGAAATTTTGGAATTTAACTTAACTTGGAAATGTGAAATTTGGTTTGAAATTAAAGGTTAAGTTAAGAAATAAAAAATGGAATTTAAGTTATATAGATAAAATGGAAATTAAGTTATATTTGGAAAATAGTAATAAAAATTTAAGTGTTAAGTAATTTGTTAAAATGTGAAGAATAGGAAATTGCATACTTGAATTTATTAAGTGAATTATTGAAAATTTGATTTTACTTATAGGAAATTTACTTTATAAAAATAATAAGTTAAAGGTATTTTTAATGAACATTTTTGAGTGTTAAAATATGATTTTTATAATGTTTAAAGGGTTAAAATCAAAGTTTATTTGTGGCTGAAATTTCAATATTTGAAGTGTTTAACTGAATAAATGAACTTAGAAAAGGCTAAATTTTTGGGAATTGAATATTTGATTTGAAGGAATAATAACTTCACTTTTCAATGGTTTAAATGAATGATTTTAATCCGAAATTATAAATCATTTTGAAATTTATAACCACGGGTACACTGCTTTGTGTGTCACGTGATTTCCTTGTGATTGTTTGATGCACACCTTTGATTTTAAGAATGTGGCTTGAGGTGAGCGGTTACTGCAGCTCTACGCTGCCCTAGTCACAATAACACTGTTATTTGCATTGTTTACTTTAATATGGATGTTTCTAGGATAGTGTTTATTACTACTTAATTGATGGTTTGACTGATTCTTAAAGGACGGGCGATCTCAAGCATCCTTTAAATTATTGTGCATTGCTATTACAGTTCACTTGAGTTGGTTTACATTGTATAAGTATGTATGTCCTGATTCGAGTGTTTTGTTTTATGTTACGCGTCAGCCTGAGAATCACAGCTTTGGATTCACCTTCTGGAGCTAGAGTTTTGCTAGAGCTTATATGTCTATCTATTCGTCTACTTCTTCCAATTTGTTCCTATTCGGTATCTGTCTCGGTGTTATTATTTATGTATCCTGACTTCTATTGTATCTATTTTACTATGAGATTTTGTATATGTTTTGAGAGTACGTATATAGTAGCTTCATGAACTACTATGGTATTTTATTTTCGCTGCGAGTATTCTGATATTTCTGTGTCTATGATTCCGTGAATGATTTTATTTGCTCCAAATTTCTTAACAATCCGTTTTTTTGAAGTATTCAAGTCTGACATGTGTGGATTATTGTCGATTTGAATGATCCGAAATAGTGGGTCGTTACACATTGTCTAACCATGGATCGTAGATATCAATGGTTACGCCTGGATTTCCCAGGAAACTTCGGTATCCGTAAGCTTTCTCAGCCCTACGAAGTACGCCATGATGACTAGTAGACCGTAGATATACAATGGTTACGTCTGGATCCCCCAGGAAACATTTGTATCCGTAAGCTTTCTCAGCCCTGTGGATTTTGCTACTAAAAATGACCTACATAGATAGCAGATACACAATGGTTACGCATAGATCCCCCAGGAAACATCCGTACCCGCAGGCCATCTCAGCCAGGCAAATTACGCTATGTAGTCACACTCGTAAGACCATGGGTTACGCCATGGTAGGACACTTGAGTAACACATCCGAAAAACAAAAATCAGAGAGAATAATATTGATAGAATGAATCCACAATGTAGCCACAGAGAGGATATCAAGCAGAAGGCACTTCCTATATCTTTACTTCGAAAATATATATCATATAGTACCTTTTGAATCAATTTCAAATACCGTACTTATATAAAGTCCATTATATATAAGTTTTCATTTTAGAATCGAGTACTTTCCAAAATCAATAGTATATCAAATCACTTCATACTTATACAAATCACCTTAATATAAGTTCAATAACTTCCAAATCAAGTATTTAATAAAACAAGGTTCTCAATTTCAGTTCCTTTCAATATTAGTACAGTTTTTAGAAGGAAAAACATATACGATTTCACCAAATCATTTCTTCCAAATCAATTATCTTGAGTTTCATGTTTCCAAAATAATAAGTTCAGAAAATAATCCAAATCAACATAGTTTATGTCAAACAAATCTGTTTCCCAAAAATCATCATAAATATACTAGGTTTTAAAATTTCAATCTATTTTCGAAACCAAATCTTTTCCTCAAGAATCACTTATCCTCAAAACGATTACAATTCTATACCTTTGAAAATTATTATTACTATCATATATAGTTTTATAAAAGATGTTACTAAGTTAAAACATTTAAACTAAATTTTATTCAAAATATTATGAAAACTAATTTTTTTTTCAAAACATTTCAAAACAAAATTTCATACTAGTATAATTCAAAATAGTTTTATTCATTTCTTAACAAACCAGTTTCAAACTTATTTAAATCATATTACTTCATACTTAAACGTACAAAACTATACTTATATACTTTATCAAATAATTTATACTTTTCAAAATTACTTAGCTTTGAAAATTTAACCTTGATTTGGAAGTGCTCGAACCTTCAAAATAGTCGAAGAAATCATATTTTCAATCCAAGAGTTGGAAATCACCAACAAATCAGTAAATCAATTCCAAAAGATAGGGTTATATCAATCAAATTCGAAACTCAAGAACTGAACACCGGCTCATTTCAAAACTGTGTCATGTATATATGCATATCCTTTCGAAAATCAAATTATACTTTGGAATTTGAAATCAAAATTGGTTTCGCAAATCACTCGCATAGCAAAGCTACCGAAGTGGCCTCTCCCCCACTCAAAAACTCGAAATCAATGTCGATGATGCATGCATTCATTACCGAAATTATTTTCCAGTGACATAAGTGGGTTTTGGACTTCTATTTTCTCGATGACTTCTTTTGAAATTTCTTCGAAATCATTGGAATTCATTTGAAGTCATTTGAAACATTTCTTATTCAGAAAATACTTTTAAATCGTATTATTATATATTTTCCAATAATCTTAAAACCAATTTCAAAACACCAAAATTCAATTTCTCGAATTTTAAATTAAAACCCTTCAGTTATAATAATTTTTATATAAATCCATTTCTTATATAGAATCTTCAAAATTTCAAGTCCTTTCGAAATTTCAAATTCTCGTTTTTAAAAGGTATACAATCCTTGTCGAAAACATTTTCGCTTTTATAGATAGAATAAAATCATACTTACCAAAATAATAATTCGATATATAAAACAATTTCTAAAATACAAACAAACCCGATTTTCAAAGAATGATTCAAGAATGGATTTCTAAAACAAAGATAGGATCATATGAACCGAGGGTATAGAATTCTCCGGTGAATCAATGCTAATTGTAATGGAGTTTCACCCATTTACAAATCATTCAAAGATTGGAGGGATCGCCTATTCTTATAGTGATCATTCGAAGTGGAGTTATGGGATACTCCGGAATCAAGAAACACGAATAGGGAGAGAAGATAATGGATTTTGGAACCGTAGGTCACGTTCCAAAGTCCAAAGGAAAAAACCAAATCAAGAGGAAGAAATTCAAGCTCGAATGAAAGTGATTCTGCAAATAAATTTACTATATATGCTAAGCTTGCCTAGAGCCAAAGCTTTGATACCAACTGTAACGACCTGATATTTTAGACCATTCAAATCGACAATAATCCACACATGTCAGACTTGAATTGCTCAAAATATCAGATTGTTGATTTAAAATTTGGCAAAGCTCAGCATATACAGTAAATAAATCAATCACAGAATCACGGATACAGAGTAATATATTGCAACGGAATAGATAAATAGTAGTTCATGAAGCTACTATATAAACATCAGAGTTAGAAATAAAATACAGCAGGATAACTCAAATAAACTGAAGTCTCGAATACAAATAGATGATACCTTTGAACCAATCAACTGGAAACAAACCGAAAGCTGAATCGATAGTTGGATCTCCAAATGAGCTCCAAACTCCAAAGGTGAGTCTCAAATGCTGTATCACTCGGTCTGACCTGAGCGTAAAACAAAACACAAAACACTCAAGTTAGGATTAACATTGTTATATCAATAAATCCAACTCAAGTGAAATATCAACTGAAATATAATTAATTTAAAGGATGTTTGGGATAACCGTCCTCTAAGGATCCGTGGAACTATCTACAATGCAAAAAATATACACTATAACACCATGGTCATTTCAATAAATTTATACTTGAAAACCAAATTGTCATTTCCATTGTTTATATATTTCCTCTATTTCACAAATAGATTCCAATCAATTCGAGTTCCAACTTCACATTTAATTCAATTTAGATTTATCCATTTTAATTCAATTCAGTTTTTAAATAACAAATTCAAATTTTATTGATTTCAAATACAGATCTGAATCACAAATAAACCATTTAAATTCTAGCATTTCAAAGCTTTAGTATTCAACATTTTCAAAGTTCAATTTAACGGTTTCATATAGATCTCGATTCAACTCATTATTATTTAGTCTAGAAATATTTACTTAATAAATTCAGTATTATTTAAATAACCTAAATTTACCCTTAAATTAAATGTTCCTTTCGATTAGTTCAAACTTGAAATATCCATTTAGTCTCTTTAAACCAAAAATCAAATTATAAAATCAATCTTAAACTTCAAATTCAATAGTTCAAATCGATTAAATTTAGTACAATTCTAAATTAAATATAATCTCGATTAATTCGGCTTTATCTTCTCAACCTTAACTTATTAAAATTATTACAACAATCTATTTTGATGTATAGATTTAAATAAATACTTAATCATATTATATGTATCAAATCAATCTCAACAATAATATTATTAACTTTTTATATAAAATTACCATATATATACACACACACAATATTTTAAGAACCAATATTTATTAAAAACCATATATTTCTTTTCAAAACAAAAGAAATTATTTTCAAACATTTATATATGGACCAATGATATCTGTATATATTTTTCTATCCTATGGTCAAGTGATATGGATATTTATCATTCAAATCCGTAATATATACGGGTAACTATCATTTCAACCCGCAATCCCAAATTCAATTCAATGAAAATCGCTTGGGTTTATCATTTCAACCCATAACGATTTTCTCCTATTTTAAAGTCCATTTGGGTATGTATCATTTCAACCCATAGTGAATTCTATACTAACAGGAAACTTGCAGAGTGATAATAGATAATATAAATATAACAATAGGCATATATCATCAATAACAATATAATATAAACAACAGGATATAATGTCATATCCCACATGTGAATGGTTACAGATAATAGTATATATAAAAATTTAAATAACTACAGCAGCATATTTAAATTGTCGTTTCAATTGAAATCAAATTTAATAAATAAAAGAACATTAATCGTGAGTGATTGCTCATCTTTCGAGGCTAGAGTGATAGGCAATGAAGTTGAGCTACGAAATCCAGGCACGAATCCAAAACAACAAATTCGACACGAATTCGACGGACAACTGATAAATAGAAATTGACGAGAACAAATCAGAATGAACTTGATATATACAGAAAATATATATTGGTTTCAAAATCAATTTCAATACATATATAAATAGAATTTTATATACATATATTCAAAACCAACGTGTTAAAAAAATCATTATATAATATATAATAAAACACATACAAATTCTAAAATAAATATTATTACAAACCTCTATACATATATACTTTGAAATCAACCATATGCTTATACTATAAACTTATTAAATAAATAAATAAATATATATATATATATATAAACCAATATGTAGAGGTCTAAACATATATATAAAGTACAGTAAAAGTTTATACTTTAAAGCATGCAAGCATATATATAAAACTTACATCATTTCGAAATCTAATATATATATACTTATCATTCATTATATACAGCGGTATAAACAACACTTAAATATAACTTGTCCAAAATTTTTACATATAACAACAGATTTTTCTCTTTCGAAAACAACAAACTGTATATATAACAGCTAATAGAACACAACCTACGTCTTAAAGTATGATATATATTGGTATAATACTTCTTTTATAAATTAATATATACTTTCTTCCAGAATATATATTATAAATGAACATTTGCTATGAAATAATACAACTGCAATACTATGAATACTTATATATACATATATATGATTAATGTACCAACTACAGACATATGCAAACCTTTATACTTTTTTTAAGACCAGTGCTTATATCACATTATACTACTATAAAGAAGATATTTATTACAAACATTGTAACTTACAGGTTTTGTAAACTCTTCGAAATATAAACACATATATATAACTATATAATATACACAGATTATATAACTTATATATATTTATTTAACTTATATATAATAGTTTATATTATAAACTAACATACTATATATATAAAAAACAATATATATATGTGTGTGTGTGTGTATGATTTCATAAACTGAAGTTATGTACGAATGTAAATTTTATATACACGTAAATAAACAAATACACATACTTACTGACGTATATATATATACCTTTGCAACTTTGTAAACTGTATTGTATATACCACATAATATAATATAAATAATATAACATACCCATATATAAAAGAGGAGATGATGGTGGTGGTCGGAGAAGATGGTGGTGGTTGAGGCCGAGCTAAACAAGAGGAAGCAAGGCAAAACAAATGGAAAAGAAAAAAGAAAAGTAGAAAGGAAGAAGCTATTACTTACAGATTTTTTTATGGCCGTGAGAAATGAAAGATGAGAAGTAAATTTTCACGTGAAAATGAGTTGGAGGCGGCTAGAGTTAAGGATGCACGGCTAAAATTTTGGAGAAGTTGTGGTAGGAAATCAAAAGGGTAGAAAATATAAAGGCAATAAATCAAACAAAACATATGCCTATAATTAAAACAAGTAACGTATTTTAATTGATTCGTTTCCTATAAATTAAAGAAAGATGTATACAAAAGAAACCTTCACAAAAAAAAATACAAGAACATTTAATAAATAAAATTCAAAAGGTATGCATTTAAGTCAATAACGTATATCTATTTGAAATTTCTTTCCAAGAAATAAATAAAAGATCTAAACACATAACTATTCAATTTATAAATGAATGTCTAAATAAATAAAATAGAAAGATAAGGTAGAGATTGAGATTATGAAAAATAAGTAAATAATTTTAGGAAAAATAGAAAATTAATAAAGAAAATATTCTATTTAGTTGAAACTAGAATTAAAATTTGTAAACATAATACAACTCACATTGGAAAATTTCAACTACTCTTATAAAATATTTTAAAAATAAAATATATATACATAACATGTCATGTTACACATGTAAATGCAAATTAGAACATGACATGACAAACAAAAATATTATTTATATGAATTAAAATAATCAATTTTGTTAAATAAAACAATTTACATACAATAGTTTAAAAAGCATAACTTTCACAATATTAATCAGATTTCAACAAAACAAAAGGCAGTATACTTAGAATTTTATTAACTTTCATAAAAAAAAGATAATTTTAAAAAGTTCAAATTTTAAATTTTTTAAATTAAAAGTCAAAGTTTGACCACATTGACAAAAATTCATATTTTTGGAAAATATTCTATTTATTCATGTTTGGAATTATAGTTCATGTAACGACCCGGAATTTGAGGCAATATCAATTTAATAATCCATGTTAATATTTAAATTGATTTGATAATTTTTCTTTATAATTTTAATTTCAACTGATAAATTTTTAATCTGGCAATATTGATAAGATTTGTTTTTCAAAGATAATAAAATTTTATTCTGTTTATAATATATATATATATATATATATTTGGTATGTATTGTGAATAGAATATCTTTTGTTTTAAATAAAGATTGAATTTACAAATTGTAATATATATATATATATGTATATTTTATAATTTTGATTTATTTTGAAATTTAATTTTAATCAATTGATAATTTATAATTGTAATTTAAAGCTTTGTTTAATTTATATTTTCAAAAGTTAATTTAGATTTGTTAAATTGTTTTCAAATTATAAGATAATTGTTTGATTTTAAAATATGAGATTGTTATTTATATTAAATATGATAGTTTAAAACGATTTAAACATTTTGTCTGTTTTCTTTAAAAGTGTTTAAATTTAAAATAGTTATAAATGTATCTATAAATGTTTTAGATTTTTAAATATATGTATAAGAAATTATTTATATTTTAATTAGTTTTAGAACATTTTCTTTTAAAAGTAAATTTATATTCACTTATATAAGAATTTATTTATAAAGTAACCTAGATAAGTAGGACTATATTTACATTTAGATTAAACAAAAGTTTATTAAAAACATTTGAGAAAGACATATGTAAATTTTATTTATTTAGTAAGTTGAGTAAGTTATATTTACATTTAAATTAATTAAAATTTAATTTAAAATGCTTAAGTACAAGTGTAACCATATAAACACCTCTAAATAACACTTGTAAGTAATTAAATCAAGTAAAGTGACAAATGTAAATGCTTGAAGACAAGAGGCTTTCATTTTTGAATTTAAAACATTTCTTTCTTTCTTCTTCTTAAATTAATTTCTTCCTCCATGAATTTAAAAGCAAATTAATGACAAATCTAAAAATTTGTTCTCAAAGCCTGAAATTAGGACCAGAGATTATATTTTGAAAATCTGAAGTAAATTAAAACCTGGAAACTGCAAATCTTTAACCTGCATTTTCAAAATGAGATCAACCTGCAACTTCAACATGCAAATGAAAATCTATTTCAATCCTTTAAATCATCAAATAGAAGGCATTTGCAACACCATGCAGTAGGATTTTATCTGCAAGCATCAAAACATTGTTCAGATCCAAGATGTTCAAAGGCCTGAAAAATAAACATGCTCTGCATATTTTAAATAAGGTGAGTAAATCATTTTAAAAGCAGTTTTAATTTATCTGTGATTTAATGATGATGCATGCAATTGAATTTAGCTATGATGATGAATAATTGCTACATGAATATTGTCTAATTGGTATGTTAAAGGTGTGAATTACCAGGAATTCAATTGATTGTATATAATTCATTCTCTGTTTGATTTTTTTTTTTGAAGTTGTTTCTTATGGAAAAAAAACAAAATATTTAAATCTAAGCAAAATTAGATCTTGGCATATGAATGGAAATGGTTTACTAATGTCCAATTATAATTTTAAAAATAGTTAGTGTAATTTTTAGCTTACAAATAATGTTAAAATAAGAATAACAGTAAAAAAATACTGTTATACATGAGAATCAAAAACCATTATTTTTGAATTGGATTACATGAATGAATTTATGAGTAGAAATCATGATTTTTAATACATGTTTTAAGATTTTTAGTTCAATGAATCAGGAGAATTTGGGGTTTGAACATTTGGGTTATTTTGGTGAATTGCCGAAGAACGAAATGATGATTTCAGCTGTAACTTTGGTCGAAGCTTGTTTTAGTATTGTAGATGTTGGGAAAATTGCAAGTGAATTTTTCTATTGATCGTGGTGTTCGAATTTAGATGAACTAGGGTTTTTATTTTGGTTTCTGCTCGGCTGATGGTCATGGATTTTGCGACTTGCACGAAGGACCGGAAGTGATCGCGTGGCTTGTGAGAGTAGTGGGAAGTCGAGTCGAAGGTGTAGCGTGGTCGGCGAGAATCATCGTTGCCGTGATGATCGGCGTTGAGTGGAATTTGTGTTCGCATTCCTGTATTTTCGAGCTCAGGGTCGAAATTTTGATGCTTGGTAGGATTTTTGGTTTTGGGTTGAAGAATGGCACGTTGTGGTCGCCGCTGACTTGGAGATGGCCGGAGGGAGGTTCGTTGACGTTTGGATCGCCGTGCAGTGTGCACGCATGCACGAATTGAGGGACTAGAATTTTCGAATTGGGGTAGAAAGGTTTCTCTCGGGTATAGTTTGTGCAAGCATCGGGGGCGACTCGAAGTTATTGAGTGCTGGGTTGCTTCGGGATAGGCACGAGTTTGTAGGGTGTTTGTCTCGAGTGTTTGGGTCATGGGTTTCTGGTTGTTCTGTAATGGTAGGTTGCCGATTTAAAACCTGTTAATGAAATATAGGTTGTAAATTTAACTTGTATTTGAATAATTGATGGTAAGCTTTAAAATGTTATAACAAGTTTGATAAAAGAAACAAATGTATAAAGTTAAAACTTGTTGTTTTGAAATTAAGTTAATCAAACTTTAAAATGTAAATTGAATTTACTTTCAAATTTAAATATTAAGATGATTTCTATGAAAGTAGTTTAACTTAATTAAAGTTTGAATTTTTATTTAAAAGGAGTATTTTGAATTTAACCATTAAATCAAAGGTTTTAAGTAATATCTTAAAACTAAGTTTTCAAAATTATATTGAAAATGAATATGTTTAAATTTGATGATTAAAAGTGTTTTAAATTTCAAATTGATTTCTAAATTCCTTATTTTCCAAAATAGGTTATTGTTATGATTTTGGAAACCAAATTAAATAGTTGTTTTAAGTTATTAAAATTTGATTAATTTCAAATAATTTATTTATGAAGATAAATAAGGTTAAATTATTTGGATAATTAACTTAAGAATACTAATTTAATATGATTTGTTTATAAGTAAGGTTTAATTAAGATTTATTATTTTCTTAATTAATTAAAGATTTAAAAATATAAGAAGTTAGTTAATTATTTATTTAATTAATTTGAAATAATTAGTTAATTGTTTATTTAATTTTACTTAATCACTTAATTATGGATTAATTAAGTGTAATTACTTGAGAAGTAATTACTAGTTAATTTTTGGAATGCAATTAGGAATGTAAATTACTTATGAAAGTAATTTAAGGGAATTACTCATGGGAGAAATTAATTGATGTGATAAATGGTTAATCACATGTTGTAATTAATTAAGGAATTAATTAGTATTTTTTTTAAATTTAACTAATTATGAAGTAATAAATTAATTAAAGAATTAAGGATTGGTTAATGATGGAAGTAATTACTTGTTAAGTAATTAATTAAGAAAGTAATCAAAATTTATTAATAAAGTAATTAGAGATAATTAATTATGTAAGTAATTAAGAGTAAATTACTTAATTATTTTAGTTAATTAATTAATAAGATTAATTAATTAATGAAATGTGTTTAATTAAAGATTAATTACTAAGTGTTATTAATTAAAATGTAATTAATTAATAAAGAAATTAATTAACGATTTATTTATTAATTAAATTTAATAATAATTACTTAATAAAGTAATTAAAGATTAATAAATTAGATTTATTAATCAAGGGTTAACCTAATTTAATAACAATTTAATTAATTAAGATAATTAATTATAAATTATTAATTTCTGATTATGATTAATGAGTTGATCAATCACAAGTTAATTATTTAACTAAAGAGAATTATTAATTAATGGGGATCATTAATTAATGTAATTTATGATATTAATCAAAATTGATTAATATAAGTGATAAATTTAAGTGTGATTAATTAATTGTAATTAATTGAGTTTAATGCAATTAATTATAGTTAATTAATAGAAGTAAATGAAGGATCATTAATTATTGTAATTAATGATAGTAATTAAAGGTTAATTACTGTATATGGTTAAGGATAATTACTTGAATGTAATTAAAGTATAATTAATCAAGGAAGATTAATTTGGGAAGATCATTAGAGATGATTAATTTATTTGGAATAAATAAATGAAGGAGGATTTTAGGTAATCAAATTGATTAAGAGTTAATCAACTCTGCTTGGTTGATTGATTAATATTGGTTGATTAATTGATATTGGATGATCAATATTGAGTGATTGATATTGGGTGTTTGATATTGGTTGATACTGGATGATTTGGATATCTATGATATGTCATATGCTGCATTGTGGAGATGAATGTTTGACGTGAATTATCTATTGTGATAATGTTATTCATATATCTGTTATATCACCTGTAACAACCCTATATTTTGTAATTATTTTATTGTATATTTTAATTATTTTTAATGTAAGATTTTGATTTAAAAATTTATTTTACTTATTTGAAATGATTAAATTTATTATTTAAATATAATCTTGATTTTTATATGAGTTATAATTCCAAACTTGTGTAAGTTGAATATTTGCCTGAAATGCTAATTTTGGTCAAAATAGTCAAACTGTGACTTTCAACTTAAAATTTTAAAAGTTTAAAAATTTAATTTTTTTTTCTTTTATTATGAAAGTACATAAAATTCTAAGAACATCACTTTTCGTTTCGTTGAAATCGGATGTAAATTGTGGAAGTTATACCCTTTACAATATTGTGCGTATATAGGGTTATTTAACAATGACTATTTTAAATTGGATAAGTTACTTCTTCTTGGTTATATTTTATTTTAATATGTAATAATATGTTACATTATGTATATTTTGACTTTTAAGTATTTTTAAAATGATAATATAATTTTTCTAAAGTTTATTTGAATTTATTTCAATTTATAAAGCCTAGTTGGATATTTACTGCATTTTTCTTTATTTAACTTTCTATTTAATATAAATTGAATTATTATTTTACTTTGAAAATGTTTTAAAACAATTTTTAATTCAAATTTTGTGTTATATTTTTTTGTGAAGTAATAAATTTTCCAAAGTCATTGGAGATTTTCTTGTAATTTTTATGTCAGGGTTGCTATTTTTAAGCAATTTCTTATTTCCTTTTTCTATTTTACTTAAACTAAATTATTTATTTTACTTTATTCTTACTTAGTTTCGGTTTTAAATAACATTTCTAAGTTTATTTTGTTTTTGTAAAATTAAAAAGAAAAGGAAATGCAAAAGGTTTAGAAAGTTAAGAGATCTTAAAAGCCTGAAACGTAAAGACGTTTTATCCGTTTCTTTTTGCAATTAATACATCAATTTATCTTAGCCATTCTTTTCCTCATCCTTCGCAGCCGAATCCCTCATATTATTCATGAATTTTCAAGCTCCAAAACCCTAAAAATCATGGCCTCCATCTTGAGAAAAAATCTGGCAATGGCTACATCTTTTTTCTACCTTTTTCATCTCATTTTCTACGTATTTTGCCTAGTTTTCTATGCTTTCTGGATTGGCCTCTACCACCCACCATCACCACCATACTCTCCACCATCCCCTACCACTCTTCCTTGGCATCATCTCCAGCCATCATTTCAGATCCATCCATGGCCACACCTCCCTTGGTGACAAAACTCCACAAAATTGCAAATAATGTCCAAAACAATGCACTAGCCACCACTATTACTTCACCACCTTCATACTTCACCATGGCCACCACCTTTAGCCACGACCACCACCTTGCTACCACCACTACACTTCATCTTAGCCTCTGTCCAGATCTGAAATTTACATGGCCAAGACTCCATGAACCAAAACTCCACAAAAACAATGCATAAAGCCTTGAAACATTCATGATAGCCACCTTATCACTTCATATCTTCATCCACCACCTTGGCCACCACCATAGGCCGCCACCACCACCTTTTCCAGACCTCCCAACACCCCTCCATCTACTGTCCAAACCTGTACAAGTATGGCCAAGCCCCACTTGACCCAAGGCCGAGCCTTGTTGTGCTCAAAAACTTCATATATGTTGCCTTGACCAATTGTATGCTTCATGTTATAACCCTACCACTCCATACTCCTTCTAGCCGTGAGTTATGGTGCCAAACCTGAGCTATATCATCATCATGGCTGAACCCAAGAACCTCCTAGGCCAAGAATTTGAATGGTTAAAGCAAGGTCAAGTAATCTATTCCTTTGTTGCTTCGTATTTTCATTGTTTCAACATTGTTTTGCGTTGAATATTTATGTGTGTATTGTCTTGTTTTGGTTATTGTTTACAAGAAAAATATCAAGGCTCTCCATTCATTCAAATCAAAAGTCATGCTATATCGTGCTTGTCGTGATTTCGAAATTGCACTTGTGTTAGTTGTTTTGGTCTTCAGCTTGAAAAAGTGAGTCTTTCTCACTCTGACATTTATACTTATGAAAAGTGAATTGATGACAAGTGTTCAGTAATAAAAAATGTTTATGCAAGTTAATGATGATCATATGATATGCTATGCCATGTTATTACCATATTATTACCATGTTAAAACTGTTAATTTTCACCTGACATATGATATATGACTGTATATTGTGATACTGACCTTGTTTATATTATTTCTGTATATGATCACACTGCAAGTTCCCTGTTAGAAAAAAAGTTATTGGCTGAAATGATAGGCCTGAATGGTTTTGAATTTTTCATTTTGACTTGGGATTGCGGGATTGAAATGATAAAACCCGGATTTTCTTTGTAAATTATGGGTTGAAATAATATTACCCATATCACTTTACCTAGCGTAGAAAATTATATACAGGCCCGTAGTTAAAATATGTTTTTCTAAAATTTTAAATATTTTAGAAATTTAATTATTACAATATTTTGATTTTAAATTTAATAAAAAAGGATTTTTGTAAATTATTATTGATTTTCTGAATAATTGTAAGTGAAATGAATTAATGAAAAAGTTAGAAATTTTGAACGTAAGTTATTTTGGAAATTTTGATTTAATTATAATTGGAAATTTAATTGAATATGAAATTATGATAAATTTATGATAATTTGAATTTAAATAAATTTAAAGTAATTTTTATATCACATTAATGATTTTAATAAAGTTGAAATGTGAAATGAATGAATATTGTAAGTTGAAATTTTGAAATATAACTAAAACTGAAAATTTATGAAATTGACGTAAAAGTGAACTTTTAGTTAAGTAAATAAAAATAAAACAAAGTTATATTTGAGGATTTGAACTTAAGTGTTAAGTTGAAATTTAATGTAATGGATTTTAAAAATTCAACATTGCATTTTAATAAGTGAATTATTATTAAATCTTGATTTTTGAATGGAAATTTAACTTTATAAAATCATGAACTTGAGGAAAATTAAATGATGTTTATAAATGTGAAAATGTATGATTTTATAAGTTAAAAATTATTTTAATAAAAATATAATTGGTTGAGAAATTTTATTGAATATTTGAATTTAATTGAATGCATTTTTGAAATGCTATTAATTACAATGTAAATGATATTACAGCATTTGTAAACGCTGTAGTTGATGATAATGAACTAAAAAGCTAAATTGAATTAAAAGCTATTATAGCAATCTTTGTAAGTGCTATAATTTTTGAATTTAACTAAGTTTTTCGAAATTTAAGTAAACCTAGTATAACATTTTAAAATGCTGTCTTTTGTTAAATTGAACTGTTTTGAATGTAACTTTCGGTATAAGTTTCCTAAATAATGCAAAAAGTGAATTTTCACGGTTTTGATAAACTTAAGTGAATAAATAAACTTTGGAAGTTGAAATTTTTGGAAATTTAATAATTTAATTATTAAACGTAATAACTTCATTGAAATGATAAAAAAAGAATTTTTGGAATATAAACTGTTTTGAAATATGAATTGAAATGGTATTTTAGATTGAATAAAATGAATAATGATTTGAAATGAATGAAGTTTGAAAAGATACGATATTTTGATATATTAAAATGATTTGAAATGAAGTCTTGAAAGGATATGATATTTTGATATATTAAAATGATTTGAAACGAAGTTTTGAAAGATATGATATTTTTGATATTAAATGATTTGAAAACGGAGTTTGAAAGATAGGACATTTTGATATTAACATGATTTAAAAAGAAGTTCTGAAAGATATGATATTTTGGAACCGAAACTTTGAAAGGTTATGATATTTTGATATATCAAAATGATTTGAAAGGTAGTGTTGAAAGGGTATGAAAATTTAATATATTGAAATGGTTAGAAATGACTTGATATTTATTTTGATAAATATTTGAATTGAAAGATATTTTACGATGATATATTAAAATGGTTTTGGAATGATTTAATCTTTATTTTGATAAAGATTTGGATTGAAAAGGATATTTTATTTTGAAGTATAAAATATTGTTTTAAAGTTATAACTACGGGTTATAATAACGATTGGTTGTTAAAGAGACCGAGATCGAATATTGTCTTATAGCCGGCCAATACCGAAAACCACTTTAACAACTGTGTACGCGATGGAGATTCCAGAATGAAGTAGGATGGTGGCGACGTTCTCGAGGTATATTACGTGGACCCAACTCCCGTGAGTTGGCATATATGACTAAAACAGGAGCTATACCGGGCTACACAAATGGTCGCACCCTTTCATCGAGCATGCTCCATCGGAAACCATTCTATTACCGTTGTGATTCGATTCGGTGGCGCCACTTTGATTCGGGGGTATTGTTCGAGGTGGGCGGAAGCTGCTGGCTTGCCGTCACCACCGGTCCGGGAGTGAAAACGGTGTATCCACCCTAGCATTGCCTCGCGTGCCGTGTCATATCCTTATATCGAGCTCACTACGATTTTGGTTTTAAAGATCCGACCGCGTTAAGGTTCACCATCCCCTTAACGCTATTTTCTATATGATTATACTTTACTGATTAGAAACTACCGTATATAGCGTATATTACTACATAGTAAATAGTTTAACGGATCCTTGAGGATGGGCGGTCCCAAGCATCCTTTAAGTTACTGATGCATTTTGTTACTGTTCACTTGAGTTGATTTACAGTTTATAAGTATTTATGTCCTAACTCGAGGGTTTTGTGTTTTGCTTTACGCTCGGGTTAGATTGATTGAGTTAGCATTCAAGATTCACCTTCGGCGTTGGAGCTTTCCTTGAAGATCCAGCCATCTATTTTGTTTCAGTATCCAGTGGTTCAGTGATATATCTGATTTGCACCTGATGTATCTAGTTACTGTTGTGTCTTATTTAACTCTGATGTATCTCATATTTATATAGTAGCTTCACGAACTACTATATCTTTTTTTTCCGCTGCATTTTTATATACTCTGTATCTGTGATCTGTGATTTTTATTTACTGTATATTCTGAGGTTTGCCAAAATTTTATTTACAACACGGTATTTTGAGCAATTCAATTCCGGCATGAGTGTCTGCCTATGCACTTATAATGGATGCAAATGGTTGAAAATACTGAGTCGTTACAGTTGGTATCAGAGCTTTGGTAGCTCTAGACAAAACTCAGCATATGGAGTGAATGTAGTTATAGAATCACTTTCATTCGAGTATGAATCTCTTCCTTTTTGACTCAATTCATTTGAATTTGGAACATTCCCTACGGTTCCAAAATCCATTCGTATCCCTCACTATTCATCTTCTTTTGACTCTGGAGCATTCCATAACTCCGCTTCGAATGATCTTTCTATTGAGTCGGCGGTCACGCCAATTTCAAATTTAATTGAAAAAGAGGGAAAACTCCTTTGCAGTTAGCATCGATTCACCAGAGATTCTTATGTATCCTTGGTTTAGATGCTAATATCTTTCGTTATTTCAAACTCTAACTCTTGAGATCGAATGTAGATTTACCCTAGAAAAATCAACATTGATCTTATTCTTTAAGTCACGGTTGACCCGGTTAAGGTTGCTCGTGATTTATATAAGCTTATCCATCTTCCTATTCTGTTATTTAATCATGTCATCCTTGTTTCCAACTTATTTTTAAATCAAAATCTCCATTGATTTGTGTTAATCAAAAATTTGAATCTCTATCCTTCTTTGAAAATCTATTCATGTATAGTGTTTTTGTAAACTAATATTTAAAATTAAAATGTTTTATATATTGTGTTGTTTGAGTTGTTGATGCTGATTTGGGTTTCTGATCGATTCGTCTGACCAACGCTATCGATAGGATTTCTAAAACACTTTGACAGAACAAACGGAAACAATATATTTAAAAAAAAAATTGGTTAATGAAATAAATTTTGATATATAAGTAAATTTATGAAACTTAATGAAATGATTTAATTTTATAATTTGAAATGATAATACTTGATTTATCATTTATTGTTCTACAAATAGATCTATAAATATTTGTTTATGAATTTATTTGGGAACTGAAATGAATTTAAAACAAGAATTTGAGGATTTAAATTCCGATTATTTCGAACTTTGGTTTAAAGTCCTAAAAGGTTATATTATTTAAAGTATTTTGAATAGAATTTGTTTTCAAAGAATTTTAAAGGTTTAAAATTAGTGCTCTTCTCTTTGTCGCAGGAAAATAACTTCGGTGATGATCGCGACATCATCGACGTTCATTTTCGAGTTTCGAAGTTAAGAGACTGTTCTGTAGTCTTGCTACAGCTTTGTTTTGGGAAATTAAATTGATTTTAATTTCTAATATATGACTTGATTTATAATATATATATATATAGATATATATGATTGAAATTTGATTTGACATATTATATATGTATATATATTATTTCTTATCTCTAAATGGTCTGAAGAAATCAGAAATTTAATTCTTAAATTCTATTTTTAAAGAATAATTTCAATTATAAAAAGAAAATAAAAAAATTGAATAAATGATTCAAGCTTGAAATGATTGAATTGGAAATTTTATTTGTATAATACAATTGCATTCAAATATAACTTACCAAAATTTCAGAAGTTAAAAATGTAATTGGATAATATACGATATAAAAAGACTTTATAAATAAAATTTGAGTAGTTATAATAAATGTTATACACTTAAATTTTAATTATAAAATGATTAACAGAGGTAAATATAATAAAGGGTAATTGAATGACTTACAATAAAATGATGTTAAAAGAACTAAGAATAAAAGGAAGTAGTTACAAAAAAAAAGTGTAAATATATTTAACATGAGTGATAAATATATTGAGAGGAATAAATTTAATTTTGATTAGGAATAAAGAAGAATAAAATTTATTAAGTACACTGTGAGTGTAATAAATGATTATTTTTCAAACCCATGGTTTTAAAAATGGTTAATTTTTGATGATTGGATAATAAGATAATGAAATTTGAGATAGTTAAGATTTATTTAACTTGTGTAAAGATTTATTCCCTGTTTAAGTTGAAATCTCCATGCTTTCAAATTCATTTCCTTATTTTGTTTTTCAAACTATCTTTTGGTTGTCCTTATCATCCTTATCTTGTTATAGACCGGTATAGGCATCTTTCTATAATCTTTCTGTTTAGAAATCTTTCTATAATCTTTGATAGACCTTTGGTAATCATTTTGAATCCACCTTTTTCGTGCTTGTGTTCTTGATTCTGGAGGATCTTGGAAAGATCACCTCCACCTTGTAAAACTTACCTATAACAACAGTTATCAGGTACAACTTCAATCTTCTTGTCATCTTATCTTAATCGTATTTCACTCTATCTTTTCTGTGCCCTTCCATACCTCATTCCTTTTCGGGGACGAAAAGTTTTGAGTGGGGGAGAGTGTAACAACCCTGTATTTTGTAATTATTTTATTGTATATTTTAATTATTTTTAATGTAAGATTTTGATTTAAAAATTTATTTTACTTATTTGAAATGATTAAATTTATTATTTAAATATAATCTTGATTTTTATATGAGTTATAATTCCAAACTTGTGTAAGTTGAATATTTGCCTGAAATGCTGATTTTGGTCAAAATAGTCAAACTGTGACTTTCAACTTAAAATTTTAAAAGTTAAATTTTTTTTTTCTTTTATTATGAAATTACATAAAATTCTAAGAAGATCACTTTTCGTTTCGTTGAAATCGGATGTAAATTGTGGAAGTTATACCCTTTACAATATTGTGCGTATATAGGGCTATTTAACAATGACTATTTTAAATTGGATAAGTTACTTCTTCTTGGTTATATTTTATTTTAATATGTGATAATATATTATATTATGTATATTTTGACTTTTAAGTATTTTTAAAATGATAATATAATTTTTCTAAAGTTTATTTGAATTTATTTCAATTTATAAAGCCTAGTTGGTATTTACTGCATTTTTCTTTATTTAACTTTCTATTTAATAAAAAATAAATTATTATTTTACCTTGAAAATGTTTTAAAACCATTTTTAATTCAAATTTTGTGTTATAATATTTTTTGTGAAGTAATAAATTTTCCAAAGTCATTGGAGATTTTCTTGTAATTTTTATGTCAGGGTTGCTATTTTTAAGCAATTTCTTATTTACTTTTTCTATTTTACTTAAAATAAATTATTTATTTTATTTTATTCTTACTTAGTTTCGGTTTTAAATAACATTTCTGAGTTTATTTTGTTTTTATAAAATTAAAAAGAAAAGGAAATGCAAAAGGTTTAGAAAGTTAAGAGATCTTAAAAGCCTGAAACGTAAAGACGTTTTATCCGTTTCTTTTTGCAATTAATACATCAATTTATCTTAGCCATTCTTTTCCTCATCCTTCGCAGCCGAATCCCTCATATTATTCATGAATTTTCAAGCTCCAAAACCCTAAAAATCATGGCCTCCATCTTGAGAAAAAATCTGGCAATGGCTACATCTTTTTTCTACCTTTTTCATCTCATTTTCTATGTATTTTGCCTAGTTTTCTATGCTTTCTGGATTGGCCTCTACCACCCACCATCACCACCATACTCTCCACCATCCCCTACCACTCTTCCTTGGCATCATCTCCAGCCATCATTTCAGATCCATCCATGGCCACACCTCCCTTGGTGACAAAACTCCACAAAATTGCAAATAATGTCCAAAACAATGCACTAGCCACCACTATTACTTCACCACCTTCATACTTCACCATGGCCACCACCTTTAGCCACGACCACCACCTTGCTACCACCACTACACTTCATCTTAGCCTCTGTCCAGATCTGAAATTTACATGGCCAAGACTCCATGAACCAAAACTCCACAAAAACAATGCATAAAGCCTTGAAACATTCATGATAGCCACCTTATCACTTCATATCTCCATCCACCACCTTGGCCACCACCATAGGCCGCCACCACCACCTTTTCCAGACCTCCCAACACCCCTCCATCTACTGTCCAAACCTGTACAAGTATGGCCAAGCCCCACTTGACCCAAGGCCGAGCCTTGTTGTGCTCAAAAACTTCATATATGTTGCCTTGACCAATTGTATGCTTCATGTTATAACCCTACCACTCCATACTCCTTCTAGCCGTGAGTTATGGTGCCAAACCTGAGCTATATCATCATCATGGCTGAACCCAAGAACCTCCTAGGCCAAGCATTTGAATGGTTAAAGCAAGGTCAAGTAATCTATTCCTTTGTTGCTTCGTATTTTCATTGTTTCAACATTGTTTTGCGTTGAATATTTATGTGTGTATTGTCTTGTTTTGGTTATTGTTTACAAGACAGATATCAAGGCTCTCCATTCATTCAAATCAAAAGTCATGCTATATCGTGCTTGTCGTGATTTTGGAATTGCACTTGTGTTAGTTGTTTTGGTCTTCAGCTTGAAAAAGTGAGTCTTTCTCACTCTGACATTTATACTTATGAAAAGTGAATTGATGACAAGTGTTTAGTAATAAAAAATGTTTATGCAAGTTAATGATGATCATATGATATGCTATGCCATGTTATTACCATATTATTACCATGTTAAAACTGTTAATTTTCACCTGACATATGATATATGACTGTATATTGTGATATTGACCTTGTTTATATTATTTCTGTATATGATCACACTGCAAGTTCCCTGTTAGAAAAAAAGTTATTGGCTGAAATGATAGGCCTGAATGGTTTTGAATTTTTCATTTTGACTTGGGATTGCGGGATTGAAATGATAAAACCCGGATTTTCTTTGTAAATTATGGGTTGAAATGATATATTACCCATATCACTTTACCTAGCGTAGAAAATTATATACAGGCCCGTAGTTAAAATATGTTTTTCTAAAATTTTAAATATTTTAGAAATTTAATTATTACAATATTTTGATTTTAAATTTAATAAAAAAGGATTTTTGTAAATTATTATTGATTTTCTGAATAATTGTAAGTGAAATGAATTAATGAAAAAGTTAGAAATTTTGAACGTAAGTTATTTTGGAAATTTTGATTTAATTATAATTGGAAATTTAATTGAATATGAAATTATGATAAATTTATGATAATTTGAATTTAAATAAATTTAAAGTAATTTTTATATCATATTAATGATTTTAATAAAGTTGAAATGTGAAATGAATGAATATTGTAAGTTGAAATTTTGAAATATAACTAAAACTGGAAACTTATGAAATTGACGTAAAAGTGAACTTTTAGTTAAGTAAATAAAAATAAAACAAAGTTATATTTGAGGATTTGAACTTAAGTGTTAAGTTGAAATTTAATGTAATGGATTTTAAAAATTCAACATTGCATTTTAATAAGTGAATTATTATTAAATCTTGATTTTTGAATGGAAATTTAACTTTATAAAATCATGAACTTGAGGAAAATTAAATGATGTTTATAAATGTGAAAATGTATGATTTTATAAGTTAAAAATTATTTTAATAAAAATATAATTGGTTGAGAAATTTTATTGAATACTTGAAGTTAATTGAATGCATTTTTGAAATGCTATTAGTTACAATGTAAATGATATTACATCATTTGTAAACGCTGTAGTTGATGATAATGAACTAAAAAGCTAAATTGAATTAAAAGCTATTATAGCAATCTTTGTAAGTGCTATAATTTTTGAATTTAACTAAGTTATTCGAAATTTAAGTAAACCTAGTATAACATTTTAAAATGCTGTCTTCTGTTAAATTGAACTGTTTTGAATGTAACTTTCCGTATAAGTTTTCTAAATAATGCGAAAAGTGAATTTTCACGGTTTTGATAAACTTAAGTGAATAAATAAACTTTGGAAGTTGAAATTTTTGAAAATTTAACAATTTAATTATTAAACATAATAACTTCATTGAAATGATAAAAAAAGAATTTTTGGAATATAAACTGTTTTGAAATATGAATTGAAATGGTATTTTAGATTGAATAAAATGAATAATGATTTGAAATGAATGAAGTTTGAAAAGATACGATATTTTGATATATTAAAATGATTTGAAACGAAGTTTTGAAAGGATATGATATTTCGATATATTAAAATGATTTGAAACGAAGTTTTGAAAGATATGATATTTTTGATATTAAATGATTTGAAAACGGAGTTTGAAAGATAGGACATTTTGATATTAACATGATTTAAAAAGAAGTTTTGAAAGATATGATATTTTGGAACTGAAACTTTGAAAGGTTATGATATTTTGATATATTAAAATGATTTGAAAGGTAGTGTTGAAAGGGTATGAAAATTTAATATATTGAAATGGTTAGAAATGACTTGATATTCATTTTGATAAATATTTGAATTGAAAGATATTTTATGTTGATATATTGAAATGGTTTTGGAAATGATTTAATCTTTGTTTTGATAAAGATTTGGATTGAAAAGGATGTTTTATTTTAAAGTATAAAATATTGTTTTAAAGTTATAACTATGGGTTATAATAACGATTGGTTGTTAAAGAGACCGGGATCGAATATTGTCTTATAGCCGGCCAATACCGAAAACCACTTTGACAACTGTGTACGCGGTGGAGATTCCAGAATGAAGTAGGATGGTGGCGACGTTCTCGAGGTATATTACGTGGACCCAACTCCCATGAGTTGGCATATATGACTAAAACATGAGCTATACCGGGCTACACAAAGGGTTGCACCTTTCCATCGAGCATGCTCCATCGGAAACCATTCTATTACTGTTGTGATTCGATTCGGTGGCGCCACTTTGATACGGGGGTATTGTTCGAGGTGGGCGGAAGCTGCTGGCTTGCCGTCACCACCGGTCCGGGAGTGCAAACGGTGTATCCACCCTGGCATTGCCTCGCGTGCCGTGTCATATCCTTATATCGAGCCCACTACGATTTTGGTTTTAAAGATCTGACCGCGTTAAGGTTCACCATCCCCTTAACGCTATTTTCTATATGATTATACTTTACTGATTAGACACTACCGTATATAGCGTATATTACTACATAGTAAATAGTTTAACGGATCCTTAGAGGATGGGCGGTCCCAAGCATCCTTTAAGTTACTGATGCATTTTGTTACTGTTCACTTGAGTTGATTTACAGTTTATAAGTATTTATGTCCTGACTCGAGGTTTTTGTGTTTTGCTTTACACTCGGGTCAGATTGATTGAGTTAGCATTCAAGATTCACCTTCGGCGTTGGATCTTTCCTTGAAGATCCAGCCATCTATTTTGTTTCAGTATCCAGTGGTTCAGTGATGTATCTGATTTGTACCTGATGTATCCAGTTACTTTTCTGTTGTATCTTATTTAACTCTGATGTATCTCATATTTATATAGTAGCTTCATGAACTACTATCTCTTTTTCTTCCGCTGCATTTTTATATACTCTGTGTCTATGATCTGTGATTTTTATTTACTGTATATTCCGAGGTTTGCCAAAATTTTATTTACAATACGGTATTTTGAGCAATTCAATTCCGGCATGAGTGTCTGCCTATGCACTTATAATGGATGCAAATGGTTGAAAGTACCGAGTCGTTACATCACCTTGAATATGAGTTTAAATTGTTAAACCCTTAAGTACAACTTGGACATTAAAATGGCGTTTGGTTTCGGTGAGACCGGGATCGGGTATCCATATTTGGGATCCGAAAACCACATCGATCCCAAATTAAACGATAGGTCGTGAATCCAAGTGGAGCAAGTGAAGATTCGAGGTGTAAGGACTATACGTCAGATGACTCTGTAGGTGATTCCGTAATGAGTTGACGGAATAGTACTTATAGATTCGAGATGGTGATTCAGAGTGCAAGGGCTATGGTCGTTGACTCTGAGGGTGATTCCAAAATGAGTGCAACGAGATAGTGCCATCGGTTTCGTTCAAACCCGGAACGAACTTGTATGGATTGAATGCTTTCAGAACATCGTTAGGCGGACGATGAGCATTCTAGGATAAATGTGTTCTATAAAGGTAATCGCAGCCTCAAGCCTCATCAACCGGGAATGGCTAAAACAGCGGAGGTGCAGCAAGGCTTCGTGGGTAGCTCCCACTGGAGAGAGCAAGATTTTCCCTTGTCTAGAATTCCCTTTTTATTTCGGCTGTGTGGGCCGTTGGAATCGCGCATCAACTACGGGGTTGTCTTGTTCGAGACTGTTCAGTAAGGAATGGTCCCGGCCTTGTGTTGCAGGGGAGTTAGGGAGGCTCCTCGGTATATTGATCTAGGCCACGTACTATGATGGGCGGTACCCCAGTAGCCCTGCCATTGATGGAAACCCATTCTTCCTACGAGACCCTACGGTTTTGTTTGTATTACCCACTTTTGTGGCTAGTAGCTGGAATTTAATAGATGTAACAATTTTGGCTATTTCTTATTTACTTCAAAACCTAGACACTATTATAATATCACCGGATTTCCTATCAAATGTTTTGGTTAGCGTAAGGTAAAAACTTTTCCATGTTTATGTGTGGGAAGCCTTACGTGATACCTTTTCTTTTTAAAGGTTTTCTAAAGTTAAGCAATTTTAACCCATTTACTCACACCAGACCCCTGTCTGACCCGAGTGTTTATTTTCTGTTTTATTAAACTCTTGGGTACTCATATTTTATATGAGTAGTCAAGTGATTCAGGTTAGCTTGACGAATTATGGAGGAGATATGGAGCAGGAGGCTTCCACGAGTAGATATATTATGGTTCCACTATGTTGTTTGGTATCTATTTCTGTTGTACTTGAGTTGTATAGTTAGAAAAATGTTTATAACTATCTAATATCTGTTGTTTTAAGTTGTGTACTCCGATGTAATATGATATTGTGTAATATTTTATGTGATATATTATATTTTATTCGTTCTGCTGTGAGTTCTCTGATGTTGTGTCTTTCTTCTTTCTCTTTCTTTTCTTCTTCTATCCCTTTCTTTATTCATTGATGATGTGATTTCCTGGAGATAGGAAGCTGGGTCGTCTCATTTGGTATCAGAGCATTAGGTTGAGTGAATACCTAGGCTTTGGAGTGGTGTCTTTCTTGAGAAAGCGTACTTGTAATTTTTATATATAACTATATATATATATATATATATATATATATATATATACTTGATTTGTTGGGTTATCTGTTCGGATTTTCCAACAAAAGTTTTAAAGCTAGATGGGATAGTGGTGTGTGTGTAACACGACTACCACTAATGGAAGAGGTCCACATGTTGAGGTTGGAAGTATTTGTCGAGACTGTGGACCTAATACCGTCTCAAGTGAGATTTGTAGTTTGGAGTAAGGTTTTCTCCGATATCCGAAGGAAATCTTTTAAAGATTCGAAGTTTATCTTTGAAATATAAGTTTGGATCATCGAAAGTGCAGAGGTAAGTGAAGGTATCTTGATAACTGTGTGATGAGATGCAGTATCTATGGATATTTTCAGAAGATGTTTTCTCTTGAAACAGTTTAAGTAGTAGTTGAGGTGCAGTTTTTACCTATCGCAGCGAAAAACTCGTCTGTGTAGAAGTTGTTTGGATCTTTAGCAAGGAGGTTGTTTGTTCTGGAATATGAAACTAAGGTCTATGAGTTGTTCCGCTTTGGCATGGTCTCATTTGTCATTCCTTAAGGAGAGCGCGATGTTGATTCTGGGTTTGGAGTCCGAATTTCTTGTGAGGTTGTCTGCCATCTTGGAGGTCCGTTGTGTAGTTTGTTGATGGTTAGTATTTTTGAGGAAGCCTTTGGATTAGAAGTCTTTGGTTAGCCGTGGTAGCAGTGCAACTCGAAGTGTTCGATGTGCTGATGAGAGGGTCTTTTAGCTTTGTAGTATCATCAAAGTAAAGTGTAGAAGCAGCAGTGTTGGGTCGTTTCTCCGATGGTCCACGAATCTTTGTGGTTCTTCGATCAGCAGTCCGGGCAGGTGGTGATGTTTTCTAGAGGGTTAACCTTGTTTGGAAAAGTTTAAGGCTGTTCTAATTGGTAAAGAGAGGACAGTTTCTTTGGAATCCGAATTAGGTAGGATCGCAAAAGTGACTTGCGATTAATTTAGGAATTTTCTTGAGCAATTTTTTTGTTAGAGACTGAGGATTCTTATGTGGAAGTAGGAGCTACTGATGTAGTCAGAAGTTTTCTGCATCTGGAGTTGAGTTCCATATTGTTTTGGTTCCAGAAGCAATTTTGGTAGCTAGCCGGTTGTAGGATGGTTCTTGGAGAAGGTAGAGTTGGTGTAGCAGCTCAGTATATTTTTGAAATTTGGATTTGGTCAGATCTAGTTTTTGAGTTAGATTCTGTTATAAGGTTGGGTGACTGAGTCAGTTGTGTCACTCTTATTTTATGGGTTTGATGAACAAAGTTCCCGGATATATTGGATAAGTTTGTTCTTGTGTTCATCAACAGTATTCTCATCTATTTTAGAATCAGAGTTGTGTAGCGGAAGCGATAGCAGCTGTACAAGGAAGGAAGTAAGTTCAGTTTGCTATTGCTTGAGTAATAGAGCTTGTGTTCTGGATTTCGATGGAATTTGGAAGACTTTTCTGCTGAATAGGATCCAGAAAACTAGATTGCTTTGGTCTAGTTGTTTTTGGAAGTATCAGCATAGGTTGGGCTGATCAGGAAGAGATTGACAGCCCAGGATTTGTCTGTTGAGTTATGCAGATGTGAGATTAGGAGTTTGGAATTCGAAGTTGGAGACTTCATTATTGTTAAGATTTCTCTGGTTAAGAGAGAGCAGTAATTTGGTCAGATTGGTTGGTTAGTGCTGTGGCATTTGAGATTTCTTATCTGCGTTCTGATAAGATAAGATCTGTTGTCTATAACATTGAATTGCCAGTTTGGATAGCCGGAATTCATTGTATTTCACGTATCTCTGAGGGAGTACGTGAATGATTCATTGTTAGTTGTTGAATATGGAGTTCAGTTGGATCTAGAAGTTGTTCTGGACTTGAGTAAAGGCTGATGTTTTGTTCAGATTGAAGGATCTAGAGATGTGAGGAGCTTTGGATTTAAGTGGTGTAGTTTGTTTAGCTTCTATAGAGCAAGTCTCCCGGTATTCTATACTTGGAAAACTCGAGATAGTATTAGTAGGAGATTTATTCTAATTTTTGTCAGAATAATTGGTTAGTTTTGTTCGTTTGTTTGATTGATTGCTAAGGTTGTTAGTAACTGGATGTTAGGAATGCTTTGCTGTTTGCAATTAAAATCTTTGCTGGGTTATTAAATTTCCTTTGCTTTTAAATTTCGGGGACGAAATTCTTTTAAGGGGGAGGATTGTAACGACCCGGAATTTGAGACAATATCAATTTAATAATCCGTGTTAATAATTAAATTGATTTGATAATTTTACTTTATAATTTTAATTTAAACTGATAATTTTTTTTAAAGATTAATAAATTTTTAATCTGGCAATATTGATAAGATTTGTTTTTCAAAGATAATAAAATTTTATTCTGTTTATAATATAAATATATATATTTGATATATATTGTGAATAGAATATCTTTTGTTTTAAATAAAGATTGAATTTTTAAATTGTAATATATATATGTATATGTTATAATTTGGATTTGTTTTGAAATTTAATTTTAATCAATTGATAATTTATAATTGTAATTTAAAGCTTTGTTTAATTTATATTTTCAAAAGTTAGTTTAGATTTGTTAAATTGTTTTCAAATTATAAGATAATTGTTTGATTTTGAAATATGAAATTGTTATTTATATTAAATATGATAGTTTAAAACGATTTAAACATTCTGTTTGTTTTCTTTAAAAGTGTTCAAACTTAAAATAGTTATAAATGTATCTATAAATGTTTTAGATTTTTAAATCTATGTATAAGGAATTATTTATATTTTAATTAGTTTTAGAACATTTTCTTTTAAAAGTAAATTTATATTCACTTATATAAGAATTTATTTATAAAATAACCTAAATAAGTAGGACTATATTTACATTTAGATTAAATAAAAGTTTAATAAAAACATTTGAGAAAGACATATGTAAATTTTATTTATTTAGTAAGTTGAGTAAGTTATATTTACATTTAAATTAAGTAAAAATTAATTTAAAATGCTTAAGTACAAATGTAACCATATAAATACCTCTAAATAACACTTGTAAGTAATTAAATCAAGTAAAGTGACAAATGTAAATGCTTGAAGACAAGTGGCTTTCATTTTTGAATTTAAAACATTTCTTTCTTTCTTCTTCTTAAATTAATTTCTTCCTCCATGAATTTAAAAGCAAATTAATGACAAATCTAAAAATTTGTTCTCAAAGCCTGAAATTAGGACCAAAGATTATATTTTGAAAATCTGAAGTAAATTAAAACCTGGAAACTGCAAATCTTCAACCTGCATTTTCAAAATGAGATCAACTTGCAACTTCAACATGCAAATGAAAATCTATTTCAATCCTTTAAAGCATTAAATAGAAGGCATTTACAACAGCATGCAGTAGGATTTTATCTGCAAGCATCAAAACATTGTTCAGATCCAAGATGTTCAAAGGCATGAAAACTAAACCTGCTCTGCATATTTTAAATAAGGCGAGCAAATCATTTTAAAAGCAGTTTTAATTTATCTGTGATTTAATGATGATGCATGCAATTGAATTTAGCTATGATGATGAATAATTGCTACATGAATATGTCTAATTGGTATGTTGAAGTTGTGAATTACCAGGAATTCAATTGACTGTATATAATTCATTCTCTGTTCGATTTTTTTTTGAAGTTGTTTCTTATGAAAAAAATCAAAATCCTTAAAACTAAGCAAAATTAGATCTTGGCATATGAATGGAAATGGTTTGTTAATGTCCAATTATAATTTTAAAAATGGTTAGTGTAATTTTTAGTTTACAAATAATGTTAAAATAAGAATAACAGTAAAAAAAATACTGTTATACATGAAAATCAAAAACCTTAATTTTTGAATTGGATTACATGAATGAATTTATGAGTAGAAATCATGATTTTTAATACATGTTTCAAATTTTTTAGTTCAATGGATCATGAGGATTTGGGGTTTGAACATTCGGGTTATTTTAGTGAATTGTCGAAGAACGAAGTGATGATTTCAGCTGTAACTTTGGTCGAAGCTTGTTTTAGTATTGTAGATGTTGGGAAAATTGCAAGTGAATTTTTCTATTGATCATGGTGTTCGAATTTAGATGAACTAGGGTTTTTATTTTGGTTTCTGCTCGGCTGATGGTCATGGCTTTTGCGACTTGCATGAAGGACCGAAAGTGATCGCGTGGCTTGCGAGAGTAGTGGGAAGTCGAGTCGAAGGTGTAGCATGGTCGACGAGGATCATCGTTGCCGTGATGATCGGCGTTAAGTGGAATATGTGTTCGGGTTCCTGTAGTTTTCGAGCTCAGGGTCAAAAATTTTATGCGTGGTAGGATTTTTGGTTCTGGGTTGAAGAATGGCACGTTGTGGTCGCCGCTGTCTTGGAGATGGCCGGAGGAAGGTTCGTCGACGTTTGGATCGCCGTGCAGTGTGCACGCATGCACGAATTGAGGAACTGGAATTTTCAAATTGGGGAAGAAAGGTTTCTCTCGGGTATGGTTCGTGCAAGCATCAGGGGCGACTCAAAGTTATTGAGTGCTGGGTTGCTTTGGGGTAGGCACGAGTTTGTAGGGTGTTTGTCTCGAGTGTTTGGGTCGTGGGTTTCTGGTTGTTCTGTAATGGTAGGTTTCTTATTTAAAACCTGTTAATGAAATATAGGTTGCAAATTTAACTTGTATTTGAATAATTGAAGGTATGCTTTAAAATGTTATAACAAATTTGATAAAAGAAACAAATGTATAAAGTTAAAACTTGTTGTTTTGAAATTAAGTTAATCAAACTTTAAAATGTAAATTGAATTTACTTTCAAATTTAAATGTTAAGATGATTTCTATGAAAGTAATTTAACTTAATTAAAGTTTGAATTTTAATTTAAAAAGAGTCTTTTGAATTTAACCATTAAATCAAAGGTTTTAAGTAATATCTTAAAACTAAGTTTTCAAAATTATATTGAAAATGAATATGTTTAAATTTGATGATTAAAAGTGTTCTAAATTTCAAATTGATTTCTAAATTCCTTATTTTCAAAAATAGGTTATTGTTATGATTTTGGAAACCAAATTAAATAGTTGTTTTAAGTTATTAAAATTTGATTAATTTCAAATAATTTATTTATAAAGGTAAATAATGTTAAATTATTTAGATAATTAACTTAAGAATACTTATTTAATATGATTTGTTTATAAGTAAGGTTTAATTAAGATTTATGATTTTCTTAATTAATTAAAGATTTAAAAATATAAGAAGTTAGTTAATTAATTATTTAATTAATTTTAAATAATTAGTTAATTGTTTATTTAATTTTATTTAATCACTTAATTATGGATTAATTAAGTGTAATTACTTGAGAAGTAATTACTAGTTAATTTTTGGAATGTAATTAAGAATGTAAATTACTTATGGAAGTAATTTGAGGGAATTACTCATGGGAGAAATTAATTGATGTGATAAATGGTTAATCATATGTTGTAATTAATTAAGGAATTAATTAGCATATTTGTTTTTAAAGTTAACTAATTATGAAGTAATAAATTAATTAATTGACGAATTAAGGATTAGTTAATGATGGAAGTAATTACTTGTTAAGTAATTAATTAAGAAAGTAATCAAGATTTATTAATAAAGTAATTGGAGATAATTACTTATGTAAGTAATTAAGAGTTAATTACTTAATTATTTTAGTTAATTAATTAATAAGATTAATTAATTAATGAAATGTGTTTAATTAAAGATTAATTACTAAGTGTAATTAATTAAAATGTAATTAATTAATAAAGAAATTAATTAAGGATTTATTTATTAATTCAATTTAATAACAATTACTTAATAAAGTAATTAAAGATTAACTAATTAGATTTATTAATCAAGGGTTAACTTAATTTATAGGAATTTAATTAATTAAGATAAGTAATTATAAATTGTTAATTTCTGATTATGATTAATGAGTTGATCAATCACAAGTTAATTATTTAATTAAAGAGAATTATTAATTAATGGGGATCATTAATTAATGTAATTTATGATATTAATCAAAATTGATTAATATAAGTGATTAATTTAAGTGTGATTAATTAATTGTAATTAATTAAGGTTTAATGCAATTAATTATAGTTAATTAATAGAAATAAATAAAGGATCATTAATTATTGTAATTAATGATAGTAATTAAAGGTTAATTACTGTATATGGTTAAGGATAATTACTTGAATGTAAGTAAAGTATAATTAATCAACGAAGATTAATTTGGGAAGATCATTAGAGATGATTAATTTATTTGGAATAAATAAATGAAGGAGGATTTTAGGTAATCAAATTGATTAAGAGTTAATCAATTCTGCTTGGTTGATTGATTAATATTGGTTGATTAATTGATATTGGATGATCAATATTGAGTGTTTGATATTGGTTGATACTGGACGATTTGGATATCTATGATATGTGATATGCTGCATTGTGGAGATGAATGTTCGATGTGAATTATCTATTGTGATAATCTTATTCATCTATCTGTTATATTACCTTGAATATGAGTTTAAATTGTTAAACCCTTAAGTATAACTTGGACATTAAAATGGCGTTTGGTTTCGATGAGACCGGGATCGGGTATCCATATTTGGGATCCGAAAACCACATCGATCTCTAATTAAATGATAGGTCGTGAATCCAAGTGGAACAAGTGAAGACTCGAGGTGTAAGGACTATATGTCAGATGACTCTGTGGGTGATCCCGTAATGAGTTGATGGAATAGTACTTATAGATTCGAGATGGTGATTCAGAGCGCATGGGCTATGGTCGTTGACTCTGAGGGTGATTCCAAAATGAGTGCAACGAGACAGTGCCTGTGACGACCCGGAAATTTTGACAAATTAATTTGGAATAATTAATTGATTTTTAAAATATTTAAAGGTCAATTTTAACTTGAATTTCAGGATATCAATATTTACCTGATAATTAAATTATTGAATTATGCAATTTTAAAATTGGGTAAAATGTTGAATATGAAGTTTTAAGCCTGTTAAAAATAATTTGAAGGCTTATAGAATTTGTATTGAAAATACTGAAGATAGTGAAAGTGTTGAAATTGAATTTGGAAATGTTTTGTTGAGTTTTGGAAATATATCGTTACAATTGAATTTAAAAATAGCCTTCCGAGGCACAGTCTAGGAATTCGACGAAACCAGTTCCATTGGATCCGTAATAGTTAGTTATTATTGGATTTTAAGTTTTGTAGCAATCATAGTCGTCGTTTGACCCTGGCAGCTCGAAACGCTTAGATTTATTTTAATCGATTTAAATTTAAAAATTGATTGTTTATTTTCATAACTCGCGCATACAATCAAATTAGCCTCCGAAACATGTTCCATCGTGTTCGGAATGTGGGTAAAACCTTATAAGCGTCTGTCGGTGTGTCTGATTCGGGATTCGGAATTTCGCGTTATACTTAACGAGACGATTCGTAAGCCTTATAATATAAAAAAGATTTTTTTTTAAAAAAAATCAACACGTCAGAGATATTTATAAACTAGCCTAACCAGGAAGCTTTCCCCACCTCTAATTTATCCCCGTCGCTCTTTAACCTTCAAAACAGAAATCAAACTCAGATATAAAAAAAAGAAGAAAGAAATTGGATTTCAAATTCACGGCTAACAGAACGGGATTCAAATCGAAATTTCTTTCCTCATTTCTTTTACATCGCGTTTCCCTTTCTTGCTCTTTCCAGTTCGAGCGAACATATGGAAGGGGAAAGGTGCGAAATTTCCTCAAATTCGTTCAAGCGACCGGCTTCAACTGATTGCTCGCGTGGAGGAACGTCACATGGGGGGGGGGGATATGAAGGTAAGTTCGATCGAGACGACGTGAGGGTGGTGTAGTTGCGAGCAAAGGTTTCACGCTAAGCTAGGGTTCGCTGCAAATTTTAGGGACGCGATGATGATGTTCGATGCTTGGTTTCGGCGTTTGGCATATGCGGTTGTGGTGGTGTGCTATCGATGGAGGAGGAAGGCGATGCGATGGTGGACTTCAATCGTCCTGCAGTGGTGGGTTTCTTTCGTACACGTGTTGTGATGGTCGTGAAATTAGGTTTCAGGCGTGTGTGGGAAAGATAAGAGGAAGAAGAAGCAGGTCGAGGCCGGGTTAGTTTCTTTAGTGGGCTGTGGGTGGATTGCAAATCATAGCAACGTGAGTAAATCCCACCATTTTGGGTTTTTTTTTTAAATTTAACTGGTTAGATTTAAATATTTGTTTGCATGATTGAATTGGTCGATTCTTGTGTTAATTGTTGCTTGACTTGAGGTATTCGGGTTAAGGGTTGTTTTAAACTTAGATCATAAATAAGAAAATGCCTTATTTTTAAGTTAATGAGAGCTTAGTGATTTGTGATTCATTAAATTAGTAGGGTGATTAAAATGGATAGTTAACTAATTCAATTAATTATGATTTGGGTTAATTAGTTTAGTAATTCGAAGCCTTGAATTAATTAAGGATTTATTTTATTAATGAGGTTTAATTGATTTAGAAATCAATGGATGGTTTGATAGATAAATACTAAATGTAATTGATTAAATATAATTACTTTGTGGAATTATTCAAGAGAATAATTAAAGTAGTTAATTAAGGGATAACCAATTTATTTATTAAAGCAAATAAAAATATAGTTAATTATAGGTGGAGATAAATCAGGGATGATTAATATTTGCAGTTTATTTTAACCATTAATATTTAATGTGATTAATTTAAATTAGGGTAAATTGAATATAATTGGAAATCATTATTTTATAAAATCAACGATGTAATTAAGGATTGATAGATTAGGATGAATTAATCAATAAGTGACTTATGAGGAGGTAGTAAGGACTAATTGTAATTATTATAGTTAATTAATTTATGAAGTAATTAAGATTACTTATTGATTTGCTTAAGAATAATTGATATCGTGAAATTAAATAAAGATAATTACTTGAATGTAATTGGAAGACAAATTAATCCATGATGGTTAATTGCAATGAGAAATGAAGGGTTGATTAATTAGTCGATTGGAAAGTGATTAACGAAGGAATCGAAGAGAGTGAGGTTCGGAATTTGATTAGAATAAATTAATTGATTGGTAAGAGATTAAGCTTTGCTTTTGAGTGATTGGATGGTATTGGATGCTTTGGATGAATTGATATCTCTGATATGAAATATTGTGTATTTCATTTGGATAATTTGGGTAAGTGTGGCATGAGTTACGAAGAGGCAGGGGTCGGATATTGGGAAATACCCGAAACCATTTTGAATTTTTATAAATCGATTTGTGAAATCAATACGATGAAATGAAGAGATTTAAGTGAATCAGTTTATTATATCTAAGTTTTGTACTTGGAGAATTATATGTGAAATAGATGTTGTCTATAGTAAATTGTGAATTGGTTAAATCGATATAAGTTACCCGGGTTTATACAAGTTGTAGAATTTTGTATTTCATGTTAGTTGGTTTTACTCACGCTGGTTTTCCAGCCTGACCCAGGTGTTACTTTGATGTGAAGTTCCAGAGGATGACCCACTCTTGGGTTTCTTTTGCGGAGGAGCCATTTTTATAAAATTTGAAGAAATGGAAGTTGAAATTGAGAGAATAGGGTTTTTGGAATTTGGGGATAAATAACCGGTTGAGACAAATGAGGAGGAGGAAGAAAAAAAATGACGCAATGTATATATAAAAACAGAATTTACGTATACTGGTCGACCGCTATAATATGCCCGGTCGACCGTATTCATCCAGAGGCTAAACGGTCGACCGGTTTTATTATTGGCGGTCGACCGGGTTTGTTGCCTGATGAAAAGCAGTCTGTTTTGCAATTTTTGAGAATATATCGAGCTATATAATTCATATTTCACTCTTATTATAAAATACAAACGTTATTACATGAGTGATAGAGAGAAAATGATGCAACATGTGTATATATAAATCTAATGAGGAGTGGAAGATTCGTTATTAGAATTTTCTTTATTATCTTTAATACGTTGTGTCCATGGACTCCAGTTTTTCTGAGCACCTTCATTCCTGTTATAATTCCGATCCCAAGAGTTAGGACTCCTAGATGTTGACGGCCTTGACAGCATTGGTTCATGCACATCATGCTTGTTTAAACCACAAAAGAATGATGCCATTTTTTCTAAAACAGATAAACGTGCTGATGTCCGTTGTTGTTCATGATAAAGCTGGCTTTGCCCATAATGGAGCTGTCTTTGAAGATCTATTTGATGTTTCTGATAGCGGTGAATCTCGTCGATCTGTGCTTTGGTACGAGCAGAACAAAACAGCGCCTTCTTTACTCGTTTTGAGGTTGGTGTACTGCCAGGAGTACGAATGCATTGGTGATGATACTTCGGTTTTTGTTTTGGTGTTTCAGGAGAATAATACTCCTCTGGCTCAGAACTTGTAACAGAAATGTGTGATTTTTGAGCGCACTCATCACAAATGTGGGCCATAGAAAATTATGTATAGAGCCTTATGCTCAGATAAGGAAAGATGAATAAAGAGAGAAATTTTGACAAGCTTATAAAGAAATTCCTTATACATAAGCCTGTGGATGAGAGTGAATAAAGAAATTTGACCGTGAAAGCAAGCAAAGGCTCTTATTCAAAGAAATAAATAGCCTTAAAAAAAGATGCTATAGTTAAAATATAACCAAAGGAAAAGACAATCATTAGTAATTACTAGTCAAGATCTTTTCTTGAAATTAAACCAAGCTCTCTTCGTAATCTAATAAAACTAGATTCGAGCAGAGGCTTGGTAAAAATGTCTGCTAATTGATTATCAGTTTGGACATATTCAAGACATATATTTCCTTTTTCGATATTGTCTCTGAGGAAATGATGACGGATATTAATGTGTTTGGTTCTGGAGTGATTCACCGGATTCTTAGAAAGATTTATAGCACTTGTGTTATCACAGTATATCATAGAATTTGATAAATGAATATCAAAATCTTGAAATGTTTGTTGCATATATAGTACTTGAGTACAAGCGAGAGCCACTAATATATATTCAGCTTCACATGTTGATAGTGAAACACAATTCTGTTTCTTACTAAACCAAGAGACAAGTAATTTTCCAATAAAATGGCATGTACCACTTGTACTTTTTCTATCCGTTCGAGAGCCGCCAAAATCAGCATCACTATATGATACTAATTCAAATGGACATTCTTTTGGATAAAAAGACCGAAATCTTTGGTATTATTAAGATAACGAATTATACGTTTCACTGCTTGTAGATGTGATTCCATTGGATCTGCTTGAACGCGTGCACATAGACAAACACTCATCATTATATCTGGACGATTTGCTGTAAGATAAAGAAGAGAACCAATCATGCTTCGATATAATTTCTGGTCAACACTCTTACCATTTTCATCTTTTTCAAGATGTGTAGTTGTACTCATAGGAGTTGGTTTACCAGATGTATTTTCTAATCTGAAGCGTTTGATAAGATTTCCGCAGTATTTTTCTTGATTGATAAAAATACCGTTTGAAAGTTGTTTGATTTGAAGTCCAAGAAAATATGACAGTTCTCCCATATGAGACATTTCGAACTCTTTGGTCGTAATACTTGCAAATTCCTTGCAGAGTTTATCGTTTGTTGAACCAAAAATGATGTCGTCTACATATATCTGGATAACTAGAATATCCTTTTGAGAATGTTTGATAAACAAAGTCTGATCGACTTTGCCTATTTTAAATCCTGAGTTAGTAAGATAGCTACGTAATCGTTCATACCAAGCACGAGGTGCTTGTTTTAAACCATACAGAGCTTTCTTAAGTTTGAACACATGGTCAGGATATTTTTCATGTACGAACAAAGGAGGTTGTTCGACATAGACATTCTCTTTGATAAATCCATTGAGAAAAGCACTTTTGACATCCATCTGATAAAGTTTGAAATTATGGTGACAAGCAAAAGATAATAGGATTCTAATAGCTTCTAGTCGAGTAACTGGTGCATAAGTTTCTTCATAATCGATACCTTCTTCCTGATTATACCCTTGTGCTACTAATCTTGCTTTATTTTTGGTGATATTTCCTTGTTCGTCAGCCTTATTTTTATAGACCCATTTAGTACCAATAACTGACTGATCAGTTGGTCTTGGAACAAGTTCCCAACGTCATTGCGCTCGAACTGATTTAGTTCTTCCTGCATGGCGATGATCCTGTAATCGTCTGTAGCAGCTTCTTTTGGATTCTTAGGTTCGATATTTGAAAGAAAAGCGACATGACACATTTGATTGAGTTGACTCCTTGTTCTGACATGTGATGTTACTTCACCGATTATATTTTGGGCCAGATGGTCTCTTAATATCCTTGGTGGTGATTGTAACTCACATATTTAAGGAATATTCTTAGTAATTTTTTCCGAGTCAGAATCAATATTCGTGATGATTGGATTGTCAGTGACTATTGATTCGTCATCATCTGATATAGTGCGAGAATGCTGATAGAATTCATCAAAAGAGACATGAAGTGATTCTTCAATAGTTTTGGTTCGTTTATTAAATATACGATAAGCCTTGCTTCGTTCCGAATAACCGACAAATATTCCTTCATCGGCTTTTGGATCGAATTTGTCAAGCTGGTCTTTCGTATTTAAAATAAAGCACTTGGAACCAAAGACTTTGAAGTATGAGATTTTAGGCTTTCTTTTGTTAAATAATTCATAAGGAGTATTCTTGGTAAGAGGTCTTATGGACACACGATTTAAAACATAACAGGCAGTTGCGACGGCTTCTGCCCAGAAATGTTTTGGTAAGGTGGTTCCATTCAATAATGTTCTTGCACATTCTTGTAAAGTTCGGTTCTTTCGTTCTACAACTCCGTCCTGTTGTGGAGTTCTGGGAAACGAAAAATTATGATATATACCTTTCTTTGTACAAAAATGTTCAAATTCATTATTTTCAAACTCTCCGCCATGATCACTTCTTATATTTTTAACTCTAATCCCTTTTGATTTTTGAATTTTTTTGACGAAAGATTTGAAATGATCGAAAGTGTCAACTTTATTTTTTAAGAAAATTGTCCATGTGTAACGAGAGAAATCATCAACAATTACAAGCACATATCGACTGTGATTTATTGACTGAACCCTAGTAGGTCCAAATAAATCCATGTGTAGTAACTCAAGTGGTTGTAATGTTGATATGACTTTCTTGGATTTAAAAGATGATTTGGTCAATTTTCCTAATTGACATGCATCACAAATGTTGTTAACCTTAAAACTCATTTTGGGTAGTCCTCTAACTAGATTGTTTTTGGCTAGCTTGTCAATAGTTCTGAAGTTTATATGACAGAAGCGTTTGTGCCATAGCCATGGATCATTATCATTAGCCACAAGACACATATCTGAATTATGATTAATATTCATATTCAGAATATATATATTTCTGTCTCTATAACCTTCGAAAACTAAATTATGGTTTTTATCTAAAATACTACACTTATTATTTGAAAAGGAAATTGTAAAACCCTTGTCACATAACTGACTAATACTAAGTAAATTGTGTTTTAAATTTCTAACTAGCATGACATTAGTAATAAGAGGTAAGTTAGATGTACCGCAATTGCTCACATCGCCTATGCCGATGATATAGCCTTTTGAATTATCTCCAAAAGTGACGGAGCCACCATCTGAGTATGTAATATCTGTTAATAAGCTCTTGTCTCCAGTCATGTGCTTCGAGCAACCACTGTCCAATATCCACTTTCCTCTTTTCTTAAGTGGGACCTGCAAAAAATAAAATTAAGTCCATGGTACCCACTTTTTATAGGGTCCTGAGAGTTAGGTCTTAGGAGTCCAAACCCATACGGGTCTGGTGTCCCCTTTATATACATAATTAATATTAAGATGTACAGTATTCATGAAATTCTGAATATATTTGTTCCTAATCAAATTGTTATTTGTTTTAGGAACCCATATATTGATAGTCTTGACATTTTTCTTTTGAAATTTCACAACTGGTTTTGGTTTGGAGTATAATAAACTAAGATTTTTCTTAGCTTCAGTTTTTTGTACTTTCTTCTTCCTTTTATTTCCAAGATGTTTCTTGATTTCTTGTTTCTTATATCCCAAACCTTGTTTATCCGAAATAGATTGTGAAATTTCAATGATTTTTGTCAAATTTTCTCGACCTTTGTTAAAGTTAGAAACATTTTGAGTAATGTTATCTTACTTAGTTTGTAAACTAGCCTTTTCTAGGTCCAGAATTTTGACTTTTGCCTCAAGCTCATGATTTTTAGTAGTGAGAGCATCATTTTTCTCTTTTTGAGTTTCAATTTCTTGACTCAAAAGAACTAGTTGAGAGTCAACATTAGATGATGATTCTTGAAAATTTTCAAGTTCTTCTTCTAATATTTTCTTCTCGTCTTTTAACATATCTCGTTCAAATTCTGCTCTACTCAAATCTGCTTTGGTTTCTTTTAGCTGTCGTTTTATGTCTTTATATTTGACTATCAATTCAGCATTAATATCAAGCATTTCATCGAATGTAGGAATTTGTACCTCATCTTCTGTTGCCATAAGACAAACATTAGCTTGTTCATTCTCCGAATCACTTTCACTTTCTGATGAAGATGAGTCTGAATCATCCCATGTTACTGAGAAGGCTCGTTTCTTTGACTTGTCCTTCTTATATTTGAATTTGTCATTTTCTGACTTCTTCTTTTGCTCCAGACAATCCTTGTGCATGTGCCCCTTTATGTGACACTTGAAGCATTCTATAGAGGATGATGTTGGTTTATTTGATCCAGATTTCTTTCTGTTATAACGACTGGTTTTTCGCTGTTTTAGGAATTTTTTGAAACCTTTTGCTACGAATGCCAGATCTTCGTCTTCAGACTCTGATTCATTTTCGTCTTTTTCAGCATGAAATGCCACGTTTTTCTTTTCTTCTTTTTGTTCCTTTTTAGTCTGCAAGTTAGCTTCGTAGGACACTAGATTTCCTATCAATTCATCTGGCTTCATGACGGAAAGGTCATTAGCTTCTTCAATTGCTAATACTTTTCCTTCCCATTCACTAGTCAGAGAATGTAGGACTATTGAAACAACATCAAAATCAGAATACTTTTGTCCTAAGCCAATAAGTGCATGGTGGATAGTTTGAAACCGTGAATACATATCATTGATTGTCTCATTTGGTTTCATTTTGAAATTTTGAAATTGACTTTTCAGCATGGCTATTTTGGCTTGTTTAACCTTGTTAGTACCTTTATGAGTGATTTTTAGCGTTTGCCAAATTTGATATGCAGTAGTGCAGATACTAACACGGTTATATTCATTTTGGTCTAAAGCACAAAACAACATATTTATTGCTCTTGCATTTACGGCTGCTGCCGTTTTCTCGGCCGCAGTCCATTCTGAATAATCAGTTGTTGGATTCACTATTTCTTTTTGAGTTGCATTCCAAGCATCATAACTATTTGATTGCATAAAGAATGACATACGTGTTGCCCAATAACTATAGTTAAGACCATTGAAAAATGGAGGTCTTTGTGTCGACTGACCTTCCATGTAAGTGGTGTTTTGAGTGCTAGTACTTGCGTTATTTGCCATATTACAAGAATATATCAAATAACTGTGTTACGGTTATATGATGGTCGTGCTCTGATACCAAATGAAGATTGCGGTGTACGAGTGCACGTGCTAATATAGTACACACGGATCGTGTAATATGGAATATAATATAAATGCGGAAATAGATGATAATAGAAAAGTAAATAAAAATAGAAAAATCACACCAGAGATTTTTATATTGGTTCGGAGCACCGTCCTACGTCCAGTCCCAGACTTCTATCTGGATTTTCACTATTAACTACCTCGCTTCACCCGGAGGAATAGATTTACAACACCCGAGCAAACGAACGGGATTTCACGCCTCTAATACACTGAGAACTTCATCACTCAATATGTCCGCGAAGAAATGGCTCGAAAATCCGGTAGCTATCACAAGATGGAATCAAATGACTAACTACAAATTTCATCCGGGTTCTTACATCAAATTTGATGATTTCACATCTTATGGAATCCGTAGGTTAGCAAATAACTCCAATCTTTCTCCATTGATCGATTTTTCAGAAAACAATGTGGAAATAAATCACTTGATGATAAAATTGTTCTATGCCAACATGAACCTGGACGAGTATAAACCTGATGATCCGAACGGAGTCATTTGGTCTATCGTATGTGGCAAACAAATTTTTATCACTCATGATAGGATAGCTTCTATACTGGGTATTCCAAATCAAGACGATGAGTTTTCATCACATTTCTGTGAAGTCTTCACTCGCAATAGCATCAGCCATCAATTCATGGAGGACAACAGTGATGGCACAAAATCAATTGGACTTCGACCCACCGCCAGACTACTACATCGCGTCTTGATGTTTTCTTTGTTTCCTAGACTAGGAAACTACGACGCTGTATACAAAGAAAACTTCAAGGCCCTTTATGCTATTTATGGAGATATCCAAATCAATTGGGTTTATATGCTATTTGACGAGATTCTCAAGGTGAACAACTCTACGCGACCTCACTTTTTCTTCAATGAATATATCATGCGTATTTTGCTAGCTTGTGGCGTAAGACCTCCTGACTCTGCCACCTCGAAACCAAAATGTATTGATTCCGTAACCATCAAACGCATGAAACTTCCTCCTCCTTACCTTCAGATTATGCCGTTTGAACAATGGCAACAAAGAGGTCCAAGAAAACAAAAAGCTACTTCCTCTCGACCTCGTTCCAAAGAAGTTAAACTGTTGAAATCAAAATCTTCCACAAAAGAATCACTTGAAACTATTGCGCGTAATCAATTCTTGCTTGAATCAAGACTCAAGCGCATGGACACAAAAATTGACAAACGCTTCAACAAAGTCAAGTCATTCTTTGGTATTTTATGGGATGCTATGTCATGTAGCACATCCATCTCTGCTCAAGATCAGGACCCAGGCAAACGTCTTGCTCCTCCTGTTTTCAACTGAGGAGTCTGCTGGTACTAGTTGACATGGCCGTGGAGAATCATCTAGAGAGGACGATGATGAGGATGATGATGATGATGATGATGACGACGATGAGGAAGAAGATGATCAAGATGAGACAGCATCTGATTCATCCTAGATTCTGTTTTCTATCTCTATATTTTGGTACTTTAAACATCATTCGACACTTGTACTAAATAGTGTCGTTACTTTTATTCGTATGATATTATGGTGTGTATGATACTCTGGTATGCTTGTATATGTTATATTTTCTACTATGCATGGATATTCTGGTTGATATACTCCTATATTATTCCATTATCTATTATTCCTTTTTGTCGATGACAAAGGGGGAGAAAGTGCTAACAATTATTTGCGGGAATATATATATATATATATATATATATATATATATATATATATATATAAAGAATATAAACAAAATCTCAGGGAGAGATCACATATTCAGGGGGAGATTCAGAACTTCAGATATATGTTGTCATCAATCAAAAAGGGGGAGAATGTTGAGTCACAGATTCTATGAAGTTTTTGATTTCTGACAAAGAAATAAAGACGATCGACAAAACAAAGACATCATGGGTATAAAGAGGCACAAAAGAGCTACATATGGTACTTTAGATTATAGGTTGATTATTTGATATTGTAATAGTGATAAAATTGTTAAAATCTATCCTCAAATAATCATGCACCTCAATATAATCGATATATATACGTTTGAATAGCATTGCACATTTATTGAGCAAATTAACAGGGACCGGTCGATCGGTAATAAATCAGGCGGTCGACCGTTTCTGTGTAAAATGCACAATGAACGTGCACACATGCACATAGCGACTATATATTTGAAATCCTGTCTTATGGTCATTTTTTGACCTGTCGGCCGTTTTTAAATAGAGAGCAACCTTTTCCAAAAGACACTTCTTTCTCCAATGGTTGCATCTCTTACCTTTCATCAATGATCATATCTATTAATGGCTACTGTTCACAAAGAGTTACAACCATTTTTCTATATATAAACTCATCTAAATCATTGATTCAAAATATATGAATACATATGAATATATATTTTTTACTCTAATTTCTGATCTTACTTTCTAAATACTCTTGCATTCTAAAAGCTCTCAATTATTTTAATTGCTTATTGAATCATTGAAATTATTTCATATCTTTTGATTCAATAAGTAATATACTTCCCTTAATCTTCACAAAACATCATTCACATATTTTGAGGATAAGATTATAGGAAGTTTGTACTACAAGTGACAAAACTGTGTTAGCAAGAACATATACCGTCAACAAACAATTATATTCATCTTTGTTGAAGTCCTCGGTGTTGTAAGAGGCAAGTGTTGAAGTCCTCGGTGTTATAAGAGGCAAGTGTTGAAGTCCTCGGTGTTGTAAGAGGCAAGTGTTGAAGTCCTCGGTGTATTAGAGGCGTGAAATCCCGTTCGTTTGCTCGGGTGTTGTAAACCTGTTCCTCTGGGTGAAGCGAGGTAGTTAATAGTCAAAATCCAGATAGAAGTCTGGGACTGGACGTAGGACGGTGCTCCGAACCAGTATAAAAATCTCTGGTGTGATTTTTCTATTTTTATTTACTTTGCTATTATCATCTATTTCCGCATTTATATTATATTCCATATTACACGATCCGTGTGTACTATATTAGCACGTGCACTCGTACACCGCAATCTTCATGATGTAATGCTCGGGTCAGACCGAGTATTACAGGTTTTCAGGTTAGGACGTTCTGGAGCTCAGAAGGCAAAGTGGATGGCAGTATCGTATAGAGTTTATCCGCTGTACTTATATTATTGTAAATCTTAGTCATGATAATTGTATGTATTCAGTGACTGTATATATATGTGAAATTCTGATGTATATAAAATGTAATCGATAGATATAGTATTCTTTTGTAAATTATTATTATTTATTATTATATTTTATCCGCTGCGATTGTGAGATGTTTGGTATTTTTGTTCTTCTTCTATCTCTTTCTTCTTTTTCATAACTATCTGGAATTTTCGGGTTCGAAAATTCCGGGTCGTTACATTTGGTATCAGAGCTGAAAGGTTAAGCGAGAACCTTGGCTCTGGTAGGGATTACTCATTAAATAGAGTCCAAAGTACTCTAGAATGAGTTGAGTATATACATATATGAGCGTGTACTTGTTATTTTCTTATATAAAGGTTTTTAATGATTTTATATAAAAATATATTTTGATATATAAAGGAATATTTCATTCTAATAAATATTAAGGCGATTGGTTGTTAAATTATTGAAAAATTAAAATTAAGAAATAATATAATACAACCAAACTGAAATTTAATAAAGATAAGTTTGAAATGGATTCAAACTGAAACTGAAGTTTAGAATTGGAATTAAATTAAGTAGGAACAAAAATACAACTAAATTAAAATTTAAGTGATTGAAATGAAATTCTGGATCTAATCCCAGAATTTGAAATTTTGGTTTCAAAGTAATGAAAATAATAAATAAGTATTATTTGGATAACCGAGATTTGTTGAAACAATGGGTTGTTTGAAATTGATTTGAATTTAAAACCGAAGTTGGTTTAAAATTTTAAAACATGGCTGGAAGGGCCAAGAAATAAATATGTATGTATGGGTATACATGATATCAAAGATAATTTGAAATAAACTCTAAGAGGTTGAGTTTTGATTTTTCTCAGAAATGTGATATTAAAACCCAAAGTGATATAAGTTTTGAACTTATAAAAGGGAAAGAATTTGAAGTTGAAGTGGGAAATTCAATGTGAGAATGAGGTTGACTGGACTAAGTAAATTGAATTTAACTTGGAAGAAGTTAAATAAGTTTGAATGAACAATTTGGATTGAAGATTTTAAGATGAAATTGGAATTTAACTTGGAAAGATAAATGGTTGATTGGAATTGGGAATGTGTGTGATCTCAAACGGTTTGAGATTTAAAAATTTGAAAACGGAGGGACGTTTTCAAATAAATTGGATGTTATCACCCTATTGTTAATAAAAATCTTTAAATTGAGAATGGAATTGTATAAATAAAATAAGTTTGAATAATTGAATTGTAAAATAAACTTGTTTAAGAACTGGCTTCAAGATGGAAGATAAAATCGAGTAATAAATTAAATTCTTAAAATAAAATAGCATTGAACTCTTATTTGAACCTTGAAATACATAAGTAAAAATAATTTAAAATGAGAATTTTGAGAAATTGGGCTCAGAAATTAAAATGATTAAACACTATTATTTAAAGGTTAATTTGGTTTAAAGAGTTAAACCAACCTTTGAGAATTTAACTCGAATTTCTATAATTTGAGATAGTTTAATTCAAGATTTAATTGAATTAGTTTAAAATTGAGTTTGGCTTGAAGTAATTGGATTGGTGATTGAAGATGTATAAGTTTAAGAATTTAAATGGGAAATTGAATTGAATTATGTTTAAATGATTTGATTTTGAAATGGGATCAATTGATAATAATTCACATTGATTGGAATAATTTGAAAATTATAATATAAGTTGAACATGATTGAAATTAAATGGATTTGATTTAAATTGGAAAAGGAATCAGGATTGATTCAACTTGAATTGGGATTAAATAAATTAATAAAAATTGAAGTTATTAAAGTTTGAATTGAGTCAATTTAAATGGAGATTTAAATCGAATTATTGGGGAAGTGAACAGTTTGACTCTTGACTATTTTCAATATAAATTGTTTTAATATAAACTTATTTTCCTAGCTATTATATATATACAACCTTTCTTTCTTAAAGCTAAATTATTTAATACTTGTTTACGATTATTTTTGGAGCTATTTAACCATTTTTCAACTGTTTTCTAAACTAATCACTATTTTTCAACTATATCACAAACAGATTTCTATTTTACAACTATTTGGCCATTATTTAAAATTTCTGAAACTATTTAACTATTATCAACTATTCTATAATTAGTTAACTATTTTATAGCTATTTTGCAAACTAATAATTATTTTTCAACTACTTATTTATATTTAAATTTTTCAGGCAATTTTCTAAAACTGGTCGGGGTTCAAACTGTTAATTGGTTTAAATACCCAACTGAGGTAAGAATTGAAGTGACAATTCAATGGGAATTAAAGGAAATGTGAATGGAAAGGAAATTGATTTGGCTAATAATCAATGAAAATAAATACGTAGAATGTACGTATATTATTCTAATTCGCATAGCGATTTGATCCAGATTCGAACTCAAAATTTCGAGATAGTTTATCGGTCCGAGTTAGGATTTTTCACTCGATTTTCGACGGCGAACCTGGATATGGATTGTTGATTGGTTCTAGATATTCTCTATCATAGTTATGCTATGCAAGGAGAATAAGAGTTTCTGATCAAGGAACTAGATCAGTGTCCGCACTAGAAAGTCGAGTGGGCGATACTAGTTCGAAAGTGAAATTGTGTGATCGAGTGAGCGATCAGGTTGGTATAGCGTACGAATGATATGTGTACATCGTACGGATTTGAATAAATTGATTTTGAAAGGAGTAATCAAATTTGGATATCTGATTTTGAGTAAACAAAGTAAATATCTTTGTTTTTGTAAGATGAAACTCCATTTGTTAAATCGTTCACCAGAAGAAAAAGATTTTTGAAGGTGTTTGAAGTATAAAAGGGATTTTATACAAGTTTGAAATGATCCAAAGTTTTAAAAAAATTATATGTATTTTTGAATATATATATATAAAGAATCTTATGAGGATTTTGGAAAAGGTTTTGAGAACCTTTGGATTTGGAAAGGCTTTAGATTTTTGGGTAAAATCAATATGAGAATTTGAAAAGCCTAGTTTGAGAATTATCGATTTTGGAATAATCGATTTTGTGTAAAGGAGCTTTGTATGATATCATACTAGGTGTATGATTTGAAAGATACTATATATGTATAGTATAAAGTGTTTTGATGATGGCTCTGGGGAAAAAGGCGCTCCCTTGAAATGAACTTCTCAGGAGTGCCACCGGGTGGTGTTGCCTTGAGCCCGGGGGGTTCTAAAGTTGATCCTGTGAGGAGTCCGGACAAAACTAGTTCCTGAGGATTATTGGGTAGCGTAAGTCGATGGTGTTGATGCCTACAGAGGCATTTGGGTTATGCTGCGACGACAGTGTAACTCGATGTCGCTGCGATCTACTGTGGGGACCATAGCGAAATCGTGTGGAGGATGAGTGTCAACGGTCTACACTTGATTTTGCCGGGAAGGCAACGCAACATCGGTAGACTGCGATCTATGGTCAAGCGGAGTGGAGAAGTTTCATTTTGGCAGCGAAATTCGATGGCGCTGATGCCTACAGTTATATGGGTTTTTGCTGTGATAGCTACGTAACCCCAGTTGTAGCTGCGATCTGTCGTGGGTTCCATGGTGTAATCGTGGGGCGTGGAGGCCTACAGTTATCTGTGGATTTTGTCGGGACGACAACGTAATCATCGGGTTAACTGCGACCATGGATGGGGGTGATGATTTCCAGAGCATTCACACCAAAGACATTTTCTCTATTTTTAAAAACCGTTTCTATATTTTCAAAAAAACATTAATTTCCAAATATTTTCACTGGGTGTTGAAAACGGGTTTACCAAGTACTTATAGATTTTCAGTCCTACGCTTGATCAACGTAAGACTGAATTTCTGTGAGAACAAGGATGGACTGGTTGAGACATCGAGTTATAAAAGTATTTTTATAAAGAGTTATTTTAATAGTATGATGTAAATTTAAAAAGACATTTCTAACAAATTTTAAAATAAGGTGTTGAAATTTTGTGGAAATAAAAAGAAAATCCAAACTGGAATTTTAATAAAGTGAATTTGTAATTTAAATCGAACATTGATCTAGAAGTCGAAAGTAAACTAATTGGCTAAATAGTTATTTGGTTGAGCATATTAATGAAATTTAATTTGGGTAAATAAATGGGTTGTAAGTGATAATGAGTTTGGAAATGAATTCGAATTTTAAATAGAATTCGATTTAGATTTGATAATGAATTAAATAAGAAGAGATGTTGTAAAATAAAAATAAAATAGAGTTGGATTGAAATGAGATGGTTTGAATTACAAATAAAATTCAAGTGTGATTTGAATAATATTTAATGAAATTTGTAAGTAAATTGGATATAATGGAAGAGAATTGTAATATAAATGGTTTGAGTTGCAAATAGAATCCAAATGAGTAGAAATAGATCGAGAATGGCTTTGTATTAATGGAATAAATTCGAAAATGAACTAACTAAGTAAATTTATGGGTTAATCGAATAAAAATAAAATAAAATAAATAGATGAAGTCCGATTAAATAAAAAACTAAATCAAAGTTGAAACTGGAATTGGATTATCAGACTAAACTTAGATTCGGTGGCATATGTGCTTGAACGTTATTTTAATAAATGGAGAAGGTGAAGTAAAAATTAAAATTGAATGGATGGGCGAACTGAATTTAATAAAATTTGATTAAATGAGAATCAAATAGAAGTAAACTTAAGTTTGATGTTGGAATCAATTAAAGTAAATTAACTTAAGTTTAGAATTCATGGAAGCTTGGCTTCGAATAAGAGTGAAAGCCCATGAAATACAAACTTGGATTAAATTAGTTTGGGAAATAGTTATTAATTTATAAGAATGGAATGTGCCAAGCTTAATAAATTGTTTTGCATGAATCTAATGCAGAAATAAAATGAAATGCAATGAATAGTTGGTGAACAAATAAAAACAATGAAGTGGAATTAATTACAGGATGGGTTGAAGAGTAATTTGAAATAGTTATAAACTAAATAAATACTCTATTAAGCGAATATTGACGAATTCGTATAGAATGAATCGTCGTATGATGTAAATAAAAGTAATTGAATTCTATGAGTTAATAGAGATTAAATAAATTTGATTCTGAATCATGTGAAGTGAAAATGAGCTTACTTGAATTAGAAATAAATGAAATGTAAGAAATTGAGGCGCAAACCATTGAAATTAAATGAAATGGTTTATAAATTGGATGAAAGTAATTGGAATTAGCTTTAAATTATATAAATCGCTTATGTTAAGCGTTTGGTGTTTGTTGCTTTCGTAATGCTTGTTGTTTATGTAATTCTTGTGTTTAGCTATTGAAAGTAAGTGTTAGGTTATGGCACTTACGTATTTAAATTGAGTAAGTACAGGTACAGGGAAGCCGTTTGGCTAGTTTTAGGGTATGCTAATTGCAAAATAAATAAGCTGCTTGCTTAAAATGCTAAATAAGGTACGCCTATTCAATAAAAATAGGAAATATGAACTGTTTTTGCTTTTTCCGACCGGGTGGGTCGATGTATATATATTTATATCTCTTGTCAAATTGCAAAAGCTCCTCCGTACAAAGGAGACTCTGCCAAAAAAATTCGAAAATTTTGGGAGTTAGAAAATTTTTGAAAATTTTTGGGAAAATTTTTGTTAACGACAAAACAATTTCAAATTGGAAATTTAAAATAAATTAGTAGATGAACTAATATGAATCAGTTATACTTGAAAGATAAAACTAATTTGAATTCATATGAAATGAGAAAGCTAATTTGAATTGAAGTAGGTATGATGCATATGGGAGGAAATGTATAAATGATTGGGTAGGTTACGTTTGGATATTATTGATAAACAAGATATGCAGGTATTAAAAAGGGAAAAGAAAGTTGGATTTGATTCCAAAAGATAATATGAATTGCCCGACAAAAAGGTATGTATTTTAATTTCTGTTTGAATTGGATTGGGTTTTTGATCTAGCCACTTGGCTTTCTGTTTTGTTTTGGTATTTGGGAGCCCGTAGTGGCCTTTTGTAGTTGTACCGAGCTAGCCGCGCAAATGAGACATTGGCAAAATTTTCCGAAAATTTAGAGAGTTAGAAAATTTTTTGAGAAAATTTTAATAGTTTTAAATTGAAATTTAAACGATCGGGTTAAAAAAAAGGGATTGTTGGAAACCATGGAAGGTTTTGTAAGTTGGTTGAGATAATAGTGAATCTTTAATAAAAAGATATTGTGGCAAGTTGATAAAACTGTTGGTTTTTGAGAAAGGGTAAACATGTATTGGTCCATTCTTCCTAACTAGTAATTTCGGGGACGAAATTCTTTTAAGGGGGGGGGAATGTGACGACCCAGAAATTTTGACAAATTAAATTGGAATAATTAATTGATTTTTAAAATATTTAAAGGTCAATTTTATCTTGAATTTCAGGATATCAATATTTGCCTGATAATTAAATTATTGAATTATGCAATTTTAAAATTGGGTAAAATGTTGAACATGAAGTTTTAAGCCTGTTAAAAATAATTTGAAGGCTTATAGAATTTGTATTGAAAATACTGAAGATAGTGAAAGTGTTGAAATTGAATTTGGAAATGTTTTGTTGAGTTTTGGAAATATATCGTTACAATTGAATTTAAAAATAGCCTTCCGAGGCACATTCTAGGAATTCGACGAAACTAGTTCCATTGGATCTGTAATAGTTAGATATTATCGGATTTTAAGTTTTGTAGCAATCAAAGTTGTCGTTTGACCCTGGCAGCTCGAAACGCTTAGATTTATTTTAATCGATCTAAATTTAAAAATTGATCGTTTATTTCCGTAACTCGCGCATACAATCAAATTAGCCTCCGAAACATGTTCCACCGTGTTCGAAATGTGGGTAAAACCTTATAAGCGTCTGTCGGTGTGTCCGATTCGGGATTCGGAATTTCGCGTTATGCTTAACGAGACGATTCGTAAGCCTTATAATATAAAAAAGGAATTTTTTTTTAAAAAATCAACACATCAGAGATATTTATAAACTAGCGTAACCAGGAAGCTTTCCCCACCTCTAATTTATCCCCGTCGCTCTCTAACCTTCAAAACAGAAATCAAACTCAGATATAAAAAAAGAAGAAGAAAGAAATTGGATTTCAAATTCACGGCTAACAGAAGGGGATTCAAATCGAAATTTCTTTCCTCATTTCTTTTACATTGCGTTTCCCTTTCTTGCTCTTTCCAGTTCGAGCGAACATATGGAAGGGGAAAGGTGCGAAATTTCCCCATCGTTCAAGCGACCGGCTTCAACTGATTGCTCGCGTGGAGGAACGTCGCGTGGGGGGGGGGGGGGAATATGAAGGTAAGTTCGATCGAGACGACGTGAGGGTGGTGTAGTAGCGAGCTAGGGTTTCACGCTAAGCTAGTGTTCGCTGCAAATTTTGGGGACGCGATGATGATGCTCGATGCTTGGTTTCGGCGTTTGGCATATGCGGCTGTGGTGGTGTGCTATCGATGGAGGAGGAAGGCGATGCGATGGTGGACTTCAATCGTCCTGCGGTGGTGGGTTTCGTTCGTACACGTGTTGTGATGGTCGTGAAATTAGATTTCAGGCGTGTGTGGGAAAGATAAGAGGAAGAAGAAGCAGGTCGAGGCCGGGTTAGTTTCTTTAGTGGGTTGTGGGTGGATTGCAAATCATAGCAACGTGAGTAAATCCCACCATTTTGGTTTTTATTTTATTTTAAATTTAACTGGTTAGATTTAAATATTTGTTTGCATGATTGAATTGGTCGATTCTTGTGTTAATTGTTGTTTGACTCGAGGTATTCGGGTTAAGGGTTGTTTTAAACTTAAATCATAAATAAGAAAATGCCTTATTTTTAAGTTAATGAGAGCTTAATGATTTGTGATTCATTAAATTAGTAGGGTGATTAAAATGGATAGTTAACTAATTCAATTAATTAATGATTTGGGTTAATTAGTTTAGTAATTCGAAGCCTTGAATTAATTAAGGATTTATTTTATTAAGGTGGTTTAATTGATTTAGAAATCAATGGATGGTTTGATAGATAAATACTAAATGTAATTGATTAAATATAATTACTTTGTGGAATTATTCAAGAGAATAATTAAAGTAGTTAATTAAGGGATAACCAATTTATTTATTAAAGAAAATAAAAATATAGTTAATTATAGGTGGAGATAAATCAGGGATGATTAATATTTGCAGTTTATTTTAACCATTAATTATTTAATGTGATTAATTTAAATTAGGGTAAACTGAATATAATTGGAAATCATTTATGACGCCCCACCTCTATACCCACGCTAGCCAAGAACATTACGGTGAATGCTGTCAACTAGCACGGAGAATAAGGCTGTTGAGGAGCGACCATCCATGTAATTTCTTTGCGCGAGCATCGATATGTCAGATAGTATAACATGCATTTCTTATCAAGAGGGAAATCCGACATAACGACACAAACTCAAAGCTACTACACAGTGGCTATAATATCTTCAGAAACAAATATAGAAATAAACATAACATAAATCAGTCACAGATAATTCATATCACAAAAGCGGAAATAGATATGAATATTACACATGAAAGTGTACATCAGAGTAGTGGTCAAAAAATCCACAATAATACAAAGGAATAGATACAAGTGCTAGACAAAAATATGTATACATCAAGGAGTCTGTATCTCAAATGTATACAACAAAAAACTACTAAACTAAAGTAGTCAGCCAAAAGTCAGAAGATGGTTCCAGGTAGGAAGCCATGAGGAAGCACCTGTAATATCTCAGTCTGACCCGAGTATTATTTAAGAAGAAAATAATAAACGGATCAGTCTAGCTATAAATATCAGATGAAGTGATATATAATAAGAGATATGACATAAGCATATAATAATCACAATGCCAAGCTGTGATAAATAAGTAATTGAAAATCAACAAGAGATTAATCAATATCACAATAATCTACTCAATATAAAAAGGAATGTCATACTCCTAATTTCATTCACCAAGCCACAATAAATGACATATATATCAATGCCCATCGTAAAAGTTGGTGAAACATAAATTCCAGAAATCAACACATGAAATTCATAAATCAAAATAAAAAGGAACATCGACGTCGTACAGCGGGACATCCGATGAACCAAATCACAATCAAAGGGAACAACGACGTCGTACAGCGGGACATCCGATGAACCAAATCACAATAAAAAGGATGGCCAATCCCACAAACTGGACATCGACGCACCTAGAAAGACACGCCCCATGTACAGTCGAACATCGACGCACCTAGAAAGATACGCCCCATGCTCTAGCATCGACGCACCTAGAAAGATATGCCCCATGCACAAATAAACATCGATGCACCTAGAAAGATACATCCCATGCATAAATAAACATCGATGCACCTAGAAAGATACACCCCATGTAATGCCTAACATCGGTGCACCTAGAAAGATACACCCCATGCAAAGTCGAACATCGACGCACCTAGAAAGATACTCCCCATGCATAGACGAACATCGACGCACCTAGAAAGACACGCCCCATGTCCCGACTTATTGAGCCGATTGCTCCATGAAGTAAACAAAAGATACGTGTGAGTTGAAATCACACAAATGGTGTCTAGGCTAACCAAAAAGCATAAAGGTATGTGTGAGTCGAAATCACACAAATGGTGTCTAGCCTAACCTTGCAAACAAAAAGACATCGCACAATTGCTAGTCTAAATCATCAAATGATCGTCATGATCAAAGGGAAGTGTCGATTACAGTAAGCTAGTAAATATATGAGCTTAGCATCATGTCCCATAACCACTAGCTTAACTTAAATATTTACGAACAAATTGTAGGTCTCCACTAGAAAATTGTCACAAGAGATTCAATCGAACAAGTCCAAGAATTAACCGACGAAGTAAACGCAAGCGTTTCATACCACTTGTTTTACTAAGTCGTTTAATTAGATTTCTCATACGAGTGAGGTAAAGGCTTGTATATACTAATAGATTGGAAAACGGTTTTATAAACGAATTTGGTATTAAAATAGTATTGAAATCGTTTGAGGAAAGAGTTTTGATATTTACTACTAGTATAGAAAACCTTTATATTTTTAAGTGACAAATCATAGAAGTGATTGTAGAAACAATCAACTCATAAAGATTCACATTCAAAGACGTGAATAAAATCCAAAGAAATCGATACCGAATCCATCAAAATGGATATTCCCATAAATCACGAAGAAAATGTCATCAAAGTCGATAATAAGTGATAATAACAAAAGGGAATCAACATAAATCGATAGAAGTTGGAATTCTCAAGCAAATAGGCAAAACTTGCAAATAGGAGCAGGTCGGTCGACCGGACTCCCTGAGTCGGTTGACCGAACCAAGGGTTGGAAGTGCCCGGGGATCCAGGTCGGTCGACCGGCCCAGGGGCTCGGTCGGCCGAGGCCTGTAAACGGCACTCCCAAATAGAGGCAGGAAGTGCCTGGATAGCAGGTCGGTCGACCGGCCCAGGGGCTAGGTCGGCCGAACCTGTTGCCAGCACTCCCCTGCCCTAATTCAAAGGAGGTGCAAACTCGATCAAATTGCATTCGCTCGAGCAACGGCGCTAAGGGTTTATGCCTATCGACTACCCGACCCTAAAAGCTCTTCATGCACAATCAAAAACACATTCAAACATCAAAGTTAGGATTTTTAAAGATTTGAACCCAAAACACTAAAAATTGGAATATTCACCAAATCAATCCAAACCAAAAGCAAATGCACACGAATAAGTGTTAGGAATTCATACCTAACATTCGAAGATAAATATAAGCATAGATGTGAGATAAAAATCTCACCTTTGAACCCAAATCAATGAAGGAGAAGCTTTAAGAACAAGCTAAGATCAATTCCTCTTCAATCTCAACACTAGAAGCTTGAATCTAAGCTTAAAAGAAGAACATTCCCTAAGTTAGGTTTAGGAAATTTCTGAAATCAAAGAGAGAATGTGTTGGAGAAGAAGAAGAGAAAGCTTACCAATGGGTTCTATTTGATTTTGGAGCAAGAATTTGAGCTAGCAAGAGGAACTAGGGCTTGGAGTTTCTAATTCCCTTTCCTTTCCACCATTCTCAGTTGGAGCTTGAGTTTGAGGAGTGGGAATGAGTGAATGGAGAGGAGAGGGCTGAGCTAGAGTATAAGTGGGGTTAATGGGTTCAGTCCAAACCAAAGCCCTAAGTGAAAAAGGTCAAAATTCTACTATCTCCAAACATATCGAAGCTTATACTCAAAAAGGTCGCAAATGGCATTTTGAACTCAATGGGGGTGGTCTCGAGTCCTAATTCGGCTGTTTGCAAAAAGTGGCTTTTCGGACTAAAATCCGACTAACGATAAAATATTTAAATAAAATATTTAAATATAAAATCGATAAATATGCGGGTTGTTACATCATTATTTTTTAAAATCAACGATGTAATTAAGGATTGATAGATTAGGATGAATTAATCAATAAGTGACATATGAGGAGGTAGTAAGGATTAATTGTAATTAATATAGTTAATTAATTTATGAAGTAATTAAGATTACTTATTGATTTGGTTAAGAATAATTGATATCGTGAAATTAAATAAAGATAATTACTTGAATGCAATTGGAAGACAAATTAATCCAGGATGGTTAATTGCAATGAGAAATGAAGGGTTGATTAATTAATCGATTGGAAAGTGATTAACGAAGGAATCGAAGAGAGTGAGGTTCAGAATTTGATTAGAATAAATTAATTGATTTGTAAGAGATTAAGCTTTGCTTTTGAGTGATTGGATGGTATTGGATGCTTTGGATGAATTGATATCTCTGATATGACATATTGTGTATTTCATTTGGATAATTTGGGTAAGCGTGGCATGAGTTGCGAAGAGACCGGGGTCGGATATTGGGAAATACCCGAAACCATTTCGAATTTTTATAAATCGATTTATGAAATCAATACGATGAAATGAAGAGATTTAAGTGAATCAGTTTATTATATCTAAGTTTTGTACTTAGAGAATTATATGTGAAATAGATGTTGTCTATAGTAAATTGTGAATTGGTTAAATCAATATAAGTTACCCGGGTTTATACAAGTTGTAGAATTTTGTATTTCATGTAAGTTGGGTTTACTCACGCTGGTTTTCCAGCCTGACCCGGGTGTTACTTCGATGTAATGCTCGGGTCAGACTGAGTATTACAGGTTTTCAGGTTAGGATGTTCTGGGGCTCAGGAGGCAAAGCGGATGGCAGTATCATATAGAGTTTATCCGCTGTACTTATATTATTGTAAATCTTAGTCATGATAATTGTATGTATTCAGTGACTGTATATATATGTGAAACTCTGATGTATATAAAATGTAATCGATAGATATAGTATTCTTTTGTAAATTATTATTATTTATTATTATATTTTATCCGCTGCGATTGTGAGATGTTTGGTATTTCTGTTCTTTTTCTATCTCTTTCTTATTTTTCATAACTATCTGGAATTTTCGGGTTCGAAAATTCCGGGTCGTTACAGTGCCTTCGGTTTCGTTCGAACCCGGAACGAACTTTTATGGATTGAATGCTTTCAGAACATCGTCAGGCGGACGATGAGCATTCTAAGATAGATGTGTTCTATAAAGGTAGTCGCAGCCTCAAACCTCATCAACCGGGAATGGCTAAAACATGGGAGGTGCAGCAAGGCTTCGTGGATAGCTCCCACTGGAGAGCAAGATTTTCCCTTGACTAGAAGTCCCTTTTTATTTCGGATGTGTGGGCAGTTGGAATCGCGCGCCAATTGCGGGGTTGTCTTGTTCGGGACTGTTCAGTAAGGAATGGTCCCGGCCTTGTGTTGTAGGGGAGTTAAGATGGCTCCTCGGTACGTTGATCTAGGCCACGTACTGTGACGGGCGGTACCCTGGTAGCCCTGCCATTGATGGAAACCCATTCTTCCTACGAGACCCTACGGTTTTGTTTGTATTACCCACTTTTGTGGCTAGTAGCTGGAATTTAATAGATGTAACAATTTCGGCTATTTCTTATTTACTTGAAAACCCTAGACACTATTATAATATCACTGGATTTCCTATCAAATGTTTTGGTTAGCGTAAGGTAAAAACTTTTCCATGTTTATGTGTGGTAAGTCTTACGTGATACCTTTTCTTTTCAAAGGTTTTCTAAAGTTAAGCAATTTTAACCCGTTTACTCACACCAGACCCCTGTCTGACCCAGTGTTTATTTTCTGTTTTATTAAACTCTTGGGTACTCACATTTTATATGAGTAGTCAAGTGATTCAGGTTAGCTTGACGAATTCTGGAGGAGATATGGAGCAGGAGGCTTCCACGAGTAGATGTATTATGGTTCCACTGTGTTGTTTGGTATCTGTTTCTGTTGTACTTGAGTTGTATAGTTAGACAGATGTTTATAACTGTCTAATATCTGTTGTTTTAAGTCGTGTACTCTAATGTAATATGATATCGTGTAATATTTTATGTGGTATATTATATTTTATTCCTTCCGCTGTGAGTTCTCTGATGTTGTGTCTTTGTTCTTTCTCTTTCTTTTCTTCTTCTATCCCTTTCTTTCTTCCTTGATGATGCGATTTCCTGGAGATAGGAAGTTGGGTCGTCTCAGTTCACATACAAATCAAAATTTATATTTAAAGATAACAGAAATATCCATTTTAATAAATAAAATTGTGACGACCCGGAATTTTTAATGATTTAAATTGGAATAATTAATTGATTTTAAATATTTAAAGGTTAATTCTAACTAACTTGAATTCCAGGTACCAATATTTACTTGATAATTAAATCATTGAATTATATAGTTTAAATATTGAATTTAATAATTGAAATTGGGTAAATTGTTGAATCTGAGATTCTAAGCCTGTTTAAAATAATTTGAAGGCTTATAAAATGAATAACGATGATAATGAAGACAATAGAATGGTTGAAATTTAAATTAAAGGTGATTTGTTCAATTTTAATAATAACTAGTTTAAATCGATATTTAAAAAAATAGCCTTCCGAGGCACGGTCTCGAAATTCGATGAAACCAGTTTCATTGGATCCGTAATAGTTAGTTATTATCGGATTTCAAGTTTCGTAGTGTTTGGATTTACCGTTTGCTCGTACGAGTGAGAAATGCGTTGAAATTAAAATCGATAATTTAATATTTTAAATCGATTTAAAAAAAAGCTAACTTCCACGTACGATCAAATTAGCCACTGAAACACGTTCCATGGTGTTCGGAATGCGGGTAAAACCTTATAATCGCCTCGCGGCATTCCCTAAGAGGAGTTCGAAATTTTAAATGGCAATTAACGAGATGTTTAGGGAATTTTATAATATTATATAATAAATAGTCAAAGATATTTTTACCCACAATAGTTCTCAGGAAGCTTCTCCAACCCGATACATTATCCCCGATCTCTATCTCTAACCATGAACAGGAAATCGAACGTTTTTAAAAAAATGGCCGAAGCAACTCGGTCTGCAAAAAATTTCCAAATCAATTCGTCTCGTTTAAATTGCGACTTCTATTCTCTAATCATCTGATCCTATAGAAGAGCTGAGGCAAGCTCGAGCTCGTGTGAGGCCGCGATGTGTTCAAGTGGCAGAGAATCGAGTTCGACGCGGTCACGAGTAAAAGGGGAGGACGCTCGCGATTTGGGGATCCTCGAAGCTAAAGTGAGGTCGCGTTCGCGTGAGATGGCAAGGGGATGGGATCTGAAAGCAGAGGCGTGGGAAGCATCGCACGAGGCCGTGACCCGATTCGAGGGGTGTCTTCGTCGAGCTTGGTTGTCAAATTGGGTTAGGGGTCGTGAGACGCGCGTGATGGTGCGCGAGGGGCTAAGGCAAGCCGAGATGTTGATTCGTGAGTGGAGCAGTAAGGTATAGTTTTGTTTATTTATTAATTTATTTTTATTTAATAAGGTACGGAGATTTGAAACACAAAATATATATATGTTAAAAAACTTTAACAGTATAGAAAATTTCTGTTTGTTTATATACAGCAAGTTAAAATAAATAGAAATGTTAGAATAGTTGATAGTTCATATATCGTATGATTCTGGAAGCTATTTAGATTTTTATAAAAATATTTGTAGTTCAAAAGAAAAATATAATAAATATAAATATGTACATTATAAAATTTAGATTTATCTTAAAATAATAAAATATAGTAATAATTAACTTATCATTTTAGTTACTAAAAGATCATTTAGTTTGAATTTTAATTATTCATTAAAATTTAAATTATTGATTAAATTAAATTATTAAATGATGATTGATTTTCGAATGTTAATAAAATCATCTGATATTTATTCAAGGGTCCTGAATCATGAAGAGGCCGAGTTGAGATTAAAGTGGACTGCACAAATCAAAGGTGAGTAAATCTCACTCGTCTGGTATTATTTAAATTTAAATGGTTAAATTTAAATAATTGTTTGATTGATTGAGTTGATTGAATGTGTGCTGATGATATGTGACTTTGGTTTTGTTTGATTCTCGAGTTAATAAGGGTTTAATGATTGGTGATTCATTAAATAGGTAGAATAATTTGAATGGATAAAGAATTAATTCAATTAATTTATGATTGTGCTAATTAATTTAGTAATTAAGGGTTTGAATTAATTAAGGATTAAGTTAAATTAATTCATAACAATCAATTGATGGTTGATATGTAATTACTTAATGAAATTGGTAAAATATAATTACTTTGAGAAATTTATCAAGAGATTAATTAAAATAGTTAATTGAGGAGTAATTCATTTATTTAGTGAAGTAAATAAAAGGGTCGATAATTACAGATTGAGATTTGATCGAGAATTATTAAAGTTGTGGTTGAATTAAGGTAATTGATTTGGATTAGAACAAATTAAAATATAATTGGAAATTATTAATTTATCTAATAATTGTTGTAATAATTTTTTTTATTAATTAAGACTAAATCAATTCAATAAGTAAGGACTTATGAGGAACTAATTACTATAAGTAATTAAGAACTAATATAATTAATAAAGATAATTACTTTATAAAATAATTGATTAATTTATAAAGTAAATAAGATTTCTTATTCATTTTGGTTAAGAATAATTAATATTGAGAAATTAATTAAAGATAATTACTTAAATCTAATTGAAAAATAAATAATTCGGGGAGATTAATTAAGATGAATAATGATGTGTTGACTAATTAATTGATTTGGAATTAATTAATGTTAACAAATGAATCTAAGTGATTGAGTTTTGAAATTCAATTAGAATCCATAGAAATGATTTATATGTGATTAAGCTTTGCTTCTGAATGATCGAATGATATTGGATGATTTGAAGGAGTTGATAACTCTGATATGAAATGTTGAGTATTTCTTTTGGATAACTTGGAATAAGATGATATGAGATTCGAAGAGACGGGGTCGGGTATTGGGGAAATACCCGAAACCACTTCGAATGTTTGTAGATTGATATATACAATCTATATGCTGGGTTGAAGTGATTGGGAGGTATTGGACTGTTTTAAAATCTAAATCTTTGGTATTTAGAAATTTAAATGTGGACTAAGTGTTGTCTGTAATAATTTGTAGCTTGTGAATTGATATATGTTACCCGGGTTTACTAAAGTTGATTTCTTTGGTATTCCATGTTAGTTGGGTTTACTCACGCTGGTTTCCAGCCTCACCCAGATGTTACTTTGGTGTAATGCTCGGGTCAGACCGAGTATTACAGATATTTCAGGTCGGTACGTTATGGAGCTCAGGAGGCGAGCTGGATGGCAATAGCGTATAGGGTATTTCCGCTGTATTTATATTATTGTTAATCTGAGTCATGATAATTGTATATGTTCAGTGACTGAATATATGTGAAACTCTGATATATATTAAATATAATCGACAGATATAGTATTCTTTTATAAACTGTTATTATTCGTTATTATATTTTATCCGTTGCGAATGTGAGATGTTTGGTGTTTCTGTTCTTCTTCTTCTATCTCTTTCTTCTTTTTCATAACTATTTGGAATTTTCGGGCTCGAAAATTTCGGGTCGTTGCATTTGGTATCAGAGCTGAAAGGTTAAGCGAGAACCTTGGCTCTGGTGGGGATTACTCATTTAGTTGAGTCTGTAGTGCTCTAGAATGAGTCGAGAATATATATATGAGCGGGTACTTGTTATTTTCTTACATAAAGATTTTAAATGATTTTATATAAAATATATTTTGATATATATAAAGCAATATTTCCTTCTAATAAATATTAAGGTGATTGGTTGTTAATTATTGAAATTGAAATTAAAAGTAATATAATACAACTAAACTGAAGTCTAGAATTGGAACTAAATTAAGTAGAAACAAAAATACAACCAAATTAAAATTTAATGAACTGAAAATGAAATTCTAAATCTGGTCCCAGAATTCGGAAATTTTGTTTCATATAATGAAAATAATAATAAATAAGTATTATTTGGATAACTGAGACTTGTTGGAAACAATGGGTTGTTTGAAATTTGATATGAATTTAAAACCAATGGTAGTTTAATATTGTAAAACATGGCTGGGAGGGCCAAGAAATAAATATGTATATATGTATGAATATACATGATATCAAAGATAATTTGAAATAAACTCTAAGAGGTTGAGTTTTGATTTTTCCCTGAAGTGTGATGTAAAAACCCAAAGTGACATAAGTTTTTAAGTGGGAAGATTATTATTGTGAAGTTTAAGGATTGAATGAGGTTGATTGGATTAAGTAAAATTGGAATTTAACTTTGGGAAAGTTAAATAAATGTAGAACAAGCAATCTGAATTGGAAATTTCAAGATGAAATTGGAATTTAACTTGGAAAGTTAAATGGTTGATTTGAATTGGGAATTTGTGTAATCTCAAAACGGGTTTGAGATTTAAAAATTTAAAATGGATGGATGTTTTAAAATAAATTGGACGATATCATCATATTGTTAGTGAAAATCTTTAAATTGAAAATGGTATTGTATAAATAAAATAAATTTGAATGATTGAATTGTAAAATAAACTTGTTTAAGAACTGGCTTTAAACTGGAAGATAAAATTTAATAATAAATTAAAATTTTAAAATAAAATTGTATTGAATTCTTATTTGAACATTGAAATACATAAGTTAAGATAATTTAAAATGGAATTTTGAGAATTGAACTCAGAAATTAAATTGATTAAAAACTTTGAATAAAAGTAATTTGGTTTAAATGGTTAAACCAACCTTTGAGAATTTAACTCGAATTTACATAATTCGAGATAGTTTAAATTCAAGATTGAAATTGAATTAGTTCAAAATTGAATTTGGTTTGAATTAATTGGATTGGTGATTGAAGATGTATAAGTTTAAAATTTAAATGGGAAATTAAATTGGATTATGTTGAAATAATTTGAATTTGAAATAGGTTAAATTGATAATAATTCAAATTGATTGGAATAATTTGAAATTTAATTAAAGTCGAACAGGATTAAAATTAGATGGAATTTGATTTAAATTGGGAAGAGAATCAAGATTGATTCAACTTGAATTAGGCTTAGATAAATTGCAAGAAAAAAAATTGAAGTTATTCAAGTTAGAATTGAGTCGATTAAATGGAAATTAGTTGGGGAAGTGAACAGTCTGACTCTTGACTATTTTAATATAAACTTATTTTCTAGGCTATTTAATATATACCACTTTTCTTTCTTGAAGCCTAATTATTCTATGCTTGTTTTACAATTATTTTTGGAGCTATTTAATCATTTTTCAACTGTTTTCTAAACTAATTACTATTTTTCAACTATTTCACAAACTAATTTCTATTTTACAATTATTTTACAATTATTTAAAATCTTTGAAACTATTCAACTATTTTTTCGACTATTTTAAAATTAGTTAACTATTTTATAGCTATTTTGTAAACTAATAATTATTTTTCAACTACTTATCTATTTTTCAATTTTCAAGCTATTTTTTGAAAAAAAACAAACTGGTCGGAGTTCAAACTGTTTAAATACCCAACCGAGATAAGAATTGAAGTGATAATCCAAATGGGGATTAAGGCAATTGTAAATTAGTAAAGGGAATTTAAGGAAATGTGATAGAAAGGAAAATTGATTTGGCTGATAATCAATGGAAATAAATACGTAGGATGTACGTATATTATTCTATTCGCATAGTGATTTGATCCAGATTCGAGCACAGAATTTCGAGGTAGTTTATCGATCCGAGTTGGGATTTTTCACTCGATTTTCGACGGCGGACCTGGATATGGATTGTTGATTGGTTCTGGATGTTCTCTATCATAGTTATAGGTATGCAAGGAGAATGACGGTTTCTGATCAAGAAACCAGATCTGTGTCCGCACTAGGAAGTCGGGTGGACGATAATAGTTCGAAAGTGAAATTGTGTGATCGAGTGAGCGATCAGATTGGTATAGCGTACGGATGATATGTGTACATTGTACGGATTTGAATGAAATTGATATTGAAAAGAGTAATCGAATTGGAATATTTGATTTTGAATAAACAAAATTATATCTCTTTGTTATATGTAAGATGAAACTCCCCTTGTTAAATCTATTGCTGGAAGAAAAGGATTTTTGAAGGTGTTTGAAGTATAAAAAGGAGTTTTATACAAGTTTGGAAAGATCCAAAGTTTTAAAAATTATATATATCTGTGTGTTTGTGTGTGTGTGTGTGTGTGTAAAGGATCTTATGAGGAATTTGGAAAAAAGTTGTGGGAACCTTTGGATTTGGAAAGGCTTTTGATTTTTGGGTAAAATCAATATTGAAATTTGGAAAGCCTAGTCTGAGATCATACTAGGTGTATGATTTGAAGATATTATATATGTATAATATAAAGTGTTTTGATGATGGCTCTGGGGAAAAAGGCGTTCCTTGAAATGAACTTCTCAGGAGTGCCACCGGGTGGTGCTCCTTGAACCCCAAGGGGGGATTCTAAAGTTGATCCTGTGAGGAGTCCGGACAAAACTAGTTCCTGAGGATTATTGGGTAGCGAAAGTCGAGGGCGCTGATGCCTACAGAGGCATTTGGGTTATACTGTAACGACAGTGTAACCCGATGTCGCTGCGATCTACTATGGGGACCGTAGAGAAATTCGTGTGGAGGATGAGTGCCAACAGTCTACACTTGATTTTGCCGGGAAGGCAACGCAACGTCGGTAGACTGCGATATATGGTCAAGTGGAGTGGAGAAGTTTCATTTTTGACAGCGAAATTCGATGGCACTGATGCCTACAGTTATATGGGTTTTTGCTGTGATAGCTACGTAACCCCGGTTGCAGCTGCGATCTGTTGTAGGTTCCATGGTGTAATCGAGGGGCGCGGAGGCCTACAGTTATCTATGGATTTTGTCGGGATGGCAACGTAACCATCGAGTTAACTGCGACCATGGTTGGGGGTGATGATTTCCAGAGCATCCTCACCAAAGATATTTCCTCTATTTTCAAAAACTGTTTTCTATATTTTAATAAAATTATTTTCCAAGTATTTTCACTGGGTGTTGAAAACGGGTTTGTCAAGTACTCATAGATTTTCAGTCCAACGCCTGATCAACGTATGACTGAATTTCTATGAGAACAAGGATGGACTGGTTGAGACATCGAGTTATAAAAAGTATTTTTATAAAGAGTTATTTTAATAGTATGATGTGAATTTAAAAGCATTTCTAAAAAAAAATTAAATGAAGATGTTGGAATTTCGGAAAATCAAGGAAATCCAAACTGGAATTTTAATGAAGTGATTTTGTAATTTAAATCGAATATTGATTTAGAAGTTTGGAAATAAGCAAATTGGCTAAATAATTATTTGGTTGAGTATATTAATAAAATTTAACTTGGGTAAATAAATGGGTTGTAAGTGATAATGGGTTTGAAAATGAATTCGAATTTTAAATAGAATTCGACTTAGATTTGATAATGAATTAAAAAGAGGAAATGTTGTAAAATAAAAATAAAAATAAAATAGAGTTGGATTGAAAAATGTGATGGTTTGAATTACTAATAAAATTCAAGGGTGATTTGAATAATATTTAATGAAATTTGCAAGTAAATTGGATATAAGAGAAGTGATCATGATAGAAATGGTTTGAGTGCAAAACATAACATAAGTGAATAGAAATAAATTGAGAATAGCTTTGTATTAATAAATTCGAAATGAGTTAAGCAGGTGAATTTAAAATTTAAAAATGGTTTAATTGAGTTAGATAATAAATGGTTGAAGTCTGATTGAATAAAAACTAAATCAAGTTGTGATTGGAATCGGATTATCAGACTAAACTTAAAATTTGGTGGTATATTGATTTGAAATATAAATATGTTGAGTATGTGCTTGGATATCATTTTGATAAATTGAGAAGATGAATTAAAGTTAAAATTTAAATTGATGGGCTAACTGAATTTAATGGAAGTTGATTAAATGAGGATCAAATAGAAGTAAACTTAAGTTTGATGTGGAAATAAATTAAAGTAAATTAACTTAAGTTTAAAATTTATGGAAGCTTGACTTCGAATAAGAGTGGAAGCCATTAAATAAAGGCTTGGATTGAATTAATTTGGGAATGGCTAGAAGTGTACAAGAATGGAATGTGTCGAGTTAAATGAATGGTTGGTGAATAAATTAGAATTGAAATAGAATTAAATATAAAATGAGTTGAAATCAATTTTAAATAGTTATAAACTAGAATAGATACTCTATTAAGCGGATATCGCCGAAATTACACATAAAAAGTTGTCGTTGGACGTAAATAGAAGTAATTAAAATTCTACAAATTGATTGAGATTTAATAAATTGATTTTTGAATTATTTGAAGTAAATATGAGTTTGTTTGGATTAAAAATAAATTGAACATAAGCGATTGAGTTGTAAACCATTAAAATTGAATGAAATGGCATATAAATTTGGTTGGAAGCAATTGGATTGGCTTTGAATCATATAAAATTGCTTAGGGTAAGCGTTGGGTGTTTGATGCTTTTGTAATGCTTGTGCTTTGCTATTATAGTACGTGAAATGCTAATAAATTCTCTATATACGGCACTTACATATTTAAATTGAGTAAGTACAGGTACTAGGAAGCCATTTGGCTGGATTTGGTTGTGCTATTTGCTAGAATAAATAAGCTGCATGCTTAAAATGCTAAATAAGGTACGCCTACGCAATAAAAATAGAAAATATGAACTGTTTTTTCTTTTTCCGACCGGGTGGGTCGATGTATATATATTTATACCTCTTGTCAAATTGCAAAAGCTCCTCCGTACAAAGGAGACTTTGCCAAAAAAATTCCAAAATTTTGAGAGCTAGAAAATTTTTGAAAATTTTTTGGAAATTTTTTTTTGTTAACAACAAAACGGTTTCAGATTAGGAATTAAAGTAAATTAGTAAATGAAACTGATATGAATCAGTTATGCTTCAAAGATAAAATTTAATATTCAAAATTTAAAGTAAATAGAATTCGTATGAAGTGGGGATGTGACCCCCCACCTCTATACCCACGCTAGCCAAGAACATTACGGTGAATGCTGTCGACTAGCACGGAGAATAAGGCTGTTGAGGAGCGACCATCCGTGTAATTGCCTTGTGCGAGCATCGATATGTCAGATAGTATAGCATGCAATTCTTTTCAAGTGGAAATCCGACATGCCGACACAAACTCAAAGCTACTACACAGTGGCTATAATATCTTTGGAAACAAATACGGAAATAAACATAACATTAAATCAGTCACAGATAATTCATATCACAAAGGCGGAAATAGATATGAATATAACACATGAAAGTGTACATCAGAGTAGTGGTCAAACAAGATCCACAATATCAAAAAGAATAGATACAAGTGCTAGACAAAAGAATAAGTATACATCATAGAGTCTGTATCTCAAATGTATACATCAAAAACTACTAATCTAAGTAGTTAGCCAAAAGATCAGATGAAAGTCCGATAAGGAGTCAAGCAGAAGCACCTATAATATCTCAGTCTGACCCGAGTATTATTTAAGAAGAAAATAATAAACGGATCAGTCTAGCTGTAAATATCAGATGAAGTGATATATAATAAGAGATATAACACAAACATATAATAATCACAATGCCAAGCTGTGATAAATAAGTAATTGAAAATCAACAAGAGATTAATCAATATCACAATAATCTACTCAAGATAAAAAGGAATGTCATACTCCTAATTTCATTCACCAAACCACAATAAATGACATATATATCAATGCCCATCGTAAAAGTTGGTGAAACATAAATTCCAGAAATCAACACACGAAATCCAGAAATCACAATAAAAAGGATGGCCAATCCCAGAAAAATGAGCCGGAGCTCCTCCAGACAGGGTATAGTCCCCCATTGCGGACATTGAGCCGAAGCTCCTCCTGGTGAACCAAAGTTCCTCCTGACAGGGTATAGTCCCCCATTGCGGACATTGAGTTGAAGCTCCTCCTGGTGAGTCAAAAACTCCTCCTGACAGGGTATAGTCCCCCATTGCGGACATTGAGCCGAAGCTCCTCCTGGTGAGCTGAAACTCCTCGTGACAGGGTATACTCCCCCATTGCGGACTTTGAGCCGAAGCTCCTCCTGGTGAGCCGAAGCTCCTCGTGACAGGGTATAGTCCCCCATTGCGGACTTTGAGCCGAAGCTCCTCCTGGTGAGCCGAAGCTCCTCGTGACAGGGTATAGTCCCCTATTGCGGACTTTGAGCCGAAGCTCCTCTTGGTGAACCGAAGTTCCTCATGACAGGGTATAGTCCCCTATTGCGGACATTGAGCCGAAGCTCCTCCTGGTGAGCCGAAGCTCAATAAAAACGACGTACAGTCCTCCACGTGGACAAAGAGACATCGCACAATGCTAGTCTAAACCATAAAATGATCGTCATGATCAAAGAGAAGTGTCGATTACAATAAGCTAGTAAATATATGAGCTTAGCTTCATGTCCCATAACCACTAGCTTAACTTAAATATTTACGAACAAAGTGTAGATCTCCACTAGAAAATTGTCACAAGAGATTCAATCGAACAAGTCCAAGAATTAACCGACGAAGTAAACGCAAGCGTTTCATACCACTCGTTTTACTAAGTCGTTTAATTAGATTTCTCATACGAGTGAGGTAAAGGCTTGTATATACTAATAGATTGGAAAACGGTTTGAGAAAACGAGCTTTGTAATAAAATAGTGCTGAAATCATTTGAAGAAAGAGTTTTGATATTTACTACTAGTATAGAAAACCTTTATATTTTAAAGTGACAAATCATAGAAGTGATTGTAGAAACAATCGGGCATAAAAATTCACATTCGAAGACGTGAATAAAATCCAAAGAAATCGATATAAAATCCATCAAAGTGGATATATCTAAAATTCCCAAAGAAAAGGTCATCAAAGTCGATAATAAATGACAACAACAAAAGGGAGACAACACGAATCGATTAAAGTTGGATATTCAAACGAATTAGCAATATAGGCTACTCTGTCAAATAGTAGCAGGTCGGTCGACCGGACTCCCTGAGTCGGTCGACCGAACCAGAGGTTGGAAGTGCTCGGGGCACCAGGTCGGTCGACCGGCCCAGGGGGCTCGGTCGGCCGAAGCCTGTAACCAGCACTTCCAAACAGAGGCAGGAAATGCCTGGACTATAGGTCGGTCGACCGGCCCAGGGGGCTCGGTCGGCCGAACCTGTATACTTGCACTTCCTACCCTATTTCAAAGGAGGTGCAAATCCCGACCAAATTGCAATCGCACGAGCAACGGCGCTAAGGGTTTATGCCAATCGACTACCCGGCCCTATATGCTCCTCGATGCACAATCAAAAACACATTCAAACATCAAAGCTAGGATTTTTAACGAATTGAACTCAAAACACTAAAAATTGGAATATTCACAAAAGCAATCCAAATCAAAATCAAATGCACATGAATAAGTGTTAGGAATTCATACCTAACAATAGAAGAGAATTATAAGCATAGATGTGAGATTAAAAATCTCACCTTTGAACCCAAACAATAGAAGAAGAAGCTTGAAAGCAAGCTAAGATCAATTACTCTTCAATAACAACCCAAGGAGCTTCAATCTAAGCTCAAAAGAGAAACATTTCCTAAATTAGGTTTAGGAAATTTCTGAAATCAAAGAGAGAATGAGTTGGAGAAGATGAAGAGGAAACTTACCAATGGGTTCTCTTTGAATTTGGAGCTAAAGCTTGGATTTTGCAATGAACTAGGGCTTAGGAATTCTAATTTCCTCTTCCACTCTCCATTAACATAAAAGCTTGAGTATTAGGAAAACAGAAAAGAAGTGAATGAAGACGAGAGGGTTGGAACTGAATACATAAGTGGGCTCAGCCCAAACCAAAACCCTAAGTGAAAAGTAGCAAAATTCAACTTTATCCAAACATATCGAAGCTTATACTCAAAAAGGTCGCAAACGGCATTTTGAACTCAATGGGGGTGGTCTCGAGTCCCAATTCGACCGTATGCAAAAAGTAGCTTTTCGGACCAAAATCCGACGAACGATAAAATATTTAAATAAAATATTTAAATATAGAATCGATAAATATGCGGGTTGTTACAGGGGAAAACTAGTTTGAATAAAAGTGGGTATGAAACTTATGTAGGAAAATGTATAAAATGATTTGAAGGGCTATGATTGGATATTATTGCTTAGTAAGATATGCAGGTATTAATAGGGGAAAAGAAAATTGGATTTGATTCCAAAAGATAAATGGGAATTGCCCGACAAAAAGGTATGTATTTAAATTTCTGTATGAATTGGATTGGGTTTCTGATCTAGCCACTTGGCTTTCTGTTTTCTTTTTGGTATTTGGGAGCCCGTAGAGGCCTTTTGTAGTTGTACCGAGCTAGCCGCGCAAAGGAGACGCTGGCAAAATTTTCCAGAAATTTAGAGAGTTAGAAAAATTTTGAGAAAATTTTGATGATTCAAAATTTGGTTTTAAATTGAAATTTAGATGATTGAGCAGAAGGGTATTGATTGAAACTATAGAAGGTTTTGGAAAGTTAGATAAGGTGATAGTGGGTCTTTAATAAAAGATAGTTGGTAGGATGTTGAATTGTGAATTTTGAAAAAGATAAACGGGTATTGGTCCATTCTCCCTAACTATTAATTTCGGAGATGAAATTCTTTTAAGGGGGGAGGAATGTGACGATCCGGAATTTTTAACAATTTAAATTCGAATAATTAATTGATATTAAATATTTAAAGGTTAATTTTAACTAACTTGAATTCCAGGTACCAATATTTACTTGATAATTAAATCATTGAATTATATAGTTTAAATATTGAATTTAATAATTGAAATAGGGTAAATTGTAGAATCTGAGATTCTAAGCCTGTTTAAAATAATTTGAAGGCTTATAAAATGAATAACGATGGTACTGAAGATAATAGAATGGTTGAAATTTAATTTAAAGGTGATTTGTTCAATTTTAATAATACATAGTTTAAATCGATATTTAAAAAAATATTCTTCCAAGGAACAGTCTCGAAATTCGACGAAACCAGTTTCATTGGATCCGTAATAGTTAGTTATTATCGGATTTCAAGTTTCGTAGTGTTTGGATTTACCGTTTTCTCATACGAGTGAGAAATGCGTTAAAATTAAAATCGATAATTTAATATTTTAAACCGATTTAAAAAAAAGCTAACTTCCACGTACGATCAAATCAGCCTCTGAAACACGTTCCATGGTGTTCGGAATGCGGGTAAAACCTTATAATCGCCTCGCGGCATTCCCTAAGAGGAGTTCGAAATTTTAAATGGCAATTAACGAGACGTTTAGGGAGTTTTATAATATAATATAATAAATAGTCAAAGATATTTTTACCCACAATCGTTCTCAGGAAGCTTCTCTAACCCTATACATTATCCCCGATCTCTCTCTCTAACCTTGAACAGGAAATCGAACGTTTTAAAAAGAAAATGGCCAACTCGGTCTGAAAATTTTTTCCAAATCAATTCGTATCGTTTAAATTACGACTTCTATTCTCTAATCATCTGATCTTATCGAAGAGCTGAGGCAAGCTCAAGCTCGCATGAGGCCGCGATGTGTTCAAGTAGCGGAGAATCGAGTTCGAGGAGAGGCGCGGTCGCGAGTAAAAGGGGAGGATGCTCGCGATTTTGGGATCCTCGAAGCTAAAGTGAGGTCTCGCGCGAGATGGCAAGGGGATGGGATCTGAAAGCAGAGGCGTGGGAAACATCGCACGAGGCCGTGACCCGATTCGAGGGGTGTCTTCGTCGAGCTTGGTTGTCGAATTGGGTTATGGGTCGTGAGACGCGCGTGATGGTGCGCGAGGGGCCGAGCAAGCCGAGATGTTGATTCGTGAGTGGAGCACTAAGGTATAGTTTTATTTATTTATTTATTATTTATTATTATTTAATAAGGTATGGAGATTTGAAACATAAAATATATATATATGTTAAAAAAATTTAACAGTATAGAAAATTTCTGTTTGTTTATATACAGTAAGTTAAAATAAATAGAAATGTTAGAATAGTTGATAGTTCATATATCGTATGATTCTGGAAGCTATATAGATTTTTGTAAAAATATTTGTAGTTCAAAAGAAAAATATAATAAATATAAATATGTACATTATAAAATTTTAGATTTATCTTAAAATAATAAAATATAGTAATTTATGTGTTTAATTAACTTATCATTTTAGTTACTAAAAGATCATTAAAAACAAAATTAGTTTGAAACTTAATCATTCATTAAAATTTAAATCATTAATTAAATTAAATTATTAAATGATGATTGACTTTCGAATGTTAATAAAATCATCTGATATTTATTCAGGGGTCTTAAATCATGAAGAGGCCGAGTTGAGATTAAAGTGGATTGCACAAATCAAAGGTGAGTAAATCTCACTCGTTTGATATTATTTAAATTTAAATGGTTAAATTTAAATAATTGTTTGATTAATTCAGTTGATTGAATGTGTGCTGATGATATGTGACTTTGATTTTGTTTGATTCTCGAGTTAATAAGGGTTTAATGATTGGTGATTCATTAAATAGGTAGAATAATTTGAATGGGTAAAGAATTAATTCAATTAATTTATGATTGTGCTAATTAATTTAGTAATTAAGGGTTTGAATTAATTAAGGATTAAGTTAAACTAATTCAGAATAATCAATTGATGGTTGATATGTAATTACTTAATGAAATTAATAAAATATAATTACTTTGAGAAATTTATCAAGAGAATAATTAAAATAGTTAATTGAGGAGTAATTTACTTATTTAATGAAGTAAATAAAAGGGTAGATAATTACAGATTGATATTTGATAGAGAATGATTAAAGTTGTGGTTGAATTAAGGTAATTGATTTGGATTAGAACAAACTAAAATATAATTGGAAATTATTAATTTATCTAATAATTTTTGTAATAATTTTTTTTATTAATTAAGACTAAATCAATTCAATAAGTAATGACTTATGAGGAATTAATTACTATAAGTAATTAAGAAGTAATGTAATTAATAAAGATAATTACTTTATAAAATAATTGATTAGTTTATAAAGTAATTAAGATTTCTTATTCATTTTGGTTAACAATAATTAATATTGAGAAATTAATTAAAGATAATTACTTAAATTTAATTGAAAAATAATTAATCTGCGGAGATTAATTAAGATGAATAATGATGGGTTGACTAATTAATTGATTTGGAATTAATTAATGTTAACAAAGGAATCTAAGTGATTGAATTTTGAAATTCAATTAGAATCAATAGAAATGATTTGTATGTGATTAAGCTTTGCTTCTGAATGATCGAATGATATTGGATGATTTGAAGGAGTTGATAACTCTGATATGAAATGTTGAGTATTTCTTTTGGATAACTTGGAATAAGATGATATGAGATTCGAAGAGACCGGGGTCGGGTATTGGGGAAATACCCAAAACCACTTCGAATGTTTGTAGATTGATATATTCAATCTATATGCTGGGTTGAAGTGATTGGGAGGTATTGGACTGTTTTAAAATCTAAATCTTTGGTATTTAGAAATTTAAATGTGGACTAAGTGTTGTCTGTAATAGTTTGTAGCTTGTGAATTGATATATGTTACCCGGGTTTATTAAAGTTGATTTCTTTGGTATTCCATGTTAGTTGGGTTTACTCACACTGGTTTCCAGCCTGACCCGGGTGTTACTTTGGTGTAATGCTCGGGTCAGACCGAGTATTACAGATTTTTCAGGTCGGTACATTCTGGAGCTCAGGAGGCGAACTGGATGGAAATAGCGTATCGGGTATTTCCGCTGTATTTATATTATTGTTAATCTGAGTCATGATAATTGTATATGTTCAGTGACTGTATATATGTGAAACTCTGATGTATATTAAATATAATCGGCAGATATGGTATTCTTTTATAAACTGTTATTATTCATTATTATATTTTATCCGCTGCGAATGTGAGATGTTTGGTGTTTATGTTCTTCTTCTTCTTCTTCTATCTCTTTCTTCTTTTTCGTAACTATCTGGAATTTTCGGGCTCGAAAATTTCAGGTCGTTACAAAAATAAAGTTTTTAAATTAGGAAATTCAGTTTAAAATAATTAAAATATACAATTAAAACAATTACAAAAATACCGGGTTGTTGCATTAAATCTAGTTAAATAAAGTGAATTTGAGGATAATTCTAAGTAGGCTAAGTAAACTGGTCATTGAAATAAAAATTTATAAGTTGGAAATAGATTTGTGAAGGAACAAATGAGTTTAAGTTTGTAAGCAAATGAATTGAATATTGAATATTAGAATCAATTCGAATTATGTTGAGTAAAGTGGAATTGAAAATTTTAGTCGAGTGGACTAAAAGAACAAAGTTCTAAGAATTGAAATTTATTGGAATTTGTAATAAATTAGTAAATGGGACTAGTTTAAAATTATGATATGGATCAGATATGAGTGGAAGATAGTTGATAGAATTCAATATTTAAAAATGGAGGTAATTTGAATTCAAGATGGAATTGGAAATTTAAGTGAAATAAAATAGAGCTAAGTAGTAAAGTGAAGATAAATATAAGAAGTGTATAAAATATTCATATTGAACTTTAGAAATGGATGGCAAAATTCTTAAGAAAATTTGGTATTGGAAATGTACTAAGTTAGTTAATGAATGGAGGTTTAATAAAGGTGTGTGAAATAATAAGTGAATAGAAAACAAAATAAAGGTGAATAAAAGAGAATTGATATAGCTAAAAATCAATTGAGATAAATACGTAGAATGTACATGTATTATTTTATTCACACAACAATTTGATCCGGATTCGAGCACAGAATTTCGAGATATTTATAGATTCAAGATGGAATTTTTCACTCGATTTTCGACGGCGAGCACTGAATTTGGAATTTTGATTGATTCTGGAAATTCTCTATCATAGTTGTGGCTATGCAAGGAGAATGATGGTTTCTAATCAAGGAACCAGATCTGAGCCGCACTAAATAGTCGGGTGGACGATACTAGTTTGGAAGTGGAATTGTGTGATCGGGTGAGCGACACATTTGATATTGCATATGGATGATATGTGTATATCATACGGGTTTGAATGAGATAGATATTGAATCTTTTTAAAATAAATGTATAAAATGATTTTGAATGCTGTGATTGGATATTATTGCTAAGTAGTATAGAGGTATTTAAAAGAAAAGGTAAATAGGTGTTTTGATTTCAAAAGATAAAATTGAATTACTCAACAAAAGGTATGTATTTAAATTGTCGTATGAAATTTGATGATTTTCTAATCTAGCCACTTGGCGTTTTGTTTTCTTTTGAAATCTGGAGGCCCGTAGAGGCATTTTGTAATTGTACCGATATAGCCGTGCAAAGGAGTCGTTGGTGAAATTTTTCAAAATTTTAGGGAGTTAGAAAAATTTTGAGAAAATTTGATAATTTAAAGTTGGTTTTAAATTAAAATTTTGAAATGGTTAAATAAGTAATGTTGTTTGGAAACTATGGAAGAGAGTTTGGGAAGTTAGTAATAATAATAGTGTGTCTTTAATAAAAAGATGGTTGTTTGTTGAACTGTTTGGTTTTGGGAAAATAGTGATGGGGTGTGGACCATTCCCCTTAACTAGTAATTTCGAGTATGAAATTCTTTAAAGGGGGGGATGTGATGACCCGGAATTTTTGGATATTTGAAATTGGAATATTTAATTAATTTTAAATATTTGAAAGTTAGTTTAATTTGAATTTCAAATATCACTGTTTATTTGGCAATTAAATTATTGAATTTAATAATTGGAAATTGGTTGAGATAGTGAATCTTGGTTTCTAAGCTGGTTAAAAATATTTCAAAGGTTTGGAAAATTTATATTTATAATACTAGAGATAATATAAGTTTTAAATTTGAATTTGAAAGTGTTTTGTTTAGTTTTAAAAATATATCTATTGATATTTAAAAATAGCCTTCCGAGGCATGGTCTCGGATTTCGACGAAAGTAGTTCCATTGGTTCCACAATAGTATATTATAATCGGATTTCCAATTTCGTAGCACTTGGAGTTGTCGTGTGATCGTACGGTAGATAAAAGCGCTGAAATCTATATCAGAAATTCAATAGAATAACTGAGTCCAAAAAGCTATCTTTTCCATGCGATCGAGTTAGGCCTCGAAACCTTTTCCATTGCGTTCGAAATAGGGTTACGACATTATAAACGCCTAGCGGCGTGCCTCGATAGGAGATCGAGATTGTGAGTTGTGAAAATCGAGATGACTTGAATTTGGATTTAAATTAAATTTTATATATTAACATACAATAAACAAATTAAACATGTTTCCTCCTTAACAACACATGTCCTCTCAAAAATAAATAATCAAACACGTTGAACAAAATTTTATTTTATGTAGCCAAACTTAGAGGAAAGAAAATTGATATTGCATGTCGAACAAAATCGAAATCACAAAATCAAAAGAAAAATAGAGACCGAAATCAATTTCGTTCCTCAAAAATATAATAGAATGGCCGAAGGCTTAAAACCCTAACGGGAAATTATTTCGTTCAAAACAAAATTGAGTAAGGTTTAAAACAAAGAGAATAGTGACGGCAGTTGCAGAATTCAAACGTAATGCTGTCTAAACTCGAGTTCGAGCAGAGAAGCAGGGCGGCGAACTCACGAGGTAGCGCCATGGATGGAGAGCGGCAGCGAGGAAATATCGATCAAGAAATTGGGAAGAAGGCTCGCAATTGCTATCGCGGTCTCGTGAAGATCGGTGGGTTAGTCAGGGATTTGGTGATGGAAAGTCGCGATCTGGGTCACGCGTACATGCGGTGCTCGAAGAGGTTCGATGGCCAAGCCAGAGCTTTGATGGTGGTAAGGGATCGTGATCGAGGTTGCGATAGTGTGTAGGTAGCAGTTCTCTTCTTAATTTCGTCCCTATTTACTAAATACATATACGGAGCTTATAAGCATTTTTGTTTAATATACATACATACATACATATATATATATATATATATAAATCAGTAATTGATTTTATAACAGTAAGGTACAGAACAATTTTTCTTGTTCAATTTAAAGATTTATATATATATATATATATATACACACACACACACACACACACACACAGTAAGAGAGGATATATATGTGTACATAACTTTGTATTTGATTTTACAGTAAGGTATTTTCCATTGATTTATATATATATATATATCTATGTGTGTGTGTGTGTATGTATGTAGGAAAATATATATAAAGGTAAGGTTTGGAAATATATATATAGGAAGTTTTAAAATGTTTAAGGTTTATGTAAAATTAGATTTTTTTAGACCTATATAGATTAATTTTTATATGCAGTTTGAAAATGAGAAATAAAATACAATTTACTAGTTTATTTCAAAAATTATTTATTTAGCTGATTAATTTGTTTAACTGGTTTATTCAATTATTTTAGCTACTAAAGGAAATTATTTATTAAAGGAAAATTAGTTAAAATTAAATTAATAAATGGTAATTGATTTTTCCAATTATCTCAAATATTAATAAACCGTATAAATGTTTATATAAGGTCAAATATGAAAGAAACCAAGCTGGATTAGAAGTGGGTTGCAGATAAAATAAAGGGGAGTTAATCTCACTCATTTGGATTACCAATAGTTTATATTGTTAAATTTAAATTATTTTTGAATGGTTGAATTGACTGATGTGATATGATATATAATAGTGTGTGTATATATATATTGGAGTGATTGATTTCCCGCATTATATAGGGAATGATACCCTATGCGCCCCGCATAATAGCGGATGACCCTATATACCGCGATATCCCGCCTTAAAGCGGGATTGGTATTTTAAATTGTTGTGCTAACATCTGTGGATGCAGAGAAACAGGTTGGAAGGATCCAACTGGCTTCCTCAAAATATTGAATTTTGCTTTCATAATCAGTGATATGATTCATTTATTATCTATTGTAGATTGTTGATTATATTGGGATTGAAAATATTGGATGTTATGATTTGATTGAATATATTTGGATATATTGAGTTATCAAAAATATATAGATTGGATTTTTGAAGGGAAATAAAGAGAGAATTTTTAAGTAAAATAATTATAGAGAATTTGGATAAATTAAAGAATGAATAGGAAAAGGATAAAAGTTAATTTTAAATTCTAATAAATAAATTCCGAGTATAGGAAAGGAGATTTTTGAATAAATAGGAATAAATGAATTTTTAAACATAAGTGATATTATTTAAAGGAATAAAGGATTTATTTTTAAATTCAAGGTTTAAAATAGTTGGGAAGAATAAAGAAGAATTTTGGAAAAGTATGAGTTGGTATTTTTAGTTTAAATAAGATTTTAAATCATAATAAGAGTGAAATCTGAAATTAATGGGTATTGAAATAAAATTGAGTAAGTAAAGAAATTTATTTTAAAATGGAATAAATTTTGAAAATCGATTTGGAAATTGATTAAGTATTTGAAACTGTGTTTTAAAAGGAGTGTGAGACTATGGAATTTAAAGTGGGTTTATAAATAAAGTGAATATTTATCAGTGGATAATTTGGAAGTATAAATTTAGGATGGGAATTTATAAGGAACGGGTGATTTTTTTTAAAATAAATAGTGATTTATTTTTAAAGGTGTGGAAAGGAAAGTGTATTTCCCTAAAAAGCCGAGTATATTTTCAAAGAAAGATTTCCAAGTATAAGTTTGAGGTTTTAATATGGTTTTAAAAGAATGTTTAGAGAAATTTTATTATTTTAAATTGTTGTAACGATTTAAATTAAATATTTATTTAAACTAATTATAGTAGTAATTATTTTAAAGGTTTAACTAGTATTATGTTTTAAAAGATAATTATTTAATATTTATACCTTATAGAATAACTTTTATTTTTAAATTAGTTTTATCTTAGGTTTTGAATGAGAAATTATTATAAGATTTCATAACTAGTATTTTAAATAAAGTGTTTTAAGTAGTTTTTATTTTAAATGTTTTAAAGTATATATATTTTTGGATAAAGTGATTTAAATTATTTCCAAATCTAAAGTATTAAGACTTGGTGGTTTTTAGTGGAAACAAAACAATTGGGTGGAAATTTATTTCCACGAGAGAAAAAGTGATTTGAAAACTATTTTCAAAAGGGTTGAAGTGTAGAAAAATATCTTGAGAAGATATTTTGAAATAAATATTTTGGAAAATTATTAATGCCTGATGGTTGTTTATGAATGTTAATTAATAGTTAAATAACCGACTATCAATATTGGCCAATGCGCTGATCGTTTCGAAGAGACCGGGATCGGGATTAATTTTCCGAAAACCACTTCGATCCGGTTAGAACATTTTCATGAGGAAGACAAGAGCTTGGAGTCGAAGATGGAGCAGTGAAGTGCAAGGGCTAATCCCAAGGGTGATTCCAAAATGGATATAGTAGGAGTAGTGCCTTCGGTTCCGTTCGGAGCAGGAACATACTTGTATGGACGAATGCTATCAGAACATTGTCAAAAGGACGATGAGCATTCTAAGTGTACGTGTGCTAACAAGGTAACTCATAGCCTCGACCATAATCAACCGTGAATGGCTAAAACAAGGGAGATGCAGCAAGGCTAAGTGGCTAGCAACCAATTAGGGTAAGTTCATCCTTGTCTAGATGTCCCTTTTTATTCGGCTGTGTGGGCGGTTGCTGATCCCAACCGCAGGGTGATCTTATTCGGACTATCCAGTAAGGGGTAGCTCCGGTCTTATGTAGCAGGGGATTAGGGTGGATACTTGGTACGATGATCTAGACCACATTCTGTGACAGGCGGTACCCCGGTAACTGTAACGACCCAAAATTTTCGAACCCGAAAATTCCAGATAGTTTAAAAAAAAGAAAGAGATAGAATAAGAAGATCAGAAACAACATCTCACATTCGCAGCGGATAAAATAAAATAATAAATAGTAACAGTTTACAAAAGAATATTATATCTGTCGATTACATTTTAATACATCAGAGTTACACATATATACAGACACTGGATATATACAATCATCATGTCACAGATATACAGCAATATAATACAATGGAAATACTCCATACGTTCTTGCCATCCAGCCCGACTCCTGAGCTCCAAAACATCCTTATCTGAAAATCTGTAATTACTCAGTCTGAACCGAGCATTACACCAAAGTAACACCTGGGTCAGGCTGGAAACCAGCGTGAGTAAACCCATCTAACATGGTATACAAAGCATACAACTTATATAAAACCCGTGTAACTCATATCAATTCACAAAGCCACAATTTATTATAGACATCACTTATTTCACATATAAGTTTCTAAATACCAAAGGTTTAGATTTAAAATAGTCCAATTCCTCCAAATCACTTCACTCCAGCATATAGATTTTACATATCAATTTATAAGAATTCGAAGTGGTTTTGCGTATTTCCTAATACCCGAACCTGGTCTCTTCGAGTCTCATGTCATCCTAACCCAAGTTATCCAAATGAAACAAACAACATTTCATATCAGAGAATCAACTCATTTCAAAGCTTCCAATACCATTTAATCATCCATAAGCAAAGCTTAATCACATATAAATTTAATTTAATTAATCCTGAATGAATTACTAACCCCAACCACTTAGATTTCTTTGTTAACGTTAATTAATTTCAAATCAATTAATCAATCATCCCTTCATTATTTAACTTAATTAATCACCTTGGATCAATTATCTTTCAGTTACATTCAAGTAATTAACTTTAATTAATTTCACGATATTAATTATCCTTAACCAAAGTCATAAATAATCTTTAATTACGTCATAAATTAATTAACTATATTAATTTCATTTATCCTTAATTACTTATATTGATTAATTTCTCATAAGTCACTTATTTTAGATTTGTTAATCTTAATCAATCAATCTTTTATTACGTCATTGATTATATAAAATAATAATTTTCCATTTACATTCCAATTTATCCTAATCTAATTTAATTACGTTAAATAATCAATTATTTATTAAACCATAAATATTAATCACTTTTGATTTACCTCAACCTGTAATTATCTACCTTGTTATTTACTTCATTAAATAAATTTGTTACTCTTTAATTAATTATCTTAATTAATTTCTTGATTAATTTCACAAAGTAATTATAGTTTATTAATTACATTAAGTAATAACCTATCAAACCATCCATTGATTATTTTACATTAATTAAACTTAATAAATGAACTTAAACCTTCATTAATTAATTAATTAACTCAAACCCTTAATTACTAAATTAATCAACCCAAATCATTAATTAATTGAATTAATTAATTATCTATTTTAGTTACCCCACTAACTTGATGAATCAGAAATCATTAAGCCCTTAACAACATTAGAATGAAAACATTTTCTTATTTATAACTTTAAATCTAAAACAATTTAAAATCTCGAATACTTCGAGTCAACCCACAATTAACTCGAAATCCAACCAAAACCAAAGTCACATCATCATCAGTACACATCCAATCAATTTATTCATCCAACCAATTATTTAAATTTAACCATTTAAATTTAAATATAAATCCAACAAAGTGAGATTTACTCACCTTTGCCCCTTAAATTTGCAATCCACCTCATCCTCGACTTGGTTTCCCGGGTTCACTACAACAAAACAGGCATTTTACAACGGGCAATGCCCGTTGTAATATGCATTTCGCAACGGGCATGCGCCCGTTGTATTAGGCCCAGTTGTAATAGGTCGACCATATTTTACAACGGGCAATGCCCGTTGTAATACATATTTTTACAACGGGCAATGCCCGTTGTAATACATGATATTGCAACGGTTTCTGACCGTTGCAAAATAAATGCAAATTTTAAAAAAAATTACAGCACAGATTTTGAATTCAAACGAACATTTTATTAAAACAAATATTTATTACAATTTTTAAATAGTACAAATTCAAACTCTCACTATTCACTATACAATTTTGATACAAATTTCATTACATCACTATTTTACATTCAAAACCTCACTACATATCACTCACACTCGTATTGCTATCTTCAACTTCTTTCCAGTTAGAATCCAACATCTGAGCAATCTGCAAAAATATTTACTAACGTAGTAAAATTGAAAAAGAAATATTTCTGCAATATAAAATAAAATTTGAATTTTTTGAAAAGAATATTTGCCTCAGTTATTTGGGTTGTTCGTCATCATTTAAATTTGAATTCATCATACACGAACAACTTGTGACATACACAGTGTATCACTGTATATGCCACAAGGTCGTGCACACCGATATACACTTGATAATGCTACAGGGACAAGTGAGCACAGGTCAAACCCAAATGCAAAGCCGGGTTCAACTCACGTGCAATATATTTAAAATCACGACACGAGCACAAGGTCAAACCCGAGTTTTAAAACTGGGTTCAACATAAGGCAACATGAAGAATGCAAAGCTTCGACAAATCAAATCGGTGGCACAACAATGCAAGTGAAGATGACACAGTAACAAGTGCATCATGATACAACATACAAACAAGCACACGAGCTGTGCTAATAGCTCTTTATGTCATGGGTCCAAAACCATAATATCACCTCTTTAAATCCTACATAACACAAGTCTGGAAACCTAGTGATGAGTTTCAAATCTTCTCTCGTATCAACAGATTTTATTTAGTAAAGTTCGAGACTCAAGAAGATTGTGAAAAAATATTGATGAATGATCCATATTTTTATGATAAATGCCTAATCGTTATGAAAAAAAACGAAGCAAAGCACAGGAAAACAGCAATGCATGGGATAACTTGAATAAATTAATGCAAGTTGACACCAATTTTAGTGACAACAATAGTAATAAAGGCATCAACATAGAACCAGATTCAACCCAGAACCAAAACGCAACAAATTCAAAAAATAATATACAGTCTAAATCATTATAGTCCAATTATATATGCTGAAGCAAAACTCTTAAAAGCAAATGCCCCTCCATTGTTAATACAATAAAACAAAGTACAAGTGAAACCACTAAGCAATCGTAACTTGATAACTCTTTTCGAAATACAATGCAAGATCCAACAGCTACATGAAGCATCAAAACTCAAATGAATAAAATGAACATGTCAACAGCAACATGACAGTGAAAACTCGAGTTACAGTGCAGCAACAGTTAACCAGAGTGATGCAAGTGTCGACCAAGCAACAATGCAGACAAGTGCACATGTAAACAGACTCAAGAGAAGTCAACATGATCAAGTTCAAAGCAATCAGGTCTCAAACAGGTTCAAATGAACAACTGGTCAAGTAAATAACAATGCTCAAGGCAAAAACAAAAATTGGTCACTGTAACATGAACAAGTAACCAAGCTTCAGACCAGAAAGCATGATATTCAATGCTCAGAATCAGGTGATGTTCAGAATCAAATAAAGTCACAGGGGAGTTCAATATCGTTGTCAAAGCCGAGTATTTTAAAACCGAAGTCAGGTGATGATAAATGATCGAAGCCGTGACTCGAACAAGTCAAAACAAGAAATTCACGGAGCAGTAAATTCAAGCCTAGGCAATCACGAAATAATACAAAGCCGTGCAAACCAAGAAATCAAGTATATACGTTTATGAACAAGTCAAGAATATCTCAAGCATCAAAACAAAAACCAGCGGCCAGAGCAATTCCATTGACAAATTCAAACACGAATATACGAATGAAAACTCAGGGGATCGAACCCTATAAAAACCAAACTATCATCATCGGCATAGATCAAGGAGTTCGCAATACAGAAATCAAGCAATTGCAAGCAATAAAAAGAACATACCAAATTCGAACACGAACTCCATCGAAGCAGCCGCAGTAAGATACAAGGAAACAATCGATCGAAGCAACTCACGATTATCCACGCGATCGAACAACAGTAGGCGCTTCGCAAAGCCCTAATTTTGGATCAGAGAAAGGAACGAAGTCCCCAATTTTTCAAGCCCTAATTTCAGAAAGAAGAAAACAACGGCCGCCATTTTCTTTTACTCAAGAATTATAAAAAGGGATCGGGTCTACAAAGAGACAGAAGGGCCGGCCAGATTTGTTAAGGAGAAAAGGGTTAAGGGTGTTAAAAAATAAAAAGGGGTTTAGTTAAAAATATTACAGTAAAATACTGAATATTAAATGTAATTACTAATGCATTTGAAACTAAAAAGGGAATTAGTTTCTAAAAATTTTACAGTAAAATTTATATTTCTCAAATTCTGAATTATTTTAATATTTTGAAATTTTAAATATTTTATAAAATTTTAATCTCTTTATTTTATAATTTTATGAAAATTTCAAATTTTTGTTTATAAATTTTACAAATGTTTTTAAGTTTATTTTACAAAATTTCCAAATTTTTAATTATTTTAAATATTAAATATTCTAAGATTTTGAAAACTTTCTAAAATTTTAAGTTATCTTAAAATTTTACTTTTTAATTCTTGAATTTTATGAAAATTTCAAATGTGTTTATGAATTTAGTTTAGAATTTTACTAATTTAATTATCTAATATTGAATATTAAATACTGAATATTAAATGTAATTACTAAATAATTGAATATTAATTATAATAATTAAATATTAAGTGTAATTAATAAATATATTACAACGGTCCTGATTGGACTGTTGTAATAGAGATCTATTACAACGGGCAGCAAATGCCCGTTGTAAAAAGGGGCATCTATTACAACGGTCCTGAATGGACCGTTGTAAAAAGAGTGTTGTATAGGGCATATATTACAACGGTCCTGAATGGACCGTTGTAATAGCTATCTATTACAACGGGCAGCAAATGCCCGTTGTAAAAAGGGGCATCTATTACAACGGTCCTGAATCGACCGTTGTAATAGCCTTCTATTACAACGGGCAGCAAATGCCCGTTGTAAAAAGGGCGTTGTAATATGGCATTTTTGTTGTAGTGGTTATAACCTTGTATAAACATTAAATGATCTTATTAATATTCAAACGATTTGAAAAAAAATCAATTTCTATTTAATAAATTTCATTTTACCTAATAAGTTAATTTCAACTAATTTTCTGTTTGTAAAATATTTTCTAGTTATCAAATAATTATATAAGTTAACTACCATTTTGTAAATTTAATTTAACCAAATCTTTATTTAAAAAAATAATTAAATTTTCCTAAACTAATTTCCCTTTTTTTTCCTTCTAAATCCTTGCATATATTTCCCAATCCGGAAACTAATAATAGTTCATACCTAAATTTCAAATTTTCAACACTGCAGTAAACAACGAAATAATTTCTTCTTTCTTTTTTCCTTTTTTTCATGTATATATTGTATAAACTTAGGAAAAATTTAAAATAAAACAAAAACTGCTCACCCAAACTGTCGCGAGTCCACCACTCCACCTCCTGGATGCCGCCGTCAGCCTCGCAAGCATGGAACCATATATCGTAGCCGAGCACGAATGCGACCGCTCCTTGATCGATGCTGCGACTCAATCGAACACGGTTTCCCCCTTTCGCGATTCAATCGTGACTACTGTCGATTTCCTATCCAGCCTCACCGTGACGTCTCCCTCACGCGCGCGAGCTCGAGCGCGAGAACCCCATGCCAGAGATCGCGAGCACCCCTCATAGAATCTCCACCCACTGCCACATCCACGCGACTCTCTTTCCCCCTTTAGGCCATTGATTTCATTTATATATATATATATATATATATATATATATATTAACCGAAGACGAAATGATCTGGGAATTAGGCAGGGTCGGCTTCGGCCATTTTTTTAGATGAATTCGATCTGCTTTCGAGAATAAAGAAGGGGACGGGGATGAGATATAGGTTGGTGGAAGGCTTCTTGAGTACGCGTTGTAAATGAAAATACCTTTGACTGATTGACCATAAATTTATTGTATTATAAAATTTTCAAAACGTCTCGTTAATTGCGATTTAAAATTTTGAACCCCTCTTAAGGAATGCCGCTAGGTGATTATAAGGTTTTACCCGTATTCCGAACACAATGGAACATGTTTCGGAAGCTAATTTGATTGTATGTGGAAGTTAGCTTTTAAATCGTTTAAAATATTAAATTATCAGTTTTAATTTCAATGTGTTTCTCACCCGTACGAGCAAATGGTAAATCCAAACGCTACAAAATTTGAAATCCGATAATAACTAAACATTACGGATCCAATGGAAATGGTTACGTTGAATTCCGAGATTGTGCATCAGAAGGCTATTTTTAATTATCGATTTAAACGATATATTATTAAAATTGAACAAATCACCTTTAAATTTAATTTCAACCATTCTATTATCTTCAGTGTCATCATTATAAATTTTATAAGCCTTCAAATTATTTTAAACAGGCTTAGAAATTTCCGATTCAACAATTTACCTAATTTCAATTATTAAATTCAATATTTAAACTATATAATTCAATGATTTAATTATCAAGTAAATATTGATATCTTGAATTCAAGTTAAAATTAACTTTTAAATATTTTAAAATCAATTACCTATTCAAATTTTAAATTGTTAGAAATTCCGGTCGTCACATTCCTCCCCCTTAAAAGATTTCGTCCTCGAAATTACTAATTAGGAAGAATTGACCAATACCGGTTTACTTTTCCCCCAAAACCAACAGTTCAACATCCTACCAACTATCTTTTATAAAAGATCCCTTCTCATTCTTACTAACTTCCCAAAACCTTCTATAGTTTCCAACAACATTATTTGCTCCACTTATTCAAATTTCAATTTAAAACCAAATTTTGAATTATCAAAATTTTCTGAAGAATTTTCTAACTTTCTAAATTTTCGAAATTTTTTGCCAGCGTCTCCTTTGCGCGGCTAGCTGGGTACAACTACAAAATGCCTCTACGGGCTCCCAGATTCCAAAAGAAAACAAAAAGCCAAGTTGCTAGATCAAAAACCCAATCCAATTTTATACAGAAATTTAAATACATACCTTTTAGTCGGGCAATTCAAATTTATCTTCTGAAATCAAAACCAATTTTCTCTTCCCTTTATAATACCTGCATATCCTACTTAGCAATAATATCCAATTGTAACTTTTAAAATAATTTATATATTTCCTTACAGAAGTTTTCACATATACTTCTATTTAACTTAGTTTTTCCCATTCCCATATGAATTCAATTTGTCTTCACTTCTGAGTATTGAATTTTATCTTTCATTTATAACTGATTCATATTAGTTTCATCTACTAATTTACTTTAATTTTCGATTTGAAATCGTTTGTCGCTAACCAAATTTTTTTTTCCAAAAATTTTCTAACTCCCAAAATTTTCGAAATTTTTTGGTAGAGTCTCCTTTTTACGGAGGAGCTTTTGCAATTTGACAAGAGATGTAAATATATATACATCGACCCACACGGCCGGAAAAAGAAAAAACAGTTCATATTTCCTATTTTTATTGCGTAGGTGTACCTTATTTAGCATTTTAAGCAAACGGCTTATAATTTTATCATTTATCGCGTCCAAATCCAGCCAAATGGCCTTCGGGTACCTGTACTTACTCAATTTAAAAATATAAGCACTATATATATGAAGTTTAAAACATTTCTCTTACTTAAACAACTATAACACTTCAAATTCTAAAAGAAATGCATTCAAAGTAACTTCCACGAGCAATTTATATGTTTTCAAAAATAATTCAGTTGCTTCCAACCAATTCATATACCATTTCATTCAATTTTAATGGTTTACAACTCAATTTTCTAACATTCAATTTATTCTTAGTCCGAACAAGCTCATATTCACTTCAAATGATTCAAAATCAATTTTATTTGCTTCTATTAATTCGTAGATTTTTAATTACTTATTTACGTCAAACAACGACCATTTTTATGTAAATTCATTGATATTTGCTTAGTAGAATATCCATTTTAGTTTATAACTACTTTAAATTAATTTCAACTCATTCTGTAATTAATTCCATTTCATTTCATATTAATTCACCAACCTTTCATTGCATTTCATTCCTTCTACGCATTGGATTCATTTAAAACTATTTCATTGAGCTTTACAACATTCGATGCTTATACTAGTATCCATTTCCCAATAAATTTAACCCAAACTTTATTTAATGGTCTTCCATTCTTACTCGAAATCAAGCTTTTAATGATTTAAGTAATTTTACTTTAAATTAACACACCTCATAAGTTAAGTTCATTCTGATAATCCAATTCCAATTACAACTTTGATTTAGTTTTTATTCAATCAGACTTCATCCATTTATTATTTAATTCCATTAAACCATTATATATTTTTAATTCACTTACTTAATTCATTTGCAAATTTATTTTATTTATACAAAGCCATTCTCAATTTATTTCTACTTACTTGGGTTTTGTTTGCGATTCAAACCATTTCTATTATAATTCATTTTCATTTCATTCGACAATACTTCCATTATATCTAATTTACTTGCAAATTTCATTAAATACTGTTCATATCACACTTGAATTTATTTATAATTCAAACCATCACTAATTCGATCCATCTCTATTTTATTTTTACAACTTCTCCACTTATTTTAATTCATCATCAAGTCCAAGTCGAATTCTATTTACAATTCGAATTCATTTCCAAACTCCATTATTAATTTACAATCCATTTGTTTAACCGAGTTAAATTTCATCAATATATTTTATCAAATAATTTATTTAATTAATTAGCTTACTTCCAACTTTTAAATCAATGTTTGATTTTATTATAAAAACCACTTCATTAAATTTTCCTGAATTCAAAGAATTTCACAATTCCAGTTTGGATTTCTTTCATTTTCCAAAAATTCCAACATTTTTATTTAAAATTTTAGTAATGCTTTTAAATTCACATCATATTATTAAAATAGATTTTTATAAAAACACTACTTATAACTCGATGTCTCAACCAGTCCATCCTTGTTCTCACAGAAATTCAGTCATACGTTGATCAGGCATGGGACTGAAAATCTATAAGTACTTATTAAACCCGTTTTCAACATCCAGCGAAAATACATGGGAAAATAATTTTATTGAAAATTCAGAAAATAGTTTTTGAAAATAGAGGAAATTTCTTCGTGAGAATGCTCTAGAAATCGTCACCCCCATCCATGGGCACAGTTACATCCTGGGTTACGTTGCCATCGCAGCAAAAGTCCATGTAACTGTAGGCACTCCGCGCCTCTCGATTACGCCATGGAACCCACAACAGATCGCAATTACATTTCAGGGTTACGTTGACATTGCAGCAAAAGTCCATGTAACTGTTGGCTCTCAGCGGCATACATGATTTTCGCTGTCAAAATGAAACTTCTCCACTCCTACATAGGTCGTAGTCTACCGATATAAAATCAAACGCAGACTGTTGGCTCTCAGCGGCACACACGACTTTCGCTATGTTACCATAGGTCGCAGTCTACCTATATAATATCAAATGCAGACTGTTGGCTCTCAGCGGCACACACGACTTTCGCTATGGTATACTCTACCCATAATCCTCAGGAAATAGTTTTGTTCAGACTCCTCACAGGATCAACTTTAGAAACCCCTTGGGGCTTAAGGCAGCACCACCCGATGGCACTCGTGAGAAGTTCATTTCAAGGGAGCACCTTTTTCCCCAGAGCCATCATCAAAACACTTTATACTATACACATATAGTGTCTTTCAAATCATACACCTAATATGATCTCATACAAAGTTCCTTTACACAAAATCGATTATCCCAAAATCGATAATTCTCAAACTAGGCTTTCCAAATTTCAATATTGATTTTACCCAAAAATCAAAAGCCTTTCCAAATTCAAAGGTTCCCAAAACCTTTTTTCAAATTCCTCATAAGATCCTTTATATATATATATATATATATATATACATATATAATTTTTAAAACTTTAGATCATTTCAAACTTGTATAAAATCCCTTTTATACTTCAAAACACCTTCAAAATCCTTTTCTACCGGCAATAGATTTAACAAGAGGAGATTTATCTTATAAAACAGAGATATATATCTTTGTTTATTCAAAATCAAATATTCAAAATTTGACTACTCTTCATTGATTATTTGCCAAATCAATTTCTTTTCTATTCACGTTCACTTGAATTTTCACTCACTTATTCACATTTGCCTTAATCTTCATTTGGATTATCACTTCAATTTTTTATCTCGGTTGGGTATTTAATCAATAACAGTTTAAACTCTGAGCTGTTTACTTTAGAAAACAACTTGAAAATTTTAAAAATAGATAAGTAGTTGAAAAATAATTATTAGTTTGCAAAATAGCTGTAAAATAGTTAACTAATTATAAAATAGTTGAGAAATAGCTAAATAGTTTCAAAAAATTTAGATAATTGCAAAATAGTTATAAAATAATAATTAATTTTTAACAAAGTTGACAAAATAGTAATTAGTTTAGAAAACAGTTGAAAAATGGTTAAATAGCTCCAAAAATAATTGTAAAACAAGTATAAAATAATTTGGCTTTAAGAAAGAAAGTTGTATATATTTAATAGCTTGGAAAAATAAGTTTATATTAAAACAATTTATATTGAAAATAGTCCAGAGTCAAAACGGTTCACTTTCCCATCAATTCAATTTAAATTTCAACTCCCATTTAAATTGACCCAATTCCAATTTAAATAACTCCAATTTCCATTGGACTTGATTTATTCCCAATTCTAGTTGAATTAATCCTCCATTTCTTTCCAACTTCAAATCAATTTCCATTTGATTCTTACTTATTCAATTTTATTTATAGTTCTAAATTATTCAAATAAATTTGGACTAATTTCAAATTGAATCCACTTCAATTTTAAATTATTTCAATTCCTGCTTGAATTTAATCCCAATTCCCATTTAAATTTTAAACCTTCCGATTAATAACCTTTCCACTTAAGTTTAAAACTTGCTTCACTTTGGGTTTCACATAACATTACAAGGAAAAATCAAAAATCAACCTTAGAGTTTATTTCATATTTATGTCCTTTACACTCCACGTTACCACTAAATTTTAAACCACCCTTGGTTTTAATTTCAAACAAATCCCTTAAAAATCTTCCAAACATTTCTTGTTTTAAAATAAGACTATATTCAAAATAGTCTGAATTATATTATTTGTTATTTCCTTAACTCTTTGAATAAATTGATTTGCTTCCTAGACTTAGGTTTCAAAACTTCACAATTTTAAAACCTACTTAAATTTAGAAGTTATACTCATCTTATAAATTTACTTCATTTGGCGTACTTAATAACAAATATATCATTATTAAACACAATAACTATTTACGATAATACCCAAGGTTATCGTATTTAGATACCAATTCCTTTCTATATTATTCATACTTCTATAAATTCAAGATTAAATTTCAGTTTGAATCCATTTCAAACTTACCTTTATTTAAAGTTTTTAAACAATTTAATTTCTGATTTCTAATTCCATAATCTCATTTTCAATTAATTAAATTTTAATTTGGTTGTATTTCTGTTGCCACTTAATTTACTTCCAATTCAAGTTTTCAATTCGATTGTATTATATTACTTCTTAATTTAATTTTAATAACTTAACAACCAATCACCTACATATTTATTAGAAAGAAATATTGCTTTATATACCAAAATATATTTTTATATAAAATCATTTAAAACCTTTATATAAGAAAATAACAAGTACGCGCTCATGTGTGTGTGTGTGTGTGTATATATATACACACTCAACTCATTCTAGAGTACTACGGACTCTATTTAATGAGTAACTCCCACCAGAGCCAAGGTTCCCACTTAACCTTTCAGCTCTGATACCAACTATAACGACCCAAAATTTCTGAACCCGAAAATTCCAGATAGTTATAAAAAAAAGAAAGAGATAGAAAAAGAAGAAGAAGAAGATCAGAAACAACATTTCACATTCGCAGCAGATAAAATATAATAATAAATAATAACAGTTTACAAAGAATATTATATCTGCCGATTACATTTTAATACATCAGAGTTACACATATATACAGACACTGGATATATACAATCATCATGTCACAGATATACAACAATATAATACAGCGGAAATACTCTATATGTTCTTGCCATCCAGCTCGACTCCTGAGCTCCAAAACGTCCTTACCTGAAAATCTGTAATTACTCGGTCTGACTCGAGCATTACACCAAAGTAACACCCAGGTTAGGCTGGAAACCAGCGTGAGTAAACCCATCTAACATGGAATACAAAGTATACAACTTATATAAAACCCGGGTAAGTCATATCAATTCACAAAGCCACAATTTATTATAGACATCACTTATTTCACATATAAGTTTCTAAATACCCAAGATTTAGGTTTAAAATAGTCCAATTCCTCTAAACCACTTCACTCCAGCATACAGATTTTACATATCAGTCCATAAAAATTCGAAGTGGTTTCGGGTATTAGGAAATACCCGAACCCGGTCTCTTCAAGTCTCATGTCATCCTAACCCAAGTTATCCAAATGAAATACACAACATTTCATATCAGAGATATCAACTCATTTCAAAGCTTCCAATACTATTTAATCATCCATAAGCAAAGCTTAATCGCATATAAATTTAATTTAATTAATCCTGGTTGAATTACTAACCTCAACCACTTAGATTTCTTTGTTAACATTAATTAATTTTAAATCAATTAATCAATCATCCCTTCATTATTTATCGTAATTAATCACCTTGGATTAATTATCTTTCAATTACATTCAAGTAATTATCTTTAATTAATTTCACGATATTAATTATCCTTAACCAAAGTCAATAAGTAATCTTTAATTACCTCATAAATTAATTAACTATATTAATTTCATTTATCCTTAATTACTCATATTGATTAATTTCTCATAAGTCACTTATTTTAGATTTATTAATCTTAATTAATTAATTTTTTATTACATCATTGATTATATAAATTAATAATTTTCCATTTACATTTCAATTTATCCTAATTTAATTTAATTACATTAAATAATTAATCATTTATTAAACCACACATATTAATCACTTTTGATTTACCTCAACCTGTAATTATCTACCTTGTTATTTACTTATTAAATAAATTAATTACTCCTTAATTAATTATCTTAATTAATCTCTTGATTAATTTCACAAAGTAATTATATTTTATTAATTACATTAAGTAATAACCTATCAAACCATCCATTGATTATTCAACATTAATTAAACTTAAGAACTTAAACCTTCATTAATTAATTAATTAATTCAAACCCTTAATTACTAAATTAATCAACACAAATCATTAATTAATTGAATTAATTAATTATCTATTTTAATTACCCTACTAACTTGATGAATCAGAAATCATTAAGCGCTTAACAACATTAGAATGAAAACATTTTCTTATTTATAACTTTAAATCTAAAACAATTTAAAATCCCGAATACTTCGAGTCAACCCACAATTAACTTGAGATCTAACCAAAACCAAAGTCACGTCATCATCAGTACACATCCAATCAATTTATTCATCCAACCAATTATTTAAATTTAACCACTTAAATTTAAACATAAATCCAACAGAGTGAGATTTACTCATTTTTGCCCCTTAAATTTGCAATTCACCTCATTCTCGACTTGGTTTCCTGGGTTATAACCTTGTATAAACATTAAATGATCTTATTAATATTCGAACAATTTGAACAAATCAATTTCTATTTAATAAATTTCATTTTACTTAATAATTTAATTTCAAACTAATTTTCTGTTTGTAAAATATTTTCTAGTTATCAAATAATTATATAAGTTAACTACCATTTTGTAAATTTAATTTAACCAAATCTTTATTTAAACAAATAATTAAATTTTCCTAAACTAATTTCCCTTTTTTTTTCTTCTAAATCCTTGCATATATTTCCCAATCCGGAAACTAATAATAGTTCATACCTAAATTTCAAATTTTCAACACTGCAGTAAACAACGAAATAATTTCTTCTTTCTTTTTTCCTTTTTTTCATGTATATATTGTATAAACTTAGGAAAAATTTAAAATAAAACAAAACTACTCACCCAAACTGTCGCGAGTCCACCACTCCACTTCCTGGATGCCGCCGTCAGCCTCGTGAGCATGGAACCCTAGATTGTAGCCAAGCACGAACGCGATCACTCCTTGATCGATGCTGCGATTCAATCGAACATGGTTTCCCCCTTTCACGATTCAATCACGACTACTGTCGATTTCCCATCCAGCCTAACCTGACGTCTCCCTCACACGCACGAGTTCGAGCGCGAAAACCCCATGCCAGAGATCACTAGCACCCCTCATCGAATCGCCACATCCATGCGACTTTCTCTTTCCCCTTTCAGCCATTGTTTTCATTTATATATTATTATTAATTTAACCAAAGACGAAATGATCTGGGAATTAGGCAGGGTCGGCTTCGGCCATTTTTTTAGATGAATTCGATTTTCTTTCAAGAATAAAGGGGGGACGGGGATGAGATATAGGTTGGTGGAAGGCTTCTTGCGTACGCGTTGTAAATGAAAATATCTTTGACTGATTGACCATAAATTTATTGTATTATAAAATTTTCAAAACGTCTCGTTAATTTTCATTTAAAATTTTAAACTCCTCTTAAGGAATGCCATTAGGTGATTATAAGGTTTTACCTGTATTCCGAACACAATAGAACGTGTTTCAGAAGCTAAATTGATCGCATGTGGAAGTTAGCTTTTAAATCGATTTAAAATATTAAATTATTGGTTTTAATTTCAACGCGTTTCTCATCCGTACGAGCAAACGGTAAATCCAAACGCTACGAAATTTGAAATCCAATAATAACTAACCATTATGGATCCAATGGCACTAGTTTCGTTGAATTCCAAGACTGTGCCTTGGAAGGCTATTTTTAATTATCGATTTAAACGATATATTATTAAAATTGAAAAAATCACCTTTAAATTTAATTTCAACTATTCTATTATCTTCAGTATCATCATTGTAAATTTTATAAACCTTCAAATTATTTTAAACAGGCTTAGAAATTTCCGATTCAACAATTTACCCAATTTCAATTATTAAATTCAATATTTAAACTATATAATTCAATGATTTAATTATCAAGTAAATATTGATATCTTGAATTCAAGTTAAAATTAACTTTTAAATATTTTAAAATCAATTACCTATTCAAATTTTAAATTGTTAGAAATTCTGGGTCGTCACAGTAACCCTGCCATTAATGGAAATCCAATCTCCAATAAGTGCCTTTGAACTTGTTTGTATACTTATTATGCTGGAATTTAATGAATGTAGTAATTTTAGCTATTTGAATAAGTATTTGTATATGGACACTACTATAATATCAGAGGATTTGATAAGAAATGTTTTGGTTATCGTAAGGTAAAAATCCGGCATGTTTTGTGGCGTGGTCTGTCGAGATACCATTGATTTCAAAAGGGATTTTGAAAACTTTAATAATCCAATTGAGTGTGTTTTCTCTCACCGGTTTTCCAGACTGACTCGGGTGTTATTTCACTATAAAGCTTGGGTCAGACCAAGTATTATAGAATACAGATTCTAGATGGACTGCTATGGGTCCTAAGGGATGTGCTGGATGGAGAGACGTATAACACGTGCTTGATGTATTTTCCGCTGTGCAGATTAAGCCGTGTATTCAGTTTGTGGGGGACAAGTTAATATAACTATCCTGTATTTTGCTATTGATTGTGTTGTACTCTGATGATGTAATGCATAAAACAGATATAGTTCTTTTTGTATAAAGATTAGTCATTTATCCATTATATATTATTCTGCTACGTTTGTGAGATTCTAATGTTGTTTTCTATATTTCTTCTTCTACCTCCTTCTTCTTTCCCTTACGGTCTAGTTTTTCGATATTCGATTGTTCGGCATTTAATACAATGGACGTATTGATGTCAATTTTCGAGCGTCGAAAAATTGGGTCGTTACTTTTCTCCTAAGGTTTTGAGAAATATAAAAGTCTAGTGGGAGCTTATTAGATAAGTAAAATATAATATTTAACTTTGCCAATATTATAAGAACAATTGCAATGAAATAAATGTCCTAATCTATTAAATTAAATATGACGAAGTATATCTAAACCAAAATTTTTTATTTTAAAAATCGAAAAACCATTGGACTGAACTACATTTACTGGAAAAATGCAATTAATATAGCATTGATGTATGAACGCTTATGGCCATCAATAACTAAACCTTCTAGAGTAAGACCCGTTGATTATGCACGCCTCGAACTTAGAATTGCTTATAAATAATAGGTTGTGGAACGAGAAGTTGCCCAAGTTTACGTACTATCTACATTAGAAAAACCATTGCAAAGACAACAAGAAAACATGGCTATCCATCAAATCTTCGATAGTCTCAAAGCATTGTTATGGGAGTAATCTCATTCCGTAATGTATGATATTACTAAGAAATTGTTCAATGCGAAGATGTCGAAGGGCATGAAAGTGGACGATTACGTCCTAATAATGAAATGTTATATTGATAGGTTGCTTAATTGGATGTTATGATAAGCAACGAGCTATAAGTGGACTTGATCTTAGGTTTACTTACTCCATAGTTTGAACCTTTCATATTAAACTATAACATAAACCAGTTGATTGCAAGCCTTGTGGAGATGCTGATATGTTAAGATTAGTCGAGTCTTCATCCAAGGATCAAGGCACAGTGCTGGTTGTAAAAGGGAAAACATTATCTTTGAATGGTTCGAAGAAGACAAAATGGGTTACGAAAAGAATAAGAAGAGCTCTCCAAATGATAAGGGTAAGCATTACCAAAATAAGGGGCACTGACAAACGAACTGTTTGAATTACCTAAAGATTGTCAAAGAGCACAAATAGAATGGTTCCGCCGCTCCTAGATGGATCTAGAACTCATATCTGTAATTCGCTATAGGGATTTAGGAATAAGAGATATGCGACAAAGGATGAGATGAGACTTCAAGGTACAGATGGATCTCTGTAGATGCCACTACAGTTAGAGACTATCATGTGGTTTTGCCAAAAGGATTAGTTTTAATTTTGAATAATAACTATTATGTTAAAAGCTTTATTTATGGAATAATTTTAATATTTAGATTGTTGAAGACTAGATATATTTTTCATTGGGTAAATGTTATGAACATTACATGTCAAAGGGAATAAAATTTGCAATGGCATTTTGGACCATGGAATTTATGTTGTTAATTCCAATATGTCTATATTGTGAATAATTGTTCTAATATAGACATTTATAATAATTATCTACGCTATTTTAGACTAGATTATATAAGTGAGAAATGGCTATAAAAATTGAAAATTGAAGATTTTTTCACAATCATTTGATTTTGAATCATTTGATACATATGAGACATGTCTTAAAGAAAAAATGACCAAGCACCAATTTTGTGGGAGTAATGAAAGAGTTAATGAACACTTAGGTCTCTTACAAATCGATGTATGTGGCCCAATACATATAGTTACGAAGGATAAAACTTCTTACTTTTTAACTTTAATGATGATTTCTCAAGACTAGGATATGTGTATCTTATGAAGAAAAAATCTGATATCCATGAGAAATTTAAAGAGTGTAAGAATGAGGCTGAAAAACAAATGGACCATAAGATTAAAATATTTCAATCAAATTAAGAAGGTGAATATGATGGACAAGAACATCAACAGTACTTAAAGTATAATCAAATTGTCTCTTAGCTTACTCCACCCTATACTCTGTAGCACAATGGTGTTTGAAAAGAAGGAATCAAACACCAGTTCATTCCACAACGAGTAAACCTGAGTTACCTCTTTCTTATTGGGGATGTGCGTTGGAAACTACAGTGCATATGTTGAATTTGATGTCTACTAAATCTTTATCTAAGACACCATAGGAGATATGTTATAAGAAGAAATTCCAGCTTAAGTATTTAAAGGTGTGGGTTGTCCAGCTTACATTTAGAACGTTGGCTCCAATAAACTTGAGGCGAGATCGGCATTGTGTTAATTCATACGACATCCTAAGAATTCAAAGAGACACATTTTCTACAATACCGAGGAACAAAGGTTGCTGTTTCACAGCATGCTATTTTTTAAAAAAAATTCTATCAAAAGGAGTTAATAGTGAAATTTAGACTTGGATGAGATCCAAGAAATTAATATAGAGGCTAAACCGATAGATGAATAAACTTCAAAAATATATGAGAACACTCAACTTAGTAGAAGGTCTAATAGGAAATCTTGCACACCAGAGAGATACTACGGTTTTCTAATGGATGGTGAAAAGGAGGATAATGTCTTAAAAGACAACACTCCTCTCTCATTCCAACAAGCACTACAAAGTAAGGACTTTACACTTTGTCTTGGAGCTATAAAATTCGAAATGGATTACATGTATGACAATAAAGTATGGACTCTAGATGATGCACCCAAAGGAATACATCCCATCGACAATAAATGGATTTTTGAGAAAAATATAAATATAGACGGGCAAATAGAGACTAATAATGCAAGGATAGTTGCGGATAGGTTTCGTCAAATTCAAGGTGTTGATTATGATGAAACATTTTCACCCATAACAATGCTTAAATCCATTAAGATAATGCTAGCTATTGTCGCGTTCTATAACTATGAAATATGGAATATATTTGTGAAAATGGCATTTCTTATGGTAATATAAAAGAGATCGTTTACATGTTGTTGCCTGAGGGTTTTGGGGTCAGTGAGAGTAAGGAAAAGGCAATGAAATTATTAAGGTCTATTTGTAGTCTTCAAAAAGCTTCAAATTTGAAATAAGCATTTTGATAAAGAAATCAAACTGTTTGGTCTTTATGAGAGCACAGAGGAAGCATGCATATATCATAGAGAATAAGGAAGTGTATAGTTTTCTTGGTATTATACTTTGATGATTTATTATTGATTTGCCAGAGTTGTTGCAATCAGTGAAATCTTAGTTATCCAAGAACTTATCCATGAAGGGTTTGGGAGAAATAGCCTTTGTATTGGGAATTAAGATCTATAGAGATAGATATAAGAGGCTGTTGGGATTTTCCTAATCCTATACATAGATACCATGCTGACAAGATTTGGTATGGTGAATTCCAAGATGGAAATGTTCAGATGTAGTCTGAAATCATCCTTCCTAAGTAGGATGCACCTTATACTAATAATAAAAATGGCATGTGAAGAGGATACCATATGCATTGACAATCAATTCAATAATTTACGTCAATTTATATACTCGACTGAAAGTGGTTTATGCATTAGGATGCATAAGCCG